>PYHX02000495.1:91458601-92058601 GCA_004302925.2 Cochliomyia hominivorax
CATACAGTATGACGCAAATACATAAAGACAAAGCACTAATTTACACTACAAAAGGTGCGCTTCACTGTCTCCAATGCAGGGAGTTAAAAAAGTAAATTGGAATATTGCAATATGTTTTCAATTCTTTGCTCCCCACCTTGTTTCCTACGTCATAAATTTTCAATTTGCAATTAAGTTTGGATCTTGTGGCAAATAAATTTTACAATTCTTGTTGTTGTTGTAAAAATTCGGCTGTATCTGGTTGTTCTTTCTTGGGGAAAAAACTTCCAATTGATACAGCTGTCATTGGGTTGACAATCTTTGGCCGAGACTTATACGGGTCGTTCCGGAACGGAAATCCAATTGTTGTGGAAACGTACAATTCTTGTCGTTTTGTTTTAAGGCATAAGATCTTGTTGAAACAGGAATTACTGACTTATTTGGTCCACTTATATAATGAAATGAAATGTGTTGAAAATTATGTAAACTTTTTTAAAAATTCATAACATTTTTAATAATAAAATTCGTTGAAATTTTCGTTGAAAGTATTCTTCTGCGAATCTATTCAATTTTGAATTTTCAAAAAGAATTTCACAATGATAAATTTCTTGATACTTAACTAGAAATTTTTTACAAAAGAAATCTTGTAGGTGATGAAGTTTTGAACCTTTTTCGGAAACCCTTAACGTTTTTATAGTACTTTCTGTCGCTTTGCACGAACAGTTAGTTCATCTCCGTTTAAAATCTAGGACACCTATTTGTGATCTTCAATTTTCTTTTAACAAGAGCCCAATATCTCTGCCCTTAGCTCTGGGCAGTTTAAAAGATTCGCCACATTTACCACATTATTGTTCTTGCACCACTCATGGGCTTGCTTACCATAGTGACAGTATGTTAAGTGAACACATTATGAAGTCTTATGAATAGAAGCAGACTTTTTCGTAAATATTCCTTGATGTAAAATTCAGTGTTTATAGAGGCTAAAAAATGATGGCTTCCTTTTGTCGCAACTGCATATTACTTGCCAAAGCAAGACATTTTTGGGAAATTTTGACTGTTTTTGTAACATACGTTACGTCATCCATTATATAGCAAGAACATTTTTTTTAGAAAACTTGATTTTAATTTCCGTGTTCTGCTTTTGTCCTCTAAATTTTTAGCATCGTTCCTTCTAGAACTTTTTGAACTTGCATTAGCTTTAACTTTTCATACAAAATAGATCGAGCACTGAGCTAACCAGATGTGTTTTGCGCTATTTTAAAAATGCTTCCTCACTCCTTTAGTATTTGTAGGTCTCTAATAGCAGAATCATATAAAAACAGTCAGCCACACGGAGGGACGTATATTATTAAATCGATTCAGAAAGTGAAGAATCACTGAGTCGATCAGTTGGTATACTTTAAGGTGGGTTAGCATTATATCAGGTATGGCATGGTGTTTTAGGGTATAAATGCAACACAAATTATAAATAAATTATAATTTGCTTATAAATATTTGTGACAGACTGTATTTATATAGAACTTTTTGCACAATGAACCATTAATTATTTTCTCTTATAAATAAATATGTACACACGTATGTACATAAAAAACATGTAAATGTCACCAAAACAAAGATAACAAATACCAACAGTTCTGGTTTAATTTAATCAATAAGAAATTCTTTTTTATATTTCAAAATTTATTCTTTCGCTTAAGAATAGGAAAAGAGAATTAAATATCAATTATCTCTCTCTCTCTCTCTCTCTCTCTCTCTCTTTTGAAAAATGCTGATGTTACTCAGCATTTGTCTGGTTCATTTTATTTTATAATTTAAGTGAAAAATGTCGAAATAATATTTACTACATTTTAATATAAAATTTTTCATAAAAATTTTCCAAAATTTGTATTCTTGTTTGTCAGAACTGCAGGTATTCATGAGAACTTAAACCTTTTTTCTTTAATACAACTGTAAGTGTAGTGAATTTATATTAAATTTGACATTCGATGTGTAACACCAGCAAAGACGTTCTTAGTTAAAAACTATTTCATTGAGGTTATGCCACAAACCCATTCAACTCACAAGATAATATTCATCCTCTGCCTTACTGCCACCAGCTTTATTGAGCTAAATTCATCCAGATGATTTGTGGTATCTTAATTGATCGTTCAGTAAATCAGTTGGATAAATAACTCATACAAAATTCTATGAATTATATAAGAGTAAAAAAAACGTCCTCGATTCCATTTACGAAAACTTATTAGACGTCCCAACCTTTAATTCTTAAGAAATGACCACCTAGACATTGTAGACTAAGCACATAGAACATCATCATCTGTTTTCCATGATCCGTTTATCTAGTAGCCCAATTTTCCATTCCCGGCGCAGTATTCATCAGAGTTCAATCTACTTTACGAGTTCTCTAAATCCTATTGGATTTATCCTATTTGACTTGAAATATTTAACAAAAAAATTACATTTCGTTTCAAATAACGCTTAACAAGCAATTAAATAATCCAGCTGAATAGTTATAAAATATTTTTTGTCTTAATGATGAATAAAAAATACTTGAAATGTTATGAAAAACTTTAATTCAGCTAGCTGAATTAAATTATTTTTAAACATACAAATATACTTTAATTAAATAAGATCTAAAAACAGAATAAATCTAGCTGAATTGCACAAAAGTTATGTTTATATTTAAATAATAACAAGCAATAAATAAGTAATTCCAAAATACAATTCAGATAGCTGAATTAGTTTTAAAATATAATTTTTGTTTATAATTATTTGGTAAAAATATTTAAAATACTAAAAAGAACTGTATTTTATGAAAATATGTCATAAAGCTATAATTCAGCTAGCTGAATTTATTAAATTTTGTGTTATTTAAATAATTGTAACATATTTCGACTTGCGTTCTCAATTTAAAGTGGTATTGTAAGCTGAATTAATTAAAATTTTATTTTTTTGGAATAATATTAAACTAGCTGAATATGTCTTAAATTAAACTAGCTTAATATGTCTTAAAGTTTTGTTTTATTTTGGAACAATTTGACACACAATGTTGTAAAAAGTAAAATATGATTAAAAATCGTTATTTAGCTAACTAAAAATATAATAAATGTTAAATATTTTTGAAAAATAATATAAACAAGAATTAAAATTTATTAAAAATTCTAATTCAGCTAGCTGATTCATAAAGTTTATGATTAATATTTAACAACTGTAAACTCTATAAAAGTAAATCAGTATATTTTTTATAATGAAATTAACAAAAAATTATACTTCTTAAAAAATAACTGATTTTAAATGGAATTAAGTTAGCTGAATTTGTTTTAAACTAAATTTTTTGGAAATTTGTGACTAAAACTATTGTTAAAAAGCTATAAATAATTAAATATAGTAATTCAGCTGGATAAAATTAAGTTTTAAATTCAAATGTTGTGTAAAAGTATTAGAAACTTGGAATTAAGTTAGCTGAATTAGTTTAAAAGTGATATTTTTCGGAAAAATATGGCTGAAAATTTTGTTAAAACGCTATAAATAATTAAATATAGAAATTCAGATAGATAAAATTAAGTTGTAATTAAAATTAAATTAATAAAGTATAGAAAATTTTATTAACAAAGTAACAATTAAGAAAAATAGAAATTCAGCTAGCTGAATTAGTTTTAAAGTAATATTTTGAAAGAATTAACTAATACAAAATATATGGAATATAATAAAAAAATACAGAAATTAATAAAGATTGCAATTCAGCTAGCTGAATTTGACTTTAAGCCAAATTCAAATAGCTGAATTTGGCGTAATTAAAATTAAATTAATAAAGTATTAGAAAACTTTTATTAACAAAGTAAAAATGAAGAAAAATAGTAATTCAGCTAGCTGAATTAGTTTTAAAGTAATATTTTGAAAAAAATTAACTAATACAAAATATATGGAATATAATAAAAACATACAGAAATTAATAAAGATTGTAATTCAGCTAGCTGAATTTGGCTTAAAGTGACACTTTAAGAAAATGAACAATAGAAATGTATTACAAATTTAATGGGGTTATAATTAATTAGCTGAATTGCAATTTTCTATTAAGTTAATGTTTTTAGACTAAAATTAAAACAAAAAATTTTTTAATTTTTGCACTCGAATTTCAATTTTAGGTGTTTTAAAAAAACTAATCGAATTTTTGCGCTTGTCGAAATAATTAAAGTTTTTATTTGTATTTCATTTATTTGTTATCACTTGTTGTCTTATCTTTTATCGCTAATGTTGGTCTTTTTATGTCAAAATACTTGAAATTTATGCAAGAAAATAGTAGAGTTATTAATTAATTGCTCATTAATAATAATTTATCAGATGCAATGATATTTTCTTTCACAGTTAATTAAAATGATAATTTAATGAAGGATTATAGTTCGATAGATTTTTGGGGGAATAAAAAATAGGGGTACCTTGCGCAAGATATAGGAATTTTCCAAATCCTTTTTTTAAATCTGTTTTACCTTTTTTTCTAGCTGAAGAAAAACTTTCTGCTGTTGCGATTTTGTTAGATGTGGGCGCTTATCATCAACCTCGTAATTATGAGGGTTTGGCTCATTTCCTGGAGCACATGTTATTTATGGGTTCAGAAAAATATCCCGTGGAAAATTCTTTTGATAAACATTTAACAAAATATGGTGGCATGAATAATGCCTGCACTGAGGGTGAGACCACTATGTATTATTTCGAAGTGCCCGAACAACATTTAGAGTCCAGCTTAGAGCATTTAGTGGCTCAAATAATGGAGCCTCTGCTGCTAGAGGAAAGCATGACCAGAGAACGTGAGGCTGTCGAATCAGAATATCAATTATCTCTTAATAATGATGAAATTCGTCGTTTTCAATTAATGCAAAGCTTGGGTAGTGAACACTTTCCCCATAATAGTTTCATTTGGGGTAATTTGAAATCCCTAAAAGAAGACATCGAAAGTGAGCAGGCTTTGAATAAAACCTTAAGAGAATTTTATAAACGCCACTACAGTGCTCATCGCATGTTTGCCTGCATACAATCCCAGTTGCCTTTACAACAAATGGAACAAATGGCTGTAGCTCTTCTGCAGGATATAAAAAATAATGAAATGCCCGGTTTAAATTATAAGGACTATAATTATCGAGAAGCTTTTAAAAGGGAATTCTTTGAAGAAGTTTTCTTTATTAAACCAATAGCAAATATAAATAACTTGGATTTAACTTGGGTGCTGCCACCCACTTTGCAGCTCTATAAATACAAATCCGAAGATTTTCTCAGTCATTTAATAGGTTATGAGGGCGAAGGCAGTTTATGTGCCTATTTAAGGAAAAGGTAAGATATCCTGATTTCGTATTCCTTTTTAAATCATAAACAACAAAATTTATTTTTAGACTCTGGGCCTTAGAAGTTATGAGTGAGGCTGATATTACTCCCATGTTTACTTTGTTTAACATTAACATCACTTTAACTGAATTGGGTTTGGAGAATATGGATGCTATATTATCCGCCACATTTGCTTATGTTAAATTATTTAATTCAGCTGCTAAGCTTAAAGAGATCTACGAGGAACTATCATTTATAAAAGCCAGCAATTTTCGTTTTGCTTCCGAAATCTCACCCATAGATAATGTTCAATATTTAGTTAAATCTTGTAGAAAATATCCCTCTAAAGATATCTTAACTGGTCCATTGCTTTATTATCAATTTTCTGAAACTGAATTACAAAATCTAATAAATCATCTAAATGAATTTCATTTTAATATTGCCATAACCTCAAATAAACCTTTTGAGGGTGTGATTTATGATAAAAAAGAAAAATGGTTTGGTGCTGAATACTCAACCAAGAAAATTCCACAAAAATGGTGTGATTTATGGCAAAATAATTCCAATATAGAGGAATTATTTTTACCCCAACCAAATCCTTTTGTGGCAAAAGATTTTCATATATTTTGCAAGGAAATGAATGTAAGTGATATGCCTCAGGCACCGGAAAAACTATTGCAAACAGATTTATATGAATTGTGGTTTAGACAAGATGATAGATTCCAATTGCCACATGGTTATATGTATTTCTTTTTTATGTCACCTTTAATGAGAAAAAATAGCAAAAAGTAAGTTGAAATTTATTTTTTTTGAAACTACAAAAATCATACAAAATTAATTTCGTTTCTTTATTTATTCAAATTATAGTCCAGTTATAGGCTGCCTATATCTTGATTTGGTTCAGTATTATTTGGTAGAAGAATTATATCCAGCCACCGTTGCCGGCATAAACTATCAAATATTTTGCACTGAAAAGGGTGTTGTTATGTCGGTAAGTGGATTGAATTGAAATATAAACATTTAAAAATCTGAATGATCTGAGCTTAATCGGGTCGGTTTATAATTTGTATTTAAAAACGATTTTTATATGAAAAAATAACTTTCGATTAACAAATATTTTTTAGATTAGTTTAGGAAGGAGTAATAATTTAGTTATGAAAGAAACGACACCATTCGGAGAATCATAAAAGTGGAGAAAGAAAAGACTAGAGAATATTAAGAATAGAAGAATAATAATAAAAATCGAAAACAATAGAATCTGAGGTTAATTGAGTTGTCTCTTGTTTGATTGGCTGGGCATCTAGCTCAGTCCAATATCATAGATAAAATATTGTGGTCTAAACTAAATGCCCCTTCAAAGATTTGAGTGCTTCTTAACTATCAAACTAGATTCTATACTTGGAATCAGCACAGTTGACCAGTAGGCATCTGAGCCAGTGCCTTCATCTGTTTTAGATACGTCAATGAAATAGATACATTATAATAGCTGAACTTTTAACAGATAGTTGACACAACGGGTTCAAGATTATAATACATCTCTAAGTCAAATAGGTCTGACAGCTGATGTGTTAATCCAATTTACCATACTCGCTCTCAGATCCCAATTTCTCCCAATAAAATTCCTACACATTTAATACAAATTAAATCCTTTTTTATTCTTCCTGGAATATTCAGCCTTCACGACAATTTCCAGTCTAGAATGATAACCAAATATCTCATCCTATATATTTCGACTATATCTCACTTTCTAGTGAATAAGACTAACTAAGTTTTACCCGAATTTATACACATAACAATAATTCTTTTTAATTTTTTCAATTTAAAGGTCGATGGTTATAATGAGAAACTTCATTTGGTGATTGACATTTTAATTAAAGCTTTTATCTCTACAAAAGATCGCATTAAAGAGAATGAATTGGAAACATTTAAAAAGCAATATCAAAAGAACTCCTTTAATGAACTATTGAAACCTGTAACCGTCAATAGGTGAGTACAGCAATTTAAAGACAAATGAAAATTAAAATAATTCCAATAAATTCCTTAAATAGGGATTTAGAGCAATTTATGTTAAAAGATCTTTACTGTTCAAAAACGGAAATGTTTAAATTTATACCGGATATAACACTTTCGGAAGTACAAAACTTTGCTAAAGAATTTTGTGAAGAATTATATGTTCAAGCGTTAATTCAAGGAAATCTAGAAAAAGAAACCGCTTTTAAGGTCATGGAGTCAGTTATGAATAACTTGAAATGTGAGAAAATAAAAGAGGTAAATAAAACCTGAAAATATTTTCTAAATTATTAATTAATAATTGTTTTTTGTTTTCGTAGAAATATTTTATCGAAGATAGAGGCATAGAATTGCCTTTGGGAGCCCATAAGATACTTTGCCATAATTTAAATCCCAAAGATTGTAATACCGTGGTGGTAAATTTCTATCAAATTGGTGCTCGCCATTTGCGTCAAGAATGTATTATCAATTTATTGTTAATGATATTAGAGGCTCCTCTCTATGATAATTTACGCACTAAAGAACAATTGGGTTATAGTGTTAGCTGTTCCCTGTCTAATCATCATGGTGTTATGGGTTATTATATACATGTTAGCTCTCAAGAAACTAAACATAATGTGGCTTTGGTGGAAGAACGTATTGAAGCATTTCGTTTAAATATTCAAAAACTTTTACAAGATTTATCTTTGGAAGATTTTAATAATTTTAAAAAATCTCTTATAAAACTAAGAGAAATTAAAGATATCACATTATATGAAGAAGTATCACGTAATTGGAATGAGATAACCACCCAGGAATATTTGTTTGATAGAAAATTGAAAGAAATTGAAATTTTACAAACTTTAGAAATGGAAGATATTTTAGAATTTTGGCAAGAACATAAAGAGTATAATGAACGTAAACTATCTGTGCAAGTAATGGGCAATAATAAAGCCACCGAGAATACAGAACAGAATAATACAGATGATAAGTTGGACAATAATTTGTGTTTAACTTTAATAGATTGTGATAAAAATGTTAAATCTATTATGAATTTACAAGAGTTTAAAGATAAATTAAAAGTTTATCCTGTTATAAAAACAGAAATTTAAAAACAAAAAATATAAGAAACTTTTTAAAGCTCTGCGAAAGCTTAAATAAATATTTAACACTAATAATTACTCAACCAATTAATAATCAAACTAAAACTTGTTAGATATAAAAATTAAAAAAGGAATTTTTAAAAACAAATGCTTGTTAAAGTTTTCTAACATTTTTGCTAAAATTAAAAGAATTATTTAAATATTATAATTAAATAATTAATTAACAATTGTAATTGAAATCAATAAAAAGTAATAATAAATTAGAGGTCTGCTGTTGTTTGGTTAACAATCTAATTTGGTCCATTACAATACCCTCTACAAACAATACATACCCTAAACCAACCCTCATAAAATCTCGTACATCGATACTTGTATATATAAATCTTAGCTTGACAAAGTCTAATCGCAATATCAACTTATATGTAAGATTGAATGAAGCCTTTTAAAGTGATATTTAGAAGGGGTGGTTGTTTGTGACGAATGAGAAATATTTGTGACGTCATCAAAAAAACTGATTGCAAAAAAATCCAAGTTGAAAAATCCACTGAAATCAATTCTTAATACCAGGCTCTCAGAATGCTAGAAATTGTAGTAGGGAGTATTTTTGTAATTTTTTTGCAAAAATTTTCAAAGCATACTTTAGGGGTGTGATAAGTATTTGAATCATGCTGTCATGTAAAATGTGAATGGGGTGACTCAAATACTTTTTACATCCCTAAAGTATGCTTTGAAAATTTTTGCAAAAAATACAAAAATACTCCCTACTATAATTTCTAGCATTCTGAGAGCCTGGTATTAAGAATTGATTTCAATGGATTTTTCAACTTGGATTTTTTTGCAATCAGTTTTTTTGATGACGTTTAAGGACGTATGAGTTATTTTTGAAGCGTTTTGAAAATATTAATGAAAATTAATGAAAATTTAAGGGGATTTAAAAAGAATATGAATATTTTTAAGAAAAAATAAATTTTGTAATAAAGAAAGAGAATTTTAATTAATTTAATTAAAATTCTTTTTTTTGAATATATTTAATTTTTAATAAAAGTAATAAGAATTTGAAATATTTTATTTTATTGCAGTTACAACTCAACTGCATACGATAAATCTTTCATGGGAAAAGAACTTTCGTTTGTTACAGCTGTAGCTGGGTTGACAATCTATGGAAACTCGGGTTGTCGTGGCAACAAAACTGTATGCTATTTCTTGCCCCTGAATTCTCTTTATTTACAAATATTTTATAGATTTTTTAAAATATTTTTTATCTTTCTTATCATCATTACTTACTACTTACACTCCAAAAATATAAAAAATACACTACAAATGAAAACTTGTTAGACATAAAGATAAAAAATAAATTTGTTATTATTTAAACATTTGAAAAAATAATTTTAGAGAAATTCCGGTGGCTTATTAATTAAAATGTTCAATTTATTTGCCAAAGATAAGAAAATATTTAAATAAATTATATAAATAATAAACTTTTAAATGCTTTCAAATTATTGTAAATAAAATCAATAAAAATATAAAAAATTCACTCCAATTTCGAGGTCACATATGGTCTTGTGTAATGAATCAGAAGGAAGATAATCAAATGGATGGCAATAAATTGTAATTATTTTGTAACTTTTAAAAGGGAAGAGACTTTGTATTCTTATTATACAGAAGGACACCTTAGACTTCAAGGAAATGCTTTATCGTTGATGTTGTTGTAATAGCTGAAAGAATAATTTAGTTTATTATTATGATTCAGGTTCGTGTTTTACTTCAGGCCACTTCACACATCTTCTGGACTTGGAGTGGCAGGATTGTGTAGGCAGTAAAACAAATTTTGTATATATCATGTGGTCCTTGTCTTCATGCTGGACAAATATTGGAGCGTGGAATTTGTGGCATTTCTTTAAATGTCTCTTAAATCTGCTATATATGACTCCCGATGAAAAGCATCATGCACATAACTATTTATGCTCTGTTTATATATTCGAAAATCTTTTCTAGCATCCTTTGAGGGTAACTCCAATTGTGTTATATTGAAGTAAGAATGATAACTCACATGACTTTTAAGAATGAACTGTTTACTGAGCATTTCATTATATTCCTTAACCAGTAAGATCTTCGTCTCCTCATTGTAGATATTGTATTTGTATACGGTTTTCTGAATTGGGTATCATTTAATGAAGGAGACACCCTGAAGCACCATGATTTACAACTGATCGACCAAACGTTTTGTTAGTAGCATTTATCGTTGAAAAATTCCAATATTTCGCGTATCACTGCATTTTATTTAAACCAAATTTCTTTGGAAAAAATCAAAATTCTTGAAAATTTATCTTAACATTTTACTGGTTAATGGGGTCTTCTTTATTTTTGTATTTTGTTTTCTTTTATATATAGATTTTTAAGGATTCGTATAAAAAAATATGTTTAAGATTTATAACAATAATATAATTTGTTGTTGTTTTCTTTTTTCTATAATATACATCTCTTTTGTTTGAGCACATGTTTGAAGTAAAACATTGCTGGTCATTTCTAAATGTTTTAGATTTTTGTTTTTAAAGTTAATAATGATAATAATATACACAAAATATATTTTATATTATAAGATAATAAATTTAAATTAATCTTACAATATTCACAGTTAATTATTGGCTTATTTTTAATATAGTTTTTTTTTCTTTAGACATCATTTTTTGTAATGCATTTGAGGTGAAAAACAATTTATCAATTTTCTAACAAAAAATTAAAAAAAAAAAAAATAACAAAGTTTCCAATCAAATAAGGAAATTTTTGAAATACATTAAGGAATATTTAATAATAATAAAACTAAAATAAAATTAAAAATAATAATAATAATTAAAAAAGTTCATATTTCAAATGAATAACAATTTAGCATAATAATTTGTTTCGTTCTGCCCTTTTTAGACTTGTTTTAGTTTTTTTTCTCGTTTGGACTTAATAATATTTAATCATTATTTAATATGCATTTTAAAGTCTATAGTTTTTGCATTTCAGTTACTTCTTGTATATTTTTACTTTTAACAATTTTTGCTTGTATATAATCACCATCCTCTGCTGCCAATAAAGCATCTTGATTGGGATCCATTTTAACGCTGCCAGAGCGTAAAAATATACGTGATAACAGTGATGTACTGGAAGCTCTACGACTTGGTAAGTCTTCTAGGCCTCTATGTAAAGATAATTGATCTGGTTCTCTTTCCTTGGAGGTGGCCACATATTGCATGTATTCAGCATTGCGTAAAGTGGCTGCTGTAGGTTTACGATAGAATTTTAATAGCAATGAAGAACAAACCACTGATACTGAACTAGCAGCCATGGCCACTGAAGCCATCCAGGGTTGTAAAGTAATGCCAAAGGGTGCGAATATACCAGAGGCCAGCGGTATACCCAAAAGATTGTACATACTGGCAAACAGGAAATTGTAACGTATACGTTTAACAGTTTTGCGTGATAAATCTAAACAGGCTACCACATCTAAGAGATCATTACGCATTAGCACCACATCTGCCGCCTCAGCGGCCACATCTGTACCCGCTGCTATAGCAATACCAACATCAGCTTGAGCCAAGGCCGGACTATCATTAACACCATCACCCACCATGGCCACTCGTTTGCCAGACTCCTGAATACCCTGGATTTTGGCCACTTTATGGGAAGGTAAAACTTCAGCAAACACTCGAGTTATACCCACCTAAACAAATTTTAATTCAATTCTAAATTTAACAAAAATAAATAATAAAAACTCTTAACTCACCTCTCTTGCTATGCTAGCTGCTGTATTCTTATTATCTCCAGTCAACAAAATCACCTCAATACCCATTTTCTTTAAAGAATACACCGCCAAATGTGCCTCAGGTTTCACCATATCCGAAACAGCAATCATACAAATCAATTGACCATTTAAAGCACACAATACAGCCGTATGTCCCTTAGACTCCTCCTCAGTCATGGCTGAATTAATATCACTGGAAACATTTATGGCATTACGTAACATCCATTCACGATTACCAATAAGTACATTAACTTCATTATCCAAAATTGTATTTACATCACCTGTAGTCTCTGTATGTGTTAAATCATCTAATTGTAATAATTGTAAGTGTTTTTGTTGTTGGGCAGCTATAATACGTTGATTTTCTACAGATTGTGGTATAAGTTCGGTAATGGAGACACCATTCTCTAATTGTATAGGAGCTTGTCTAATGTTATTGCCATGAGAACGATAACTATTTTCGAAATTTATAATTTTTTCAGCATTACATGCCTGACGCAAAGCTACATTATAATTAGAGACAGTAACTTTAATGCCACATCCAGGAACAGCTTGGAAATTTTCGGTTTTTCCCAATGATTCTTGACCTAACATATCTTTGGCAAAACGTACTATGGCCGAGGCAATGGGATGTTCGCTATTGCCTTCGGCGGCACCCACAATAGTAAGAGCTCGCGCCAAACTGCACACAGCAGGTTTAACAAACATAATAACCTTTGAAGTCATGGGAGTGCCATGAGTAATAGTGCCTGTTTTGTCAAAGACCACAGTTTTCACCTAAAAACAATAATAATTTCAATAAAGAAACACAAATTTACTTTCTTATCCTTTTCTTCTTCACTTACCTTATGAGCATTTTCCAAAGCCGTGGCTCCTTTAACCAAAACACCATTTATGGCTCCGGTACCAGTAGCCACCATTACAGCAGTGGGTGTAGCCAAACCCAAAGCACAGGGACAGGCTATAGCCAATACACTTAAAGCGCATTTAAATGCATAACTAACTACAATGGTATTTGTGTCCATATGCTCTTTGTGTTCGTTGGCTACTGCTACCAAGCCAGGGTCTATGAAACCCGCTATTATCCAGCCTATCAAAGTCACACTTGAGACTACCACTACAAAGGGTACAAAATAGCCCGCAATTTTATCGGCCAATTGTTGTATGGGCGCCTTAGAGGTTTGAGCCTCTTCTACTAAACGGACTATTTGTGCCAGTGTAGTATTCTCACCCGTGTGTGTGGCTGATATTAAAAGTACTCCGTTTTGGTTGATCGAGCCTCCGATGACAACGGCACCCTTGCGTTTAGCCACCGGCATAGATTCTCCAGTAATCAAAGATTCATCACAAGTGGAATGTCCATACAAAACTTTACCATCTACTGGTACTTTAGCTCCTGGTATAACTTTAAGTATATCACCACGTTGCACATAATCCACGGAGATCACCTTTTCCGAGATAATTTCAAAATCTTTGGAAATTTCTACCAAAACCGCTTCGGCTGCTTTTAAAGATAATAATTTTGATAGAGCTTCTGAAGTTTTGCCTTTGGCTATATGTTCCAACCATCTACCCAACGATATGAATATCAATAACATGGGAGGAGTATCAAAGAATGTTAAGGGAGATGAATTTTGTTCCATTAATATGGCTGCTATAACCACTGCCACTGAATATATGTACGATATAGTGGTTACCATTGATATTAATACATCCATATTGGTGGTGCCATGTTTTATGGCCTTATAGGATTGTACGTAGAAATGCCAACCACCAAAGAATTGTACCGGAGTGGAGAGTAAAAACATGACAAGATTTTCCATTGAAAGACCAGGAACTATACAACACATATTCGCATGTCCTTTTTTCCCCATTTCAGCCATGAAATATATCATGGCTATCATACAGGGACCGCCAAATATTAGAGAGATGAGGAAGGCAGTACGCCATTTTCGTATTTCCTCTTTGTGTTCTAAGTAACTGTGGGCCATTTTATCTTTTCCAGAGAGTAGATGGGCTTCAAAGCCCAATTGTTCGATAGCTTCACATATATTGCGGGGACCAGTGAGTTCGGTATTATAACGGAATTTGCCTGTAATGAAAAGAGAAAAAATAATGGGAATAAGAAATAATAAAAATTGTGACAGTGAAATAATAAAAGACAAAGTCTATTGACAAATCTAAAGCATCATCCATTGACTACATTTTAGACTATTAACTACTCTAAAACATATCTCGCAAATGCCTGTAGATAGGGCCAGTGGAATCATATTGGACTCTTGTTAAAAGAGACTGGTAGAACACAAAGAATGTGTACAAAGTGGTGGTAGATTTTAAACGGAGATGGCCTAACTGTTTGATCATGGTGGCAGAAAGCACTATAAAAACGTTAATGCAAGGGGTTTTCGAAAAAGTTTCAGAATTTCATTATTCTAAATTGTAATAAAAAATACAATTGTAAATTTAGTGGTTTCGTTTTTATTAACATATCTGTAACAATTTTTGCGATTTCAATCATTTTTGTTTTATTTCTGTTCTAAATCCGTTTGAGTTCTGTTCTAATTCAAGGCAGTTCTAGTTTAGTTCGAATAGCAATCAAAACTAAACTATAACAAAGTGTATCAACCAGTCTATAATGTCGTCTAGACACTGTTCTTTTAAAACAATTACGTAGTCCATAAAATAATATTCGTTCGATTTGAAAAATCGTAATTTCTCCTAACATCGAATTATTTCTCAAAACAACCCTTAATAATAATAATAATAATAATTATCAGCTAAAATGGACTTAGTTGTGTAAATATTATATTTACATGACAACTATAATTTTCAATTAGTTTTATGTTTTGTAAGCACAAATTCATCATAAAGAAATATTAAATAGATTATAAATAAAATTAGTTAGTCTGTGTTTAATAAATAAATAAAATAACAATATAAATAAAAATAAAAACTGATGATATTGAATGTTAAAAGTGAGCAAAATTAAAAGAAAAATACTGAAAAAAATATTGAAATCAGTAACATGTTATTTGCAAATGAAATGATAATTTCCATAAAATAGATAACAACAACAAACATCTAAAAATGAATTATTAAAAAAGAATATAAAACAATTACAATTTTTTAATTGTTTTTTTTTTTTTTTTTTTTTTTTTTTGTTAATTAGTTATTTATAACCTGCATGGACTACGTAATAGTCTACATTATAGACTGGTTGTTACATTACGTTATAGCAAACATTTTAGACTAATAGACTTTGCAATTCGACCTGAACTAGAACTGAACTGGAACTGAACTGGAACTGAACTAGAACTCAACTAGAACTAAACTAAATCTGAATTAGAATTGAACTAGAACTGAACTAGAAGTCAACTAGAAGTGAACTAGAACTGAACTAAAACTGAACTAGAATTGAACTAAAACTGAACTAGAATTGAACTACAAATAAACTATATCTAAACTACAAATGATAACTGTCTGTTAGCAAGCTTACATTTACAGTAATAGAGAGCGAGTTCAATAGAATTTGGTCTGGGTATTTGTTATAGTCCTGAGAAGTTTCATATTGTAAACCAACAAATATGTAGACCGATATTAACCTCTAACTTCAAACGAAGAACTTTTGTTAACTTGTTTATTATTAATCGATAAATTAGAATGAAATTTTGCCATAATATTAAGTTATGTGAACTATATAACAATTCCAAAACTGATCAATATCGGTTCAGTAGTATAAATATTTTAGCTAAAAATATAACTAATTTGATTACTCATTAAGTGTTTCCGGTTATATTAAGGAAAACGAAACATAATGTATTTACTTCACATGAATTTATGGTGGTGGAGGGTATTGAAGATTCGGCATAGTCGAACGTAGCATTCTTTCTTGTGTTTCCACTCTAATTGTCTATTTTAAAATTGCTGTAGTTAAGTTATCTTATAAATTATTAGTAAATCGTAGATAGATTTTTGTTAAAAAATTGAATTTGTTTTTCATTTCATTTTGTTTGTTTGTTTTTTCTTAAAGAATTTCTAATTAAACAACAACAATAATACATAAACAACAAAGAAGAAGGGCAATGAACGTATAAATTTTTATTTGGTTTTCTTAAAGTGTGTCAAATGAAAAATCTTATATCACTATTTTTTTGAACAGTGTATAGCAAAAGATATGAAATTAATAAATTTATTTAAAATAAAATTATTTTTGTCTATAAATTAATATTATTTTTAAATAAATAACAAATATTTAGTAGATGTTTTAAGTAAAACAAAAATATTTCTAAGGTTTTTTTTCATAGAAATTTAATTTATGACTTTAATTTTTATATTGCAATTAAATGCTTTAAGGTTAAGATTATGATTTGGGGTAAAATGATAAGCTCATTGAAATTGGTAACAAACATTTTCAATATGGCTAATTTATGAGAGGTTTAACTAAACGTGTGCATAAAAAATAAGAAAATTATCTGAAAAACAATAACTCTGAAAGTTCTTTCCTTTTAGGAAACAATTTTAAAAATAGATCATTTTAATTTGATTCTCATCAGTATATATCATTGATCATTGCCATTGGCATTTTACTCTTCAATTTGTTCTAATAGTGATATTTGTATTAACACCCTTTTTTCCTCTTCAATTCTCTTTCAACAAAATCCCGATATCTCCTCACTGGCCTTAGCTCTGGGCAGTTTGGAGGATATGCCTCTCTTGGTACAGATACCACATTATTGTTTTTGTACCACTTAAGGGTTTATTTACCACAGTGACACGATGCCAAGTCAGGCCAAAAATAAGTGATCATATTATGAAGTCTTATGAATGATGGATGTAGCCTTTTTTGTAAATATTCCTTGATGTAAATTTCAGTATATATAGAACCCGTTGAAACAAATGATTGTCTCCTATTGCAACTACTTCATATTGCTTGCCATATTAAGAACTTTTTTGGAAATTTAAGCAGCTAAACATTTCCTCGAGCATCAGCAACATAAAATTTTTGACCAGGAAGTTGCGAAAAATCTGCCAGAACCTATGTTTCATCTTACATTATGCCGCAGGAATATGTTTTTTTTTTAGAAAACTTGACTTCAAATTCCATGCTCTCTTTTTGGCCCCTAAATTTTAGCAGTGTTTCTGTCAGGAACATTTTAGTCTGATATGTTTTAAACACCTATTTTAACTTTTACATTTTGTAAAAAAGAGTTTGATCACAGAGCTAACCAAGCTGCTTTTCTAACGGATGTGTTGAGAGCTCTTTTCAAAATACTTTCTACTAAACATCATGATTCTTCTAACTGAATCAGGTTTTCCATTGATGCCATCGAAAATCATAGATCAAAACTATTTACTAATCTGATCAAAAAGTTTATCTGCCTCTTAAGTTCTTGAGAACTCAGTAGCTTGTATAATTTTGTACTCCACTGTATAGTGAAAAGAAACCTAAACAAGATGACACTCACGTCTAAAACAACTATTAATCATTCTAATTGAAATAGAAAAAATACAAACAAATAAATTTGATCTAGATTTTCCAATAAAATGATTAAAAGCCAAAAAAAAATATTGAAATTTAAAAAGAATTTTTGCAAATTTTTAATTTACAAGTAAAATTCTTTAGCAAACTTTAATTGAACCCAAAAAAAATCCCCTTTTTTATATTCTAAAAGATTTCATCTAAAATTGATATAATTCTGAGAAAAATATTAATATATTTATACTCTCTTTACCACAAAGGTATATTAACTTTGTCAATCTGTGTGTAACGCTAAGAAGGAATCATCATTAATTCAAAAGCTGAGTCGATTTAGCTGTGTCCCTCCGAAATAATTGACATGAAATTTGGCCTGAATAAGTTTCCCATTTAAATGTAGCAAAACTGATTCAATTTATTAAAAGTTATAGACGGATATCTTAGACAACATCTAAGTTTAAGCGAAAAATGATTTTATAAATCAATAAATTAGAATAAAATTTTGCCATAATATTTAGTTGTATGTAAAAGTTATCAAAATCGGTTTAGTAGAAAAAAAGTTATAGCAAAAAATATAACTAAATGTTTCTGTGTTATATTTAAGAAAAACTTTTATTTATAGTATACGTTTGTGACATAACGTATTTACTTCACAATCATATTTGGTATTCAAGATTCCGCATAGCCGAATATAGCATTCTTACTTGTTTCTATTTATATTTAACATTATGATTATTAATTTTACTTCATTATTATTATAATTATAATAATTATTATTAAAATTATTATTATTATGTAAACATTAATTTATTTAAAATTACAAAGAACAAACTTTGAAAGTACAAAATACCTGTTATCACTAATTAGCCACCCATTTTTTATCAGTTATTGAAAATTATGAATTCTTTATTAAGTCTCCATTATTAATTGTTTCAATATTTAATTAACATTTTTTTCTTCTTCTTCTTATTAAAGGAATTAAGTCTTTTTAATAACTGTTAATAGTAAGACAGTCAGTCATACGTGTTGGTTTACTGTGGCTTATCTGAATTCATCATTCAACTAACTGAGCAAATACACGACTACGAAGCAACACACAAAATAACCAAGACCACGAGTTTTTTGTTTTGTGGGGCCGGGCGGTATAAAATTTTAGAGCAGCAACAAAAACTACTACTTTTTTTTCTCTTTAATAACACAAAAATCGCGTTCATATCGCTGCTCTGTTTTTATTACTAATTTATTTCAAATAAAAAATACAAAGCTTTATGAAAATAAACTTGTTTATACATTTATTTTTATCAAAAATTATTATTATTATTTTTATTAACAAATATAAAAGATTTGCGAAATTGAGATTTTCTTATAAATGATTTAAAAATTTAATTATTTTAAATGAGAGAGAGAGAGAGCTGTAAAAACACAGAGAGAATTGTATTGATTTGTTTAACTAAAACTTTAATAACAATTTATGAAAATTAAATATTTTATGAATAATTTTAAATAAAATACTACTAAATGTTAGAATGAATAATAATGAATTTCACCCATATTTAGTATATTATTTATAAGAAACTGACTATAAATATGATATACTGAATACACTATAGAAATAATTTAAGACTTTACTAGAGCTTAGCATATAAGAAGTGAGATCGAAAAATTCTTAACACAAGTATTATTTAAATCTTTTTATCAAATTTCCTTTGTAAATGTATTTATTGTTAATCTGATTAAAATGAGAGACCATAAAAAAGTGCGTGCTTGATTCTACAAAACTTGAGCAAATATTTAAACGTCTGCCATGGAATTGTTTCAAATGTTATTTAACAATACCAGGAGAACTTGTCCGTTGATAGAAAACCTAGTTCAGGTGGACGGTTTGGTTCACATGATGTTTATAAAGTCAAAATATATAAAGAATTTTCAAAAGAGCCTTCAATACATCCGGTAGGAAAGCAGCACGGTTAGTTTAACACAAGAATTAGAATATAGAATATAAAAAAAACAGAGCACGAAAATTGAAGTCAAGTTCTATAAAGTTTTTCATTTCTAAGACTTTATGTGTACACTTATTTTGGACCTGTCTTGTCATGCTGTCACTATGGAAAATAAACCCTTGAGTAGGGCAAGAACAATAATGTGATATTTGTATCACAAGAGGAAAATCCTCCAAACTGCCTGGAGGTGAGGCCAGTAGAGAGATATTTGGTTCTTGTTAAAAGAAAATTGAAGAGCACAAAAAAGGTAACCAAAACAAATTATTCGAGCAAAGTGACAGAAAAGACTGTAAAAAATTTAAGACATTCAATAACATATTTTGAAATATTTTAACCCTTAACATTTATTTATTTATTTATTGAATGTCATCTATAGAATTTGGAACACGTTTGCAACATCTGTTTTATTTGTCCAGTAATAATTTGTAATTATTGTTTTTTTTCTATAAAATTAATGTATAATTTTAATTTAAAATCCAGATGTTTAAAGCAAAAGTCGAATTAAAGAATCGATGATTTCATTTACAAACTTAATTTGTATAAAAACAAGTATGATTGAAATATATCACTATGTCGAATCTTCAATACCCTTCAACACAAATGGATGTAAAGTAAATACACTCACAGACGTATACAATTAAATAAGTTATATTTTTGGTTATAACTTTTTTTCTACTGAACTGATTTGTATAATAAATTTATTTTAATTTGTAATTTCTACAAAGAGGTAACCTCAGATCGGTCTATATCTTCTAAAATACTGAATCAATTTTGCTGGTTTTAAATAGGACACTTCTAAGGACTATAACAAAGGCCAAGTTTCATTAAGCTATGACAAGTGTTGTGGATATGAGCGTGAGACGGACATAGCTAAATTGGCTTAGATTTTCATTTGATGTAAAAATATATATATACAATATGGTGTCATATATGATTCCTTTTTAGCGTTACACACGGAATGACAATATTAATATACGCTCCTCATCACCACTTGTGGTGATGGAGGTTATAATAAAACAATTTATTTAATTGTTTATAAAATAATTTCTAATTTAAACTTGAAACCTCTATAATTAGTTAAACAAATAAACAAAACTCCAATGAAATGAAATAAATCCAAGCAAGTTTATATTTAAGATTTGTTTTACTTTTCTTTTAAACAAATAAATAAATTGCAAATTTTAAATACTTTTGTTGGGAAGTAAACAAAACTCTGGTTAATTTATTCTATATTTTATGAGCCAAGACACATATAAATAAATATATTTGTTTAAATATTTAAAAAAAAGTTATTATAAAAAAACTCAACCAGTCGAAATCTATTATTTTGGTAGAGGCTATAAATTCAGTTAAGAATTTCTAAAAAAAATAATACAAATATATTGTAACGATAATGAATCATTATCGTTTACAATAAATTTCATAATAAATGAAAACATGAGGACAAATTTACATTACGGAACTTATAACATATAGAAATTATATTTAAACAAATAAAAATTGCTATATTCGGCTGTGCCGAATATTCAATAACCTTGACCACAAATGCGTGTGAGGTAAATACATTATGTTTCGTACATATACACTCACAAACCTATACAATATGTAAAAGTTTTTCTTGCAAATAACACAGGAACACTTTGTGCATTATTTTTTTTGCTATAACTTTTTTTCTACTGATGATAATGATGTATACATAACTAAATATGATAATGATGTATATATAACTAAATATTAGGACAAAAATTCGATTTGATTTGTCGATTTATAATTGATAATTTTAAGAAAGTTCTTTGGATAAACTTTATATTTTTTTAATTATTAAATTGGAAACTTCTCAGAAATATAGCGTGTCAACAACAGATAAACAGACGGACATAGGTAAATCGACTCAGATACAGTATGGAAACTTTTCAGAACTATAGCGTGCCAACAACAGATAAACAGACGGACATAGGTAAATCGACTCAGATACAGTATGGAAACTTCTCAGAACTATAGCGTGTCAACAACAGATAAACAGACGGACATAGGTAAATCGACTCAGATACAGTATGGGTTTTCAGAGGATTCCTTCTTAGCGTTACGCAAGTAATGACAAAGTTATTATATCCTCATACTACTTGTATAAACCCTAAATGGATCTGCAATCTGTAAGAAAAAAGAGAACACATGTCTCAAAATTGCTATAAATATTGAAATTACAATAATTTCTTTTTATTAAATAAAGTATAAGAATTAAACCTTGATAAAGTCTTAACCCAATACGTACTCCCCTTATTAAAACATTAAAACTACAATAACATTAATTGAAAGTTTTATTTTTAAAATAGCAAAAATATAACATACAATATCAAGGTTTTTTCTTTTAACTTTTATTTTTTTTCTATTTTATACCATAAAATATAAAATAATCCAAAATAATGACCATAAAAAACATTAACAAAAAATCTATATAAATAAAAATGAATCTTTGTTTGTTTGGGACTTATAGATAGCTAAACTACTGGATCGATTTTGCTGAAATTTTCACATAATGATTGCAATATAGTCGAAAGTAACATGGGCTATACAAAATTCCTATAGGACCAGGGGAAGGGGTACTTCGAGAATTCTCAAATTTGATTCCAACTACTTTCTCAAGGAACTATGTTATTGGACAAAATGTAAGATGGATAGCACCAGGGGAAAACACAAATGAAGACTTAAATTTAATCCCAACTACTTTCTCAAAAAACTGTTTTACTGGGCTAAATACAGGACGGATAGGACCAGAGGGGAGTCACAAATGAAAAATTGATTATGGAATATCTAATGAACTGTAACATCGAGAATTTGATCTTAATTACTTTTTCAAAGAAATAGTTTTATTAAGCAAAAATTTAGGACGGTTAGTAGCAAAGGAAGTGGTGGTAGGCCCCGTACAATGCAGATATTAAATAAAATTTGAGAATGGACTTGCATGAACTTTTATTTAATATACTTCGTGATTTGTGAAATTTCTTTCAAAATCTCTCACTGAGGAAAATTTTTGTACAGCAAAGCGCACCGGGTAAAAGCTAGTTATAATAAAAAAAACAATTGACCGAAAACAGCAACAAGTGAATGTTTAAATAGTTTTTGTTTAAGCAACAACCACAAAAACTTAAAATATTATAAAATCTTTTATTAATTGTGGATTTAAAAAAAAAATAAAAAATAAGTGAAATGTTTTTAATTATGAAAAAAAATCTGTAATTTTTTGTGAAGTTTTTCAATTTTTTGTAACAAAAGAAACGTGTTAAACGTTGAAAACAATAAAATTTTACGATTTAAAAAGTAAATAAATTTTATAATGAATTTGTGTCAATACAGAAATTTAACAGATTATTTTACAGACAAATCTACGTTATCGAGTCAACCGGATAATGGAGGGAGTGTAAGTTTTATACATTTAGGTCCTAAAGGTCCCTTTATGTTAAATCATGTCTCTAGTTTTTGTCTATACTACGAAGTGAGATCGAAAAATTCATAACATATGTTAACATAAACACTTTTAACTCAAGTATTATTGCATTTTTTATCAAGATTCCTTTGTGAATGAAAATATTATTAATCTGATTAAACTGGGTGACCAGATAAAAGTGCATTTTCAAATTATTAAATATTTTCAACAAAACCCAACTTGGTTCTATAAAAAGTTGATCAAGCATTTAAAGATCTGCCATCAAACTGTTTTCAAAGTTGTAAAATAGTACCCGGAAACCCGGTTCAGGTAAAAGGAATGTTACGCATGATGTTTCTAAAGCCAAGAAATATAAAGCTTTCTTAAAAGAGCAGCTTACCGTGCTGCTTTCCTACCGGATGTATAGGAATTTGGTACGCAAAGTTAATGTTATACATGTTTAAACACATACAAGGCTCAAAAAGTTCCTGATAGAAACTCTGCCAAAAAAATAGAGACCTAAGAGAGAGCACGGAAATTGAAGTCAAGTTTTCTAAAGAAATATTCTTGCTGTATATGATGTATGACGAATTGTATATTCTGTAAATTTTTTAATAACTTTCACTAATTATATGTTGCAGTCTAAATTTAAAAAAAAAAAATCTTGTTATCTCAAGCAATATGCAGTTGCGGCAAAAGCAGTCAATCATTTGTTACAACGGGCTCTCTAAATACCGAAATTTATAATGAGAAATATTTGCAAAAAAATCTGCTTCCTTTTATAAGACTTTCAATTAATTGTGGCCTGACTTGAGTGGTACAAAAAATGTGGTATTTGCACCGAGAAAAAAAACCAAGCTCTTTGAAGTTAAGGCCAGTGGAGAAATGTTGGGCTCTTGCTTCAAGAGAATTGAAGGACGCAAAAAGGTGTCCAAAAGTATGGTCGAGCAAGGTGACGAAAAGTAACATACGAACGTTAATAGAAGATTTTCCAATACAGGTTTTAAACTTCATCACTAAAATACAGTAGCATTATTGGGCACCTCCAGTCTTTTTACTTCAGATACACTCACCAGATCTAAATTGTAGATCTAAAATAAACTATTCCAAAAAAAAGACAAACAAACTCACCCCTTTTTGTTATTAATGTAACCGAGGCAGCGGTAACACCTTTTAATTTACGCACATGAGTTTCAATTTTATTTACACATGAGGCACAAGTCATGCCTTTGATGTCCACCTCCACCTCTGCTTCACCACTATTGGGCTCATCGATTAGTTCCGATGGAAAACCTAATTCTGTTATAGATTTTGCTATACTCTCAGGTGTTATAACATTTGCATTATATTTTACTTCCGCTTTGGCAGCCAATAGCGCCACTAATATACTATCTATGCCATAGATTTTGCGACAATGTTTTTCAATTGTAGCCACACAACTGGCACAAGTCATGCCGCGTATATGTAAAAAACATTTGGATAGCAATTCATCTTCTATAGCCAATGAAGTGGCTTTACCAGCATGTCCATTTGCTGTTGTCTGCTTCTGCGGGGAGTTTTGGCGCACAGGTGGTGTTAAAGATTTTTTCTTCGGTGTGGACTTTGCACTATTTTGTTCATCTATTAAAGTGGCCTCAAAACCCATATCATCTATCATTTCTGCTATATCAGCAGCTTTTAAAATGTTAGAATCATATTCCACATTCGCTTGTTTTTCTTCTAAACTAACATTAATCGATTTAATGCCCGTTTTGGAACCAATATTTCCCTCGATATTTTTAACACAACTTTGACAGGTCATGCCTATAACACGTACCAGACATTTTTCATTTGATGCATGACCATTTTGTTGTGGTTCGTCAATATTTACAGTTATGGGGGATTCACTATTATATGAGCATTCAAAGCCCATTTCGTCAATTTCAAATGCAATTTTCGAGGGATTTGTTTGTGTGGCATCATAGGTAAAGTAGCCAGCATTTTCGGCCAACTCTACCCGGCAGTTAATTACACCAGGTTTTGTGGAAATATTGCCCTCAATATTTCTTACACAACTTTGACAGGTCATGCCTACAATCGGCAATCGTACTTCTTTGTGCGTAGCATTTGTCGTTGTCGCTGTTGTTGTTGCTGTATTGTTCATTATACCCAATGTATCCAGTTCCACTACATTGTTGCTGGGGTTTTTTGTTGTGGTAGTGAAAGGCAGTTGTTGCTCCATTGTAATTTTCTCGTTTGTATTGTTTGTCTTATCGTCTACTTTGTTCATAATAGTGCATTGCTTTTGTAATTATTTTATTTGTTTTCTGCTTTTTTCTCTTTTCTTTTCTCGTTTATATTTTTATATCACCTTTTCCTAATCTCATAAATTTATTTTTTTATAATTTCGATTTTCTTTTCAGAATTATTCTCAAATATGTTTCACTTAAAATTTAATTCAATTAAAATTTCTTTAATTTTTAATTAATTTTAATCACATTTAAAAAAAGGAAAAAAATATTTTTAAAAAAATTTCTTAAAGGCCACCATTAAGAGCAGCACCATAAAACTCGCTCACTATCATCCACAAAAATAAAAATAAATTTTGTTCTGTTCCCTTTGAACTGAATAAATCGACTGACTGCTAATAAGAAAATGACATTAAAGCAAGTGTCAAGTTAAAATTTTGGAAATGTCAAATTCTTTTGTTTAGAAAAGTCAAACAAAATAAATATGAATACAAACAATTTGGCAGCATTTTTATAGAGTTGCCAGCTTGTTTAAAATACGAATTATTAAAAATAACCGAAATATGGTTATACATTGAACAATGATTAATAAGTAGTCTATGATAGCATTGTCGTCTTGCCAAAAGTCATATTATAATTGTTTTGGAATAGACGTTGCTCTTGGAAAAATTTGTTTTCCTGAATTGTTATACTCTTCACCACGATATTTCTCCCTTCAGGAATATGATGGTTGGTTTAAACTATTTTTATATTAATAAAGATGTTTCATTAAAAGATTATAATTTAATTTGATAATTAGATTTCAAACTAATTTTAAGAGATGCTCAAAATATTTATTGAGAACAAAACTAAATTGTACTCTGTTGTTATTAACAAATGAAATTTGAACTTGCACTTTCTCGACAAATTCCACAAATCGAGTTTTAACAATTGTTTTTAATTATTTTTCTCTCTTTTTGCTTTAAATAATATAAAATAAAAAACAATAGTGTTCTGCAATAATAAAACTAAAAAATACAATTGCTAAAATTCCCTACTCATTATAGAAAAAATAATAATTTGAAAGCTACAATCAATTAGAACAAAAAGCCAAACATCATCACAAATGCCTATAAAGTTTTCACAACAATTTCATATTCCTACAGCAGCGTTGGCCACTACGCTAGGATTATTAACCACTTCACCCAAAGCATCCAATACTTCTTTACGATAATCATCAAAATCACCGTCAATTTCATTAATAGTTTGTTCTTCGATGACGTAGAGGGTACAGCCAGTTTCACGTATCAATCGTTCGTCGTGGGAGACAATGACAACACCACCTTCATATTCATTAATAGCTTCAGCTAAGGCATCAATAGATTCGATATCCAAATTGTTTGTAGGTTCATCAAGAATCAAAACATCAGGAGCACTTAGACACAATTCAGCCAAGGCAACACGTGCCTTTTGACCACCTGAAAGATCTTTCATTTTAATGGTATGGGCATGGCTTACTAAACCAAAGGAACCCAAGGCTTTGCGTGCCTTTTCATGAGGTAAATTGAATAGACGTTGCAAATACTCAGCGGCAGATTCTTCAGCGGTTAAATGTTCACCAGAGTGCTGATCGAAACGACCCACACGCAAACGATGATTTTTTCTTTGTTCACCCTTTTGGGGGTCCAATTCTCCCAGCAGTAATTTAAGGAAAGTAGATTTACCCACACCATTGGGGCCCACAATAGCCACACGACTTGTTAGATCTATACCAAAATCAACATCTATAAACAAAGGTTTTTGACCTTCAAAAGCAAAAGTGACATTGTGAAGACCCAAAATTGGAGGTTGCAGTTGTGAAGGTTCGGGGAAACGGAATTTTACTATATATTCTTTGGGTTTTTCTAACAATTCTGTAGGACCATCTTCTTCCTCTTGCTTTTGTTGTTTCGATTTATTCTTCTCTTGTTTACGCGTGAGAGCTTCCTTTTGCTTCTTCTCAGCCGCCTTCTTGGACTGACCTTGAGCCTTCATTTCCTTTATACGTTTCTCCTGTTTCTCATATTCTTTAATCATTTCACGACGTTTTTGCACATACATTTTCTTAAACATGGAATAGTTACCCTTGTAATAGTGCAATTTCTTCTGATCCAAATGTATGATTTCATTACAAACATTATCCAAGAAACTTTGGTCGTGAGAAACAATTAGAAGGGTCTTCTTCCAGCCTTGCAAATAATTATCTAACCAAATGACAGCGTTCAAATCCAAATGATTAGTAGGTTCATCAAGCATTAAGAGAGTAGGTTCCAAATACAAAGCACGGGCCAATGAAACACGCATACGCCAACCACCAGAGAATTTATTTGTGGCTCTATTTTGCATTTCTTCACTGAAACCCAAACCGGCTAAAATACGTCTGGCACGAGCTTCAGCTGAATAGGCACCTGTAGCTTTAAGTTCGTTGAAAATATCGTTGAGTTCTTCTTGTACGGATAAATCTCCAGCCGAGAATTGATCTTCCAATTCTTTGCATTTGGCCAAGAGTTTTGTGCGTTTAACATCAGCCTCTAAAATGGTTTCCACAGCCGTTTTATCGGTGGCCACTACTTCTTGTTCACAAAGTAAGACATCGATGTTAGGTGGTATGGCAAAGGCACGTGTGGCAATATGACGCAGTAAAGTGGTCTTACCATGGCCATTAGGACCCACCAAACCATAACGACGCCCGTGAGCAATCAACAAATTGGCATTAACAAACAAATCATTGCCTAAAATAAAATATGGAAAAATTGTTATTTCGTTAAATGTGAAATTGATGAAACATGACTTTACCTTTGGCTGAGATGGTGAAATTCTCGATTTTGATATCCACTGCATGTTCCAAAGCAGCTTTTTGGCCAGCCGTTTTTTGCACTTGAGACATGGTGAAATTACTATCCAAATCAGAGTGACCCAAACCACCTTTTTTAGTCATCATTTCCATTTGTTTTTCATATTCTTCCTGTTTCTTTAGTTTTTTCTTCTCTTTGTGAGTTAATTTCTTCTCTTTTTTCTCTTTTTCGGAAGGTTCCATTTCTTCTTCTTTTTCCTGGGAAGCTTCTTTTTCCTCTTCAGCTTCAAGCTTGAGATTTTCCATTTTTTCTTCTAAAACTTCGGGTTCAGGTGTTTTTACTTTAGCTGGTGATGATGATGTTTTAGGTTTTTTTATAATTTCTTCTTCTTCAATTAAAGGTTCTTCTATGGGTTCTTCAATGTCTTCTTCTTGCTCTTCTTCCCCATCACTCATGGCAAATTTATTATTTTTCTTTTTCTGTTGTTTCTTATTGTTCTTTTTGGCTGGTTTGGCAATGACTACTGGTTCTTCGTCTTCCTCCTCATCATCTTCCTCTTCCTTAGCAACCTGTTTTAATAAATCAATTTCATCATCGTCATCATCACTAAAATCATCTTTTTTCTTATTCTTTTTAGATTTCTTTTGTTGCTGTTGCAGTTTCTGTTTAGCCGGTTTGGCCACCTGTGATACCTCTTCTTCCTCTAATTCATCTTCTTCCTCGGATTCATGACGTTTTTTGTTTTTCTTATTCGATTTACTAACAGGTTGTGGCAAATTTTCCTTTTCCTCATCACTCCAATCATCTTTACCCTTCTTACCCTTTTTATTACCCTTTTTACCTTTACTAACTGTTGCCGAAGGCTGGGAAGAGGTTTTACTGGTACTACTGGTAACACTTTCCAAATCATCATTTACTTTTGAGACTGCTGGTGCTGGAAAATCATCATCTGAATCATCTCCTCCCCTTTTGCCCTTTTTACCCTTCTTTTGTGATTTTTTGGAAGCAATATTGGCTGGTTGTTCGTCCATATCGTCATCATCATCGAAATGTTGTTTCTTATTTTTACCTTTGTTCTTCGACATATTGAGGAAGTTCTTTTGTTTATTTTATAGAAAACTAATAATTTACTAACTACAAAGAGGAGAAATTGGTGTAAAAAGGGTGAAATCTGTGAGGAGTACGACTTTCACGTGGAGACGTATGCAATTTCTTATAAAACTCACACTGACACACACACTGCAGGCAAAACTGTCAACGAGAATTGTCAATTTTATGACAATGATGCCAAATGAAATAATATTGTCAAGTTTGCGATAAAGTTGCCAGATGAAATAAAATTATGTAAACACATTCACTCACGCACGGGTAAATTTGTCAAAGAGAATTATGTTTTTATTAAAGTTTTTAAGATGAGATCAATTTTAAAATAAACAAATAATTAATTAAATAAAATATAATAAAATGATGTAATTAAGTAAACAACAAGAAAACGGATATTCAATTTTTAAATTTATTTAATCTGGCAGCAATGAAAGCGTTAGCAGTGAAAAACAGCTGGACAAATTTCGGAATCAAGATTCACACAATATAGCAGTGGCAGTGACGATTTTTTTTTAAATTACCCAGATATGGAAAAGAAACTAATAGAGTTTGTTAGAAGACATCCTTATTTTTATGATAAAGCACATGCCTCGTATAGGAATCAATTACTTAAAGATGAAAAATGGCAAGAATTTTCCAAAGCTACAAATATACCGGGTAAGTAGTAGTAGGATAAAAATATAATTAAAGACATCGTTAAAATATTTTTATAATTAAAGTAAAAGTTTTGAAAAAAAGATGGAAATCCTTAAGAGATCGCTATTATCGTTTACTCAAAACTGGTGAACCGAAAAAAACTTCTTATAAATATTTTGAAAATTTACAATTTTTAAGTGGTGTTAATACGTTATGTAAAAGGTATTTTTAAATTTGAACTTTATAAACTTTAAGCTTTTATTTTTAATTTTTAGGAAATCGGTTGAAATAAAAGATTATACAGCTGAGGATGAATTACTAACCAAAAGCGAAGATAGTTTTTTATTAGACGAGGCTAGTTTTTCCTCATTTTATGATAATAATAGAGATGTGCCTTTATCACCCACCTCACAAATAAGATTATCCGACTCGGCAGAAATTAAGGGAGACAAGGAATTCGAAGAGTTTATAAAATTGACTCCAGATCAGATAAATAAAACCACTCCCTTTAGAGCATTTTTGGAAAGTATTGCTTTAACTGTAGAACAAGCAAATTTCGATTTAAATGATATCATAAGATTACAAATGAGTATATTGCAGCTGGTGCAAGCAGAAGTAGAAAATCGTGTGATTAATACAGCATGAAATTAAGATTTAGAATATACATAGATTTGTTTGTACAAAATACATTTTTATTGATTTTAAATAATGATTGTTAAGAAACCAAAATGTTATAAATTAAAAACCAAACAAATGTGGAAAACTTTAAAATTTTTTTATTATTTTAAAGAAATAAAAATTTCTTTTGTTTTGTTGTTGTGGTTGTAGCCTTATTACAATAAGAAAGGAAACTAAAATTAAAATACACATTAAGTTGTAGCTAAAGGGATAGAATTATGTATCGCTTTTCCATAATTTTATGGTTTTGTCATTTTCCAAAGCCGCCGAAGCAATAATATTCTCTGTGGGATGACAAGCTGTACATAAAACGGTATCCGTATGACCCTGTAATTTTTGCACCACCTCTTTCGATTGCAAATTCCATATATAAACCATATTATCTTCACTGCCCGAAACAATCCACTAAAAAATTAATCAGACTCCACTATAATTCTTTTAATTTAAAACAGAAATTTAGAAATTACCTTGCCACCTGTAACCGAAAAATTGGCAAATATACAGTACTTTTCATTTTTATGACCGGTATAGGTCTTGAGACATTTTCCCTTGGAATAATCCCATAGCTTCAAAGTATTATCTAATGTGGCCGCCAATATATACTTGCCATTGGGAGAGAATTTCACAAAGCTAACGGGAGGGTTATCATCATCTATAAGAGTTTTCAAACATTGACCACTCGCCGTATCCCAAATGCGACAAAGACCATCGTAGCTGGAACTAACAATCAAAGATCCATCACGATTGAAATGTACGGCCGAAACAGGATCAGAATGGGCTGGCAAAGTTTTCAGGCATTTGCCGGTGCGCACATCCCATATACGCACGGATTCATCAAAACTGCCGGAAACAATTAAATTAGATTGGGGATTGAAGTTACAGCAGAATACATAATTGCTGTGACCCTTTAAGGTTTTCAAACATTTGCCCGAACTTAATTCCCAAACCTTAAGGGTCTTGTCATCACTGCCACTAACCAGCAAACGAGAATCGGAAGACCAGGCCACATCCGAAATGCCTAATTTATGGCCGGCAATGGTTTTTTCAAATTTACCATCATAGGCTCCCCAAATTTTAATTAATTTATCGGCCGCTGTAGGAATATAACAAAAATTATTAGTATTTTCTTTTCACCACATCATAAAAACTTACATGAACTAGCCAACCATTCACCATTGGGAGAAAATTTAACTGCTGACACGGCCTTAGTATGACCAGCCAGCGTAAACTTTAAGGTATAGTTGGGCTTAATGGACAAAGAACTTTTATTCGAAGATGAAGAAGTGTTTCCCGTTGTGGAAGAGGTTTGCAGGGTGTTAGGACCCGTGGGTGCAGTGGGCAATGGTTGGGGAGCATGAACCCCAGGATGTCCTCCATGAACAGGTCCTATAGGCACCATCTTTAAATGGCAATTATTTATTCGGTTGTAATAGTTTTTTTTAATTTTTTATTTTTGAACACGTTCTATTTTATTCTTTTAATGGTAAATGTTTTTGTTACTAAAAACCTCGTGCTTTTTGTTGTTGCTTGTTTGTCAATTTTATTTTCTCTCTGCTGCTTTGTTTGTGTATGTTTTTTGTTTTGAGAAGAGTACTTGTGCTTTTCAGTTTATATCTTATATTTGTCTTACTTTAATTTTGAAACAGATATTGTTTTAAGTTTTTAAATTATTTTCATAAAATATTCCACAACAGATTGATTAGAAAAAATGTTTAATGAAAAAAATATTTGACATATTCTTCGCTGCTTTCAGCGAATGTTATTATAGTCGCAGTTATGAATTTCCGTCGGCAGATGTTTGTAAAATGGCTTCAAGCATTTGGAAATGTCATTTTTTTGTATTGTTTTCCAATTGAAATGTCACTTTTTAAGGAGCTGAGTTGTATATTTAAGTATCATTTGCAAAAAACATGGTTGTATTTCTATTTTCAAAGGAACTGTTATTACCATATAACTTCAAAGTACTGCTTTAAATTCAAATTTGTCATAGTTAACAAACTGTTCAACCATTTATACGGTTTAATCTTTTTTACCGGTTGAAAGATGTTGTTGTTTATCATTAAAAAGAATAAATACCATTTTTGTAACGAGAGAACTGTTGAACCTTTTTTATTTGAAAAGTATTACTGTTTTATCATTCATTAGGTTTATATGATGTTTTTAACAGTGTTTAAGCAGTTTTATTGTTAACAAAACATGCTGAAATTTAAGATTCCAATGATTCGAATTTGAAAATTGTATTTGAAATGAAAAACAGCTCAATAAACTCCATATTATTAATAATTCAAATAAAAATTTAAAAAGCCAATAAAACTGTTAAAATAAATTTAAAAAATATATTTAAATTTTTAACAAAATTTTTAATACTACACAAACTCATAACTGGGCCATTCACTGGTACACCTTTCTTAAAATTTCCTATAAATCATCACCAATTTAGCAATCACCTAAAAAAGCAATCATTTACCCATATTTTCTTTTAACACAAAATATCTACTAACATACATATACATATATCCATATACACAAAAACCTTTAAAATTGTATATCTAAAGGCTAGATAATAATAAAATGAAAAAAGTCAATAACCTCTCCTCACACATAAAACTATTATAAATTGTGCAATAAACTGAAGCCCTCAGTTTTACATTTGCCACATTTTCCGTTTATTTCATTTTTTCTTTCAATTTTGATTTTTTATTACTACTTTTGCCAAACCAAACTCATTTGCACAATTCATATTTGTTCACCTCTTCTGCAAAATTTTCCAACAACTGCAACACATAGTACAGCAGCATGTTGCACACATCATTGGAGCCATTAACATATACATATGTTTGTATATATGGATGTTCATGTAGCAATTGCATGGTGTGGAGTTCCTCACAACAATAATAACTGATAATATTAAAACATTTTATGGCGCTTATTGTATTTTTTGTTGTAATTTTCTCTTTTTTACATAAGTTGGCCATTGTATTGATGAGCAATTTCTGAACAGATTGTTGCAATTTTTGTTTGGTTAGTTTAAGTTTTTAAATTTATTAGTTTTTAATTTATTTTTAATTATAGATGTTAAATTTAGGAAAATCTTTTAAAAAATGAGTTAACATTTAAGAAATATTTTATATTTTTATAATATTTGATTCAAATTATTGCTATTTTAAATATTAAATTTCATTTTTTATTTTTTGTATTAAAATTCAAAAATAATAAATATACTATATATATTTGATTTAAATTATAATTAGTTTTAAATAACAGTTAAGTTTGCTTTTAAATAAAATAAACTGTTATATAATATTTAATGGTAAATGCTATTTTTGTTTATTACTTAATTATTACTCTTAATAAAGTAAAATAAAATGAAAATAATTATTTTTGTTACTTGCGCAATTTTATTATTAACATTATCTATACTCTTTTACATGGTTTTGTTTATTACTGTTAATTAATATGAGAGTTATTTCTTTCTCCCTCTCTATCTTCTTTAACAATTTCTATATCAAACCGCTTATTATCTGTGTAAATTATCTGTGTAAATGTTGATATTTGTTTACATATGTTAAGAATGTTTTTAATCTCACAAACTCAGTTATTTTATTTTTCAATAAAAACAAATACAAAATAACGGCAAAAATTTCCCATATTTGTTTACATTTCCCTTAAACTATAAAAAGTGCTGACAAGTTTTATGCTGTTATACAAATGTTAACAAAAATATATTACGGTAAATTTATGTTGATGTGTGTGTTAATATTCTTTATGTTATACAAAAAAAGTGATGCCAGGTTGTTCGTATATAAATGTAAACAAATCACACTGTTTTATCACATTTAAATCTGCCGTGTTTATTTAATATTCTTAGAGTTGTTGTTGTTAGTTCTCTTTTCTTTGCAATATAAACAAATTTTAAACGTAAACGAGGCAAAAACAGTTATTATTTTTTATTATTTTTAATTTAAATACAATTAAAAAATAAACAAAACAAAAACAGTTATCATTATATTTTTTTCTTGGAGAGAATGAATCTTTCTTTTTTATTTGAAATTAAAAAGTAAACAAACTAGACTAAAGAGAGTGTATTTCTCTCTATTTTATTTACTTTGTAAACACTTAAGGAAATATAAACAAAACATTAACAGCTACTGTAATTTAACAGTTTTATGACATTTGTTTAATGTAGAGGAAATGTAAACAAATAAATGTATGAAATTTATTAATAAAAACAATATTTTTAGTTTAATTTAAATTTTGTAATATAATTAATATGATTAACATGTACACATTTATGCAATTTCTTTTATTGTTAACCATATTTATCCAAAAAGAGGTTATTTACCACAAATGTGCTAAAGTCAAGGTTAAAAAACTGGTTTAATTTTTAATATGAAAAATAATTCTTAAATATTAAACCTGAATTACAAAACACTTGAAAATAATACACAAAAGGGGTTAACAGAGAGTTCAGTTTTAGCAACAGCTAGTGCATATATAATTAAAAAAATGCCTATAAAAACAACAACATGAAAACACAGAAAAGTAAATAAACTAAATTTGTTAAAGCTTCAGCTAAAGAAAATTTGAAACTCAAATAAACAAATCACGTTTCAGTTGAAATCGCGACTTAAAACACAAAGGTTGTTTTTAAGCCAAAAGAAATTAAAAAAAAAATTAAACAAAAATTATAATAATAATTTTTTTATTTTGAAATTTATTAATTAAAAAATAATTATGGTGGTTAAACCCGGTTTAGAACAGCAAATTTTAGAATTAGAAAAATGGCTTAAAACTCAACCACAATTACCACAAAATATAGGTACTGAATAAAAATCGTAATACAAAAAAAAAAATATATATGAGATGAAGTGCTAATTTTTAATATTTACCAAAAATAATTTAGGAATTTTCAAATAATTTTTTTCTTATTGTGACATTTATTTCATATTTTTGCTGATTAAATATTTATTAAATAATTTTTTACTTAAAATTGCATTTGCTGCAAAAATTTAAATATTTATTCAGTTTAATTGTATTTTATTGTATTTACGAATTAAATTGAAAAAAAAAAAAAAAAAAATTAAGTGAAAATAAATATCAAATGTTAAGTTTTGTTATTTTGTATTTAAAAATTGTTTAATTAATAATAAATTAGATTTTTTTGAATTATAAAAACTCATAAATTATTAGATCGTGTTTTGAAAATTAAACAAAATAGGGAATTTTTTTAAAAGAACTTAAGGAAAGAGACTGAAAAAAGTGTTAGTATTTAAACAAAAATATTTAATGAGAGAGTTACCAAAACAGATTCGAAATTTTGCTTCTTATCAGAAAACTTCAATATTTATTAATTTATAACTTTTTCTCTTAATAAATAAAAATTACATCTTTATTTATAAATTTCTGTTAAACTGTATTTTATCCTGTAATATTTAACAGAGTTCTGTTTTCTCTATACTTATCAGTAACATAACATTAACACTAAATTACAGTCTTTGAAAGAACATCAAATGGAAAGTTCATTTTTATAATAAACTGTATTCTTACAGAACCTTAACATTTCCTTAAAATTTTAAACAGAACTAAAAACAACCTTAACAGTTGTTAAATTAATTGAAAACGTTTGTGAAAAATATAAGCAGTTTATAAAATGTTAACAGTTTGCAAGTAATTCTAACAGTTAAAAGCAAATTTGACAGTATCTTTAACAGTATTTGAAAACTTTTAACAGTTTGTAAGTGACTTTTAACAGTATTTGAGCGTTTGATTAAATAAATGTAACAGTTGGTGGGCAACTTTAAAAGCAATTGAATAAATTTAACCGGTGGCTTTTAACAGTTTACAGTTTATTTTAACACTATGTTAAATTTAACATATAAATAGTAAACTTTTTTAACATTTTAACAGTTTATGGGCAATTTGAGCAGTAATTTTATAAAGTTAACATTTCATAATAAGATAAAATTAATGTTTTTAGAAATGATTTTGTTTTTTATTGTCTTTTTCTAGATCACTTTTTTCTGAAACGTTTTATATACTCCATGTATGGTGACTTGGAGGGGGCCAAACGTTTATTGGAATTAAATTTTAAATTACGCAACAAACATGATCATATATTTTTACAAAGAGATCCTCTAGATGAGGGATCACAAAAACTGTTGCAAACAGCGTATGTTGAGAAAAAGCAAAAATAAAGAAAAATTAAAAAAAAAACTTGTTTTTTTTACAGTGATTTAATCCCCCTGCCAGGCAAAACACCCGACAATTACAAACTGCTTATATATCGTTTAATTGACCATGATGCAGACAAGGTGAGTGCAACAAGAAATATGATCAAAAAACACTGGTTTATATTTTTTTTAAATTTTTTTCCTTTTGATTTGTCTGCCTTAACCCAGTTCAACTTTACTGACTCTATTAAAGTCTTTTTTATGATGGCTGATTGTCGTTTTGCCATTGATGATGAGGATGTTGATGGCGAAATTCCCATATTCGATATGTCTGGCTATAGTTTAAGGCATTTAACCAAAACCGTGCTTTCGTCATTAAGAATTTATATGAAATTTGTTCAGGAAGCGCATCCAGTACGTATTAAACAGATTCATGTCTTAAACAGTCCCTCGTATTTGGATAAAGTATTGACCGTAATAAAGCCTTTTATAAAAAGTGAAGTTTTTAAATTGGTAAGTTTTTCAAGGGAAAAGTCAGGGATTTAAAATAAAATTTTTCTTAATTTAGATCCGTTTCCATGTGCCTAATTCCGATACTCCCTATGAATATTTCCCCCTTGATATGTTGCCAAATGAATATGGTGGCAAGGCTGGTAGTTTAAAAGATTTAAAAAGTTTTTGGTTGGACAAATTACAAGAAAAAAGGTTTTCTTTTATTTCTTATTATATTTTTTAAGGACTTTAATTAATATTTCTTATTTCAGAGACTATTTAATGGACCCTTTGAAGTGGCAAATGGATAAAACCAAAAAGCCTTTAAAAATTCCACAAAATCTAAATGAAAATTCTGATGTAACTCAAAGTTTGAAAACTTTGGAAATTGATTAAATTATTTATTAAAAATATTTTTTTGAAAATTTAAGTCCCTTTTTTAAAAAATGGAAGAATTTTTTGTTATTTTTATAATTAGAAAAATTTTCTTTTAATTTTGTCCATAAAATATTTAAATATTATTTTGTTATTAAATATATTTAAATCTTTCTATATTTTATCCTCCTAAAATATTTACTAAATTAAAAATATTAATGATTTTTCTATAATAAACGTTCATTTTCTCTAAACTCTATTTATTTAATATTTTCTCCCACTTCCGTTTCCCTTTTAAACCTGTAAACCATTAAAAACTCTTTAATTTTTACTTAACATTTTTGTTAAAAAAACTGTTCACATATTAAAAACATTTAACATAAACTCCTCTCTCTCTCTCCCTCTTTTACACTCTTTCTCGCTATGACAAATACTGTTAAGCTTAAGTGTTGTACATGTTAAAACTCAAAACAAACACCTCATTAATACTCTCACTCTCTCTCTCTTCACCACTCTTCCTCTCTTTACACCTTAAATACTAAATTGTTTCCTTTACTTTTTCCGTTACCTTTCTTCTCTTATTTTTTTTAAATACATATGTATGTGTGCATGTGTTTGCTCTATTGCAATATCAACTTGAAATAGGAACAGGAAGTGCACTTGGTCCATAATAATGGCTTTTTTTAACACATTGTTTTTTTCTTTTATTCGAACAGTAGAAAGAAGTTTGTTGTTAGAAATAATCACAAACAGAAAAGGAATTAGAGAACAAGCGGGTGGCCCTAGAGTGTTTGAAAACAATATAACAAAAACATGATTGTGTTAATTTATATTTCCAGTTGAGTTGTTGCTTTAAATATGGCAAAATTATGATGTTTAAACACAATTTAAATTTTTAAAGAGAAATTTAAAATTTTTGCAAATTTTTCTAACTGTTATACAATATTATAACAGGTTTTAACTGTTACAAAACATTATAACACTTCTATAATAGTTACACAACAATTATAATAAGAGTTCTGTAACTGTTATAAAATATTATGACAATATTATATCAGTTCTATAATACTTTACCAATGTTATTACAATTGTTAAACCATTAAAAGGCATAATAGATCTTTAACTGTTATACAAAAGTTTCAAAAGTTTAAAAAAACAACACTATGCTACATAATATAAGAATTTTCCTTTTATTATAGTAAAATAGCTTAGATTGTTATAAGAGATTATAAAATGAGTAGAATTTTCGAGCTATTAAAAGAGTTTATAAAACAGGTATAACAGTTTATAACATCCGTTTAATAGTCATAATATAGCTGTAATATGAGTATACCAGTTAATAAAATTGGTATAACAGTTTATAAATCGTTAAAGTAATTTATAAGATCCGTAAAAAAGTTTTTAATAATGTTATAACATGTTAAAAAATTGGTATAATAATTTATAACATATTTAATGTTTATAAAACGATTTGTCTGTATAACAGTTACCAGTTTCATAAAATCTGTAATATCAATTTTGCTATTTTGATATAACAGTTTTGGAGATAATTAATTAAAATGATTACGAAATGCAATAAAAAATTTAAAACTTTTTTATATAACAGTTTTATAACGATTTAGTGTATAATATTTGAATTTATATAATCAGTATAACAGCAAAAAATATCAGTATAACAGTTTATTATAACTTCGCAACTTCGCTGCATTTTAATAAAATTAAGAAAAAATAAGAAAATTTACTTTTATAACAGTAAGCATGTAACTCCTGTATAACAGTTACAAAAATGTAATTATTCATGTATGTTTCATATTTGAACGGAGAACTGTTATATTTTATGTTTTTATAACAGTTTTATGTTTTTATAATCGTTTTTTATTTATAGCAATTTACAAAATTAGTTGTAAAGAGCAGTACTTTTGATAAAATAATTACTTTATTATTACAAACTGTTATAATGTGGGTCCTATAACTGATATAACAGTTTTTTAATTTCATGATGCAATTTGAAAAGTTTTTTTTAAGAATTTTTAGATCTTTATTTTTATTATGTTTGCTTATTTTTATAACACTTTTTGGCTTTATTTTTATTACCATCATTTAAATCCTTTTTTATAACAGTTTTTGTAATTAATAAAAATTAAATTGCAATTTAAAAGATATTAAAATTTTATGAATTTATTTTCCTTTTCACAATTTTTGTTGTTGTTATTACTTAACAACATCCAACATGTTGCAAATGATAACAAAAACATGTTTATACATGTTTGTATTTATGTTATTCAGGGGGTGAGTGTATGAAGATAAATATATGTATTTTTCTATGTATAACAGTTTTATACAAACGAACTCTGTCTTCCTCTTTCTATTCTTTTTTTGGCTATTGTTTGTTAAAAACAACAATAAAGAAGCTTCAATAGAATTTGCCTAGAGCAAAAATTTGTTTAGTTCGCATTTAAATGTCGCACGTAACGGTTAAAATAATATTTGTATTTAAAAGTAAAAAAGAAATAAATAAAAGCGGGTGTTTAAATTGTTAAAAAGAAAAATTTAACAGAAAAGTAAATAGAAAAAAATCAGCAAAAAATATAAAAGAAATTTAATTAAATCATAAGTGTTTTTTATATAAAATAAATTAAGTAAATAAAATAAAACAAAAATTCTAAATTAAACGCCTTAAAGTAGGCTATAAAATTTTTTTATATAAAAAAGAGCTGTAAAAGTGTTTTTCAAAGTGTGTTTGCAATAGTTTTAAACTTCTCTTGTTCCAAATAAAAATTTTCTATATAAATTTTTATAAAAATAATTAACTTTTTTAAACAAATTAAAAATTTATCATCAAAATATATACAAAATATTACGTAAGCCACCCACAAATTACTCATATTTCTTTTTATTTCCTTAACACACAAAAAATCTACGAAAGGAAATAAAAAAAAAACACAAAATGTTTTAACACAATTAATTCTATTAGAAGTTTTGTTTTACTGTCTTCTATTCATGTTATTTGCTTATTGTTGTTGTTGTTAGTTTATATATACCAAAGCAAAACTTTACTCTCTTCCTTATTTTTAAACATAAAAAACAATAAATAGATCTCTTTTACATTACTTTGCATGAATACATACATTCTTAATAATAATAACAACAACAAAAACAATGAAAGCAAAGGAAATAACCCACCATTTGTTTGCGTGTTTGTTTGTTATATATGTATGTATGTGTATATATGTGTGTATGTTAAGTAATTTATATTTGTACATTTTGCCATTTTTCTTTATGTATTTTTCTCTGTTATTGTTTTGTTTTTGTTATTGTACTCTCAACAATTTTTTTCGTTATCATTGTTATGCTCTTTGACTACCGTTATGTTGTTAGGAGGAAGAAGGGTTGCCATAGTTTTAATATTAAATAAATAATTAGAAAAAAACAAATCTAAAGAATAAACTATAAAATAGTCTACAGAAGAGACAGAATATAATACAAATAAGAGTTTAATATAGACTATTAATAAGACAAATGTTATAAACTGTTAACTGTAGAATAGACCATAAACTAGTCTGTGGAATAGATTATAAACTTAGAGTACAAACAAATTTAGTTTATAGAATAGACTAAAAACTCGTTTAAAATAAATAAATAAACTATAAAACGATTTATAGAATAGGTTATAAAGTAGTCATGGAATATCCTATAAAATAGTCTATGTAATAGACTATTTAATAGACTATAAGCTAGTTTATAGAATGAACAATAATAAAGAATAGACGACCCACTAGAGAATATAATAGAATATAAAATATTTAAAAAAGACTAGAAACTAGTCTATATTATACACCGAAAATTAGTCTACATTATCTACCAAAAACGTAGTAGAATAGACTACAAACTAGTTTGAAGAACAGATTATAAACTGAAAAGACTGTGAACTAGTTTATAGAATAGACCATAAAATAGTTTATAGATTAGACTATAAATAAATTTATAGAATAGATAAAAAACAACTTTATAGAATAGACTATAAACTATTCTCAATATCGACTAGAAACTACGTTGAAACAAGTCTATATTATAGATTAGAAAATAGTCTACATTACAGACTAGAAACTAGTCTATGTTATAGACTAGAAATTGGTATATATATAGTAAATAGTCTATATTATAATAACTATATTACAAGTTAGAAACTAGTCTATATTAGAAACTAGAAATAATAATTACAGACTAACTATATTATAGTCTAGAAATAATTCTATATAACAGATTATAAAATAGTCTATAATAAAGACTATAAGCTAGTCTTTAATATAGACTGCAAACTATAAACAAGTCTATAGCTAAGTCTATACAACACTATAAACTACAATATACTACTTTAAATATTAAACTATAAAGTGAATTAAAAACTTTTTCAATTTTTCATTACATAAAGTATGAGTTGTCTTCTCTTTTTGTCATTTGTATTATGATAACCTCAAAAAGTAAATTCATTTATTTTAAGTTTGTTTTACTAAGTTCGCTAACAAAACTAAAAGACTATTTTATCTCTACATAAGTAGTAACAATATCTTTTGACAAAAGAAAACTTTTTTACAATATTTGCCATTTTGGGTCAAATACAAATATGCAGACATATAAATGTATGTGTGTGCGTTTTTTTTTTGCAACATGTTTGATAAACCGGCATTTGATTTTCTTGTTCACAACAAGTTTGTTTACAACAAAATTTGATATGAAAATTATGTTCTTTTAGTTTTATGAGAAGGAGTTGATTTTTAATCCTCCCTTTCCTGTTAGATAATTTCAGCCATGTAAAAAAGTTGTAATTGTTATGCTCTATTAAGAGAACTTTGTTTAAAAAAGGAAGTGAAAAACGTTATTTAAAGTTTCCTTATCCTCCTTCTGTTGCTTTTGATTTAATAAAGGAATTTTGCAACATTTTCTAAACTGTTTATTTCCTTGTTTTATTTTAATATAATAAATTTAATTTTTGGGAAAAAATTAAAAAAAACTTAAAGAAATTAAGAAATGAATTCAAAATTATAATATTTTTTCTTAATATTTATTTCCTTTAAGAAAAGGGGTGTTATTTTTTTTATTCCTCGTTAAAAAAAGCTAAAATCATCAACTTGTAATTTATTGCATTTTAACTAGAAAATAATCTAAACTTTAGTTTTTTCTTTTCGATTTTTTTCTATCGTTTTTTTGTTAGTTTATTAAAGGTTACATTGGCAAAAGTTTGTGCCAGTTGTTATTTTTTATTCTTTCCAAAGTTTTTTTTTATTTATTATTTGTAAATTTGTTATGCAAATTTTTCTACGAAATGAATTTTGAGGTTATGTTAATAAAGAACTTAAGGAAAATTAATATAACGTCTAAAGGTTAAATACAGTAAATCAGTTTATTGAATAGACTTTAAACTAATCTATAAAATAAATTAAACTTTACTATGAACTAGTGTTTAGTAAAGACTAGAAACAAGTCCCTTATATAAACTCTAATTTGGTTTATAGAACTGACTATTTTACATTGTAGTTTATAGTCTATAGTAGAGTCCATAAACCTATTTATAGTAGATACTATAAACTAGTCTATAGTAGAGGCCAAAGAATAGTCTATTCTATTAATATTAAGTAGTTTATAATGCAGACTATAAAGTGATATATAATACGGGCTATAAATTAGTCTATAGTATAGACTACAAGTAATCTGTGGTGCAGATTATGAACCAGTGTATAGGATATACTATATCTACAGCAAAGATTATAAACTTAAAACTAGTCCATTACATAGACTATAAACTAGTCTACTATATAGACTATAAACTTGTTTATAATGTAGACTATAATGTAGTCTATAGTGTGAGTATTAAATTAGTCTATATTATATACTATAGTTAGACTATATACCAGTCTATAAAATAGATTATAAACTTGTCTATAGTAGAAATTACATTTTTAGTTAGCTGAGACCATATTCTATCGTACAATCTATGAACTAGTTTATAATACATACTAAAAAGTAGTATTTAATATGGACTATAAATTAGTCTATATTATAAATTAGTATATAATGCAGACTGTAAAGTATAGAATTTAATCTGCTCTAAAACAACTAGTCTATAGCATTGACATTAAACTAGTTAATTTCATGTACTAAAAACTAGTCTAAACCATAGGCTATAAACTTGTCTATAGTATAGACTATAAACTCCTATAAAGCCTATAGACCATATAGAAAATACTATTAAGAAGTTTAGACTGTAAATAATTCTAGAGAATTGTCCCTTAATTTCTAAAATTTGTGTAAAAAACTTTACTATACAGTTCTTAAAATTACCATAATTTTTATGCATATTTTTTATTTAAATATTTCCTTTAAGCTAGACCATTTTTTTTCTTATAAACTTAAATTTTGTATAAAAGACTTCATTTAATATTCAGTCTTCAACACTTCAAACCCTTTTAGATTTTCTGAAGTAGAAGAAAAGAACTCTTTTATTATGTTAATGCAGCGTTAAATATCAAAGAAAAAGCCCATAAAGACATTTTAATAATAATACGAAAATAAATACGTTTGCTACTACGTAGTTAAGACAATTGCTATTTCTAACTTAAAGGATAGAGAAAACCCATTTTAAAGACAAGAAAAAACTAAATAAATGAAATAAAAAACACGCGAAGGTAGTTTTTCTATTAAATGAACTTAAAAAAAATGTTAGAAAAAGTTAAGGAGAAAAACTAAATGTATTATAAATGTTCAAGGAAGTTTACATTGAATACAGAGAAAAAAACAACAACCAAATTTCATTGGCATTTAAAACTAAACGTAATAACTAACAATTTTCAAGTTAGAAAAATAATTTGTTAAAAGGGTTATAGAAAAAGGGAATATTTCCTTTTATTTTAAAGGAAACTAATAAGTGATTTGCTCATTAAGAAAATGAATTTAATTACCTTTTCAATGATATATATTTTGTAAACATTATCTTTAAGAAAACCAGAGATTTTCTTATTTAAAGATGCTTCATTTGCTTAAATTAACTGGCAGCCATATTAACTTCTTTTGCGTTTGTTTACCTTTTCACTCTAAGTAATTTCATTCAGTAACAGTTCTTTTGTTTACATTTTGTTGTTGTTTACTTTGATAAATGTTTTTCCATACTCTCACAGTTGTTTATTAAAGTAATAACAATTGCTTAATTTCTATATAACATTCCTTTTTAAGTAACCCTGTGTTTTGAGGAAAACTTAACAAAATTTATCTGTTATTTAGTTTCTACCAAAAAACCACCAAGAAAACAGTAAAGAAAAACAAACGAAGGACTTTTGCAACAAAACTTTTATTACAAAGAAAAAAAGAAATAAAAAACAACAATTATTTAGAAAACCTCTACAATAAATCAAATTAAACAACACAAATTTAGTTCTACCAAATCAAAGAAATGGAAAACTTTCTTGCAAGAACTACAACAAAATAGTTAAATGAAAAATATCTTTTGTAAAAAAAAGTAAGAAAAACGCTAAAATTTTGTTTACCGTTTTCTAGCTAATAATTTGTTTCAAATTGTAATTTATTTAAGCCACATTGTTGCCAAATTTGCTTTTTTCGTAACCTTAAAGTTTTAGCTTTAAACATGACCTTAACGCTTAAACTAAACAGTATTTTTTTAAGACCAATAAAAATTTTCCTTGTTTTTGAAAATTTTAGAGTTTTTTATTATCCACAATTTTACGTTTTTATTTGTTGTTGTTGTTGTTTTTATGGTAATTTATTTAACATTTAAGTTCAGTAACACTTGAAACCAGACGCATAACGTTAAATTATTCATGGTAGACATTAATTTAATGAAAATGAAATTTAATTTACTAAAAATTTTAAACGGTTTTTTTTGGGTGAAAGGAGAAGAAATTAAAAAATCACAGAAACATGACTAAAGACTTTAGTCAAGATTAAAGACTACATAATAGTCTTTAGTATAGAGTAGTTTAAAGCTCATTCTGCGGATTATATAATAACAGTGTAGAATAGTTTATAGTCTAAAGTCTATATTAGAATATTATAGACTATTTATGTCTATAAATATACTTTTATGGTCTATAACATAGAATTTTATGCCTATAAAATAGACTATTTTATGGTCTATATTATAGACTAGTTTAAGGTCTAAACTGTAGACTAGTTTATGGTATATATTATATACTAATTTATTGTCTATACTTTAGACTAGTTCATAATCTATACTATAGACTATAACATAGTCTATTCTATAGACTAGATTATAGTCCATTCTAAGGTTTACGGTGTATAGACTATTTTATAGTTTAGTACCTTTTCTCTTTGAAATTTAAAAAAAAATTAATATTCATCATACGTTTTATTCAAATATTGTTGTCCGTCATGACGTATGTGTAATTTTTAATTATACAAAACTCATACGCCTCATAGAACTTTCAAAGAAATATTTACTCTAGACCAAAAAAGAAGAAATTGAAAAAAGTTTTTTTTTGTATTCAGCTTGTCGTCATTCAGTCTCCAATGATTATAAATTAAATGCTTGTTTTTGCTAGGCGAAATGGAAAAAAGAGTATGAGAAGAAGAGAAAACGCAAACAAACACGAGAAAACATTATCAAAGAGGGCAATAAACTTGTTGGAAACCATAGTGCCAGAAAGTAATAAAAGTTATAAAAAAGAAAATGAATAAAAAAAACAATAATAAATATAAAAAAATCTTTAATACACACAAAAGGAGACAAGGACACATATAATAGAGAACAACAATACACTTGATAGAATATCAAATATAACAGTAAACTAACTAACAGTAAAAACTATAAAAGAGAGAAGGAGGGGTGAACGTGATTTACGTTAATAGTTTCTCTTAAAGTTATAAAGTGTTTGAAGTAAAAAGTGATTATTGTTGGTTTTATGAAGGCAAGAAAGAGGGTAAAGGAAGAAAGTGTTTAAAATTCTCTAGTGTATTAAGAGTCCACTGTTGGTCCAGCCTTTAGTTTTTGTTATTATTTTCTTACATTTAATTAAATCTTTTTATTAATTTTATTAAAAAACCTTTTAGTCAAACTGTTTTTTTTTTTAATTTTTTCTCTCTTTTCATTTATTTATTAAATCTTTTTCAATCTCATAATAGACAAAGACTTTAAAAGGAAAATTGTAACAATAAGAGGATACTTAATACAAGACAAGAGTATAAAACAAAATCCAAAAAAACGTCATAAGAGTAAAAAGGGGAAAAGAAGCTTAATATATGGATAATATAATGTAAAACAGGCCCGATTTAAAATCTGCTTAATTCGGTTAAAAGCAAAATTAAAGAAAATATTTTTGTGTAAATTAAATCTTCCATATTTCCTCTCTTTATGCTTCTCAACAATGTCTACTAAAATTTATCTGTTTTCTGCTTGACACACATCTTTTAACCGTAATACTCATACATCTAGCAATTGCTTCGTAAATGTAGTTCTTTTATATCGTTTTCTCAATTGTAATTTTATATAAATTTTATTTCTTCTTTTTCTCTCTTCTTTTGTTAAGCAATTGTTACCACCAACAACAACAACATCAATAGCAGCTGTAGCATCAGCATCATTATGCAAAAATTCATTTTATTAATCGTTGTCTAAATTTAAAATGGATCCTCGCAAACAGAAACGTCTTGGCCCGGCGCCAATTGCATCATTTGAAAAATCTTTTGAGGATACAACATCATTGACTTCTTCAGTGTATGCGGCAACATCTACTACGACTGAAGCAACAGCAGCAGCAGATCTGCTGCTGCTGATAGTGATTTTGCTGCAACAACAGAATTTTGTGTAAATATTAATCTGAGCCATAGTCAAGGGACACCAACTGAGGGCAAGACATTTAATGGTAACAATGATGACAATGTTGATGGCGTAAAAGAGATGGTAAGATTTTTTAACGATTAAAATAAAAAGAACTAAATTAAATAAGTTTAAAATAAATAGAAATTAAAGTGCCAAAGATGAACTCTACTAAAGTAGAAAAACTATAGAATCGACGAAAGTTCACACCGTAAACTCGACTTAAATTTTGAGCACAAACTTGTTTAAAGAAGAGTTTATGCTATAGACTACAAACTAATTTATAGAGAAGACTATAAACTAATCTATAGTATAGACTATAAAACTAGTCTATAGTATAGACTATAAAACTAGTCTATAGTATAGACTATTAAACTAGTCTATAGTATAGACTATAAAACTAGTCTATAGTATAGACTATTAAACTAGTCTATAGTATAGACTATAAAACTAGTCTATAGTATAGACTATTAAACTAGTCTATAGTATAGACTATAAAACTAGTCTATAGTATAGACTATTAAACTAGTCTATAGTATAGACTATAAAACTAGTCTATAGTATAGACTATTAAACTAGTCTATAGTATAGACTATAAAACTAGTCTATAGTATAGACTATTAAACTAGTCTATAGTATAGACTATAAAACTAGTCTATAGTATAGACTATTAAACTAGTCTATAGTATAGACTATAAAACTAGTCTATAGTATAGACTATTAAACTAGTCTATAGTATAGACTATAAAACTAGTCTATAGTATAGACTATTAAACTAGTCTATAGTATAGACTATAAAACTAGTCTATAGTATAGACTATTAAACTAGTCTATAGTATAGACTATAAAACTAGTCTATAGTATAGACTATTAAACTAGTCTATAGTATAGACTATAAAACTAGTCTATAGTATAGACTATTAAACTAGTCTATAGTATAGACTATAAAACTAGTCTATAGTATAGACTATTAAACTAGTCTATAGTATAGACTATAAAACTAGTCTATAGTATAGACTATAAAACTAGTCTATAGTATAGACTATAAAACTAGTCTATAGTATAGACTATAAAACTAGTCTATAGTATAGACTATAAAACTAGTCTATAGTATAGACTATAAAACTATGCTATAGTATAGACTATAAAACTAGTCTATAGTATAGACTATAAAACTATGCTATAGTATAGACTATAAAACTAGTCTATAGTATAGACTATAAAACTATGCTATAGTATAGACTATAAAACTAGTCTATAGTATAGACTATAAAACTATGCTATAGTATAGACTATAAAACTAGTCTATAGTATAGACTATAAAACTATGCTATAGTATAGACTATAAAACTAGTCTATAGTATAGACTATAAAACTAGACTATAAACTAGTATTCAACTAAACTAATTCAACTAAAGAGCCAAAAATGTGTGTGTGTGTATGTATGAGAGTTTTTCTTTAATTTTTGTTTTTACATAAAATTTATTGTTTAAATGTTAAAGAGAAAAAGCAGCCAATAACTTTAATATAAATTTGTTGTTTTGTAACACTTTAAGCGCCTAGAAGACACGCATTGCATATAAAATAAACTAGAACAAACAAAACAAAAACTCTCATATCCTTTTTACGCACACACTGAAACACACAAATACATAAACTCATATATTTAAATACCTACAAATAAATGGGAACATAAAAATAAATTTCATAAAATACAATAATTTAAAGTTATTTGGAATAAATGAGAAAAAACATACACATCCAAATATACACAGATAAAAAACAGAGAGAGCGAGAGGAAATATACATAAAATACACATTTACATAAACATAAATATAATGAAATCTATAGAAGAGAAATAAATATGTAAATTTATTAGAAGATTTTTTTAGATGAAAAAAATAAAATAGAAGAAAAAAATGGAATTAAAGTCACGTGTTAAATAAAATAGTTAGATGTTTTAACAAGTTAGTGAGTTCTGGCCTTAGGAAAATTGGAATTAGAAATTGCCGCATATTTGGGAGAATAGAAGAAAAACTAAAAAAATACAGACTAAAAGTATATACAAGAAATATTTTAGCATGTGCGTGACTGTCAAAATAGCTGTCAAATATGCGTTGGTATTGAAATGTAAACAATGTAAATGAAAAGTTATATATAGAGGTAAAGCACTCAGTTAGACGCAGACAGAGTGAAAGAGAAGGGATATTTAAAATTACACAAAAGAGATGAGCAGAGAGAGAGAGTGTAATTTAACTAGAGAGAGAAAGAGAGAAAAACAACGTGTTTTGTTGAGTTTTATATTGCAGCTTCTAAGGAGCCAAATTAAATGATTTTTTGTTATTAAGTTTTTAATTAAATTAATATATTTTTTTAGAGATTTAATTAAAAATTTATTTTAGTTGCTTAAACAGAAAGAGTTATTTCTTGTTTTTGTGGCAAAAAGCTTCTAGAAAGAAAGCTTTAAAACAGCTGTTTTAAGCTAAAGCTTTTTACAATGAACCCTTAAGTATACTTTGCTTTTTGCTGTGGAAAAAACTGAGAGTGTTTTAGGGGTTTTTAGCTTTAAGGGAATTTTTATTAACGTTAGTTTATATTTGGGCTTAAACGAGTTGATTACAAAAATAGAAATATTTAAATTAAAGCCAAAATATACTAAAAATGAAAATTAATTGAAAAAGAAGAAAAAAGCTAAAATAGAATAAAAGAAATAATGAAAATTTGTGCTAGAAAAAAATTATAAAAAATCAGTAAAAATTTATTAAAAATAAATTAATTAAAAATGTAAAAAAGAAATAAATAAAATTAAATTTTTAAATAAAAATTAAAAAAAAAATAATTAATGAATAAAAATAATTAAAAGAAAATTCGGGAAATGGAAATTAAAAGTTGAAAAAAAATTTGTTATAAAATTAAAAAAGTTATAAAAATAAATTAAATGTTAAAAAATTGAAATTTTGTTAAAAACTTAACAATTGATTATTTTATCAATACATCAAGAACTTAACCTAATTAATGAGTCAAGAAAAAAAGGAAATTGTTATTTAATTTTATTAACGAAACCAAGAAAAATTAAGCTCTTTTCAAGTATTGAAAGGAAATTAAAAAACAACAACAGAAAAAGGTAAATTTTGTAAAAATATTTTTAACGGCCAAGGTCGACTAAAAAATAACCTACACCTATGTGGTTTTGTGATGAGTGTTTGTTTTAATTTTCAATTGTAGGAGGGATATAAGAAATAGAAAGTGATAATACTTTTAAGATTTTCGCCATTTCAAAAAAAAATCCAAAAGTGATATAAAGAATTATCTTTATTTTTATAAAACTTTTAAAATTTTTTAACTTTGAGATGATTTCCGGAAATGATCTTTGTATGAGAGTCATAGGAAATAATGAGCCGATCTTTAAAGCTTTTGTCTGAGAAATTTCTGTATGGGGACCATAAAAAATAAATCGATCAACCTTAATGTCCACAAAATTATCTTTGAACCGAAATAATCGCATATAACATATTTCACCAAGATATCTTGAAAACCAACACTGAAATTAAGGCTCAAAAAATATTGCAAGAAGGACTGAAGGACAGAGGTAAAAAACATTGTGGACATAAAAAGTAATTCTAACACAATTGAAGTAAGCTCTTTAAATAAAATGCCTCACAGCCCTTCAAGGTGTAAAAGCGGATATTTAAACAAATATATTACAAAAAATCTTGATTAACTTTTGAGCTAGAAAGACATACGGACAGACGTTAGGATATCTCCTAATTAAATTAAAATTTGATTGAAAAGCAATTATAATGCCCTTTACAAACATTTGTTTTAATACCTTCTCTCATTTGTCAATTATTTTGGCGTAGGGTATAAAGACTTAAAGATTTTAAAATATATTAAAAGCAAATTTATTAAAATTTTTGCAAGACAGACGGACGGACAGACTTAAGAAAAACCTTAACTCGAATCAAAAAATAATTGTAAAGCTATTTATGTAAACGATACAAGCCTCTGCACTATTACATTATACCATTAGCTAGCTTGCATAGTGTAGGGTTTAGAAATTAAACATTTTTAAAAATGCACTATAAAAAATATTTACTAAAATGTTTGCAAGAAAGTCGGACGGACAGACATTAGGATATCCTTAAATCAAATTTAAATGTGATTTTAAATAAAATATACAAACATTTACATTAATACCTAATACTATTAGCGGCTAGGATAGTGTAGGGTATGAAAACAAAAAGTTTTTAAAATATGTATTAAAATGTTTTAAAAAATCTCTACTAAAATGGTTTCAAGGCAAACAGACGTTAAATTGAGTTGAAAAATTAAACTAAAATAAAAAAATTTCTCAATTTTTATTAAAAAAATAAAAAAACATGTTTTTTTGTACTTATATTTGACAATTAAATTCTTTAATTTTTAAAGAAAATTCTTATAATTTTTTTGAGAGACTTAAAAATTTGAAAAAAAAAAACTTTTATATTGTTTAAGATTAAAAACGAAAAAAATTCTTTATTTTTCATATTTATTTTCCTTTATATTTCTTTAACTTGTTTTAATAAAATTCTTAATATTTATTTTAAAGAGTTTAAATTTTTATTAAAAAACAAAAAAAAAAAAAATTCTCTCTATTCTTGTTACTCATAAATATGCAAACATACCGTTATACTTAACACTCATACTCATAACAACACACTTATAACAGACCCTCAGTTACTCAATGCTCTCTCGTATGTATGTAAGAATAAACTTGACTACTCTCTCTATATATGTAACAATATCTAAGTATTTGTTTAGCTGTTTGTGTTGGTGTGTTTTTTAAAACTGCCAGCATTATTAAAGTTAAAAAATTCTTGTTCTTCTTTTATGGTGTTTATTTTACAATTCACAGTTAGTTTGTTACACACAGAGAGTGTATGTGTATGAGTATTTCTCTCTTTTTTTTTGTTGCTCGCTCCTTATCTCCTCAAGGTTTTACAAAAAATTCGTTATGGTTTTTGGGAAATTCTTATGGGTCATGTTGTACAACTGTTCGTATTATTGTTGTTGTTTTTTGAAGATAACCTCTACTTTTGCAACATGTTTAGTTGTAAGTAAAAGACACATTCACATCCTATCCACCATGTGTGTAAACTTACACACACATACTAGTAGAAATTTATGTATCCAAACAAATTATTAGTATTTTTATTAAGCTTTTTTATTTTTATATATTTTCTTTTACATGCCTTTTTTCAAATACTCTCTTCTCTCTCAGTTTCCGTTATTTTCATTCATTTCAATATTCGAATATATATACACACACACACCTTTAAAATCCCTTTTGTAAATGTGCCACTTAGGATTTGACATTATTTGCACTTGTCGAATATATTTCTTGCTGTTTTTCTTTCTATTTTTCTTCTTCTTTTTTTTGTAATATTTATTTCCTTCATGGTTTTTTATTAAAATATTTTCCATAAAATATTCATAATTTTTTTTGGTAAAATATTTTGAGTTTGAGAAAAATAAGAAAATTCCAATTCAATTGTTTTTTAATGATTTTAAAAGGAATTTTATTATTAACATTTCTAATACAAATTGAAAGAAAATAAATTTAAAAAAATAATTTTTTCCCAACAAAAGAAAAATTTATTGCTAATTTTATCATAAAAGGAATTTTTATTAAAAAATATTTTAATAAAATCAATGTTAAAGATACTTTTTATATAAAAAATATTTTTTCAAAGTAAATGCCCTCCAATAATAACGATATTTCTTCAAAATTTTCTTCAATTTGCCTTCATTTATATGCCAAATAAAATTATAGATTTCATCCTTATTTACAAAGAAAAGTTTTATTGCAAATCTTTCTCTTAATTGATTTAACGATGTCCGTCCAGCTGTCCATACTGAATCTTTCCATACAGTAATCATTTTAAAAAGCAATATTTACTAATTTTAGTGATCTCTTTAGTTTTAAATAATTCTTACACATTTCTCTGCATTCACCTTGTTTTCCATATCAACTAATACCATAGTCTTAACACTTACTTTTAAGTAAAAACTTTTGTTTTAAATCTCTTTCCTAGATAATTTAACGTTGTCCGTCCGGCTGTCTGTACGAAGTCTTTCTAGATAAAAACATTTTTGTGATCTATTTATCTTCAAATATTTCTTACAAAATTTCTTTGTATTTATCTTTATTTATATATCAAAAAAAAAAACTATAGACCTTAGACTCATTTCTAATTGAAATATTTAATTAAGAGCTCTTTCAGCTTAATTTTATAATGTCCTTCCATCTGTCTGTCTAAAGTATTTTTAATTAAAAAGTATTTCTGTAAGCAATTTTGGCAAACTTTTCGTCACCTATTTATCTTAGGATATTTTTCTAAATTTTCTTTTATTTATACATCAAATAAAACTATATCCTTTGAGCTCCTTTATAAAGAAAAAACTTAATTTAAAATCAGCTCTCAATTAATTTGACAATGTCCATCTTTCTGTCCGTATTTAGCCACAATATTGGGTTTTTTACTTAAGACGGAATATTTAAACTTTTTATCTTCTTTATATATCAATTTAAACTATAGAATTATATATATTTATACTAAAAACCTTAATAAGAAAATTCAAAAAAATTTTAAAAATTCACTTAAAAATAAAAATTTCCCTTTGAGGAAAATTTCCTATTTTAAGGAAATTTTAAAAACTATTGTAATATTCATTTATTGAATAAAACTTTATTGCCAAAAAATACAAAAACTTTCAAAATACGTCTAAAAATAAAAATTTCCCTTCAAGGGAAATTATCTTAAATGGGAAATTTTAAATACTATTATAAATTTTAAATTTTTTAAGATCTCAATTCAAAATTTTTGAAATTTCTTAATTTTATTGAAAGTAAAATGTTCCCTTTAAGTGAATTTTTTCTAATTAGGGAAATTTTGAAATTTTTACAAAATATTTATCTTTAATGCTAAAATACTATGTAATTTAAAAATTGCGTTAATATGCTTATAAATATTAATTTCCTTTATGGGGATTTTATTCCAATCAACTAAATTTTAAAAATTATTGCAAAATTTACTAGTTGAATAAATTTTTAATATTGCTGGGAAATTTTAAATTTTTTGCTTACGAAATAAAATTTCAATAAGAAAATAAAAAATTATAAAGTTTTATGTTTCAGCACAAAAAGTTCCCTAGAAATAAAAATAATAAAAATTTTCAAATTTTAAAAAATCTTTTATCTATTATGAGAATTTTAATAATAATTAAAAAATTTTAATATGAAATAAAACTTCGACATTTTAATGAAAATTTTATAAATTTTATAAATAACAATTTTCCCTAAAAATTCAAATTTCTTCCCGGAATTTTAATTTGTTAAAATTGTTAACAAAAATTAAAAAATACGAACGAAATAACGTTTTAAATAATTCTTTTATATTATTTATGAGTTTTTTATATTTCATAATCATAATAATCATATTTAAACTTAAAAAAACCATATATCCTTTAACATATTCAACCCACATTATATTTAAGCTGATTTGACATATAAAAGACATTTTCCTAATTCGCATAATAAATTAAAATATTATAAAAAACAAAGAGATAATTATAAACAACTCTTTCCTAGAAAGAAACACACACTCTCTTTTTAGAAAACACATATAAAAATGTTTTAAAACTCTTAACAAATTAAGTTTATTTTTTATAATTTAAAATTTACACTCCTTAAGGGAGAACAAAACACTTTAAACTCTCTAACGGCTTTTTCTAATATAAACATAAGAATAACAATGTGTGTGTTTTGTTTATTTATTTAACACGATAAAAAACAATAACACAAACACACACACGTATAGTAAATAGTTGAATGTTAAAGAAAAAACTCACCTTTAAAATAACAGTTATTATTGGAGAGTGAGAAAGAGAGAAGGTTTTGCGAACAATAAAGAGCCCGCCTTTATTGCGAAAAAAGCAGTAAATCTTTTTTAATAAAAATCATAACAAGATTTTAATTTAATTTGATTTAATTACTTTTGTTTTTTTTCTTTATTCTTACTTGCAGATGGATATAAATGATGGTGGCACAACAACAGCAACTATATGTAAGAAAACCATAACAACGAAGACAACAATAATATCATCATCATCAGCAACTACATCAAATCGTTTACCGGATACAATTAAAAATGAAGGTGTTGGTTCTACTGCTATAGCAGCAGAAAGTGCTTTTGATAGTAAATATGATAAAAATAATAGCAGTAGAACTATTTCCACAACAGGCACAGTAAAAAGAGCACCACCCTTAAAATCTACCACAAATACATTGGTAAGCAGTTGTAGTGGCGACATGGGGTCTAGTTTTAAGGGAGCCTCTACTCTTTGCACACCCTCTACGCCACGCATAGAATTAAGTCGTGCTTCATCGTCTTCACACCATGAAGAAGATAGTCGGGATAGTAGTCCGGAAAATGTCTTTGAACAGGTGATTTATGTGATAAACTCACACAAATTGAAAATAAAGAAAATATAAAAGCATTTTAATGTGTTAGAAAAATAGTAGATTTTCCTTTTTTGCTACATTTTCTTTTAATTTTGTTTCTGTAATAAAGCTCACACTATGATTTCCAATAGAACCATTATTTATATTAAAAATCTATGTAAAGAGAACAAATGTGTTAACATACTTTTTCATTTGATTTGTAATTTATTACTCAAGTGTGTTTGTTTGTTAGTTTGTTTGTAAAACAAATCAATTCGCCTTTTCGTTTACTTTCTCTTTTCTGTTTCTTGTTCCTATTTAATATTTAACCTAGTTAACCACTCTCTTTTCAACAAAAAACATCTAATACTCAAACATTAACACCCACAAATAAATGTTACAACAACAAAACAGTTACTATTCATCTCTTTACTCATTTTTTCTTTTTTGCTCTAAAACATGAAAAGAAAAAACTAAACCCGTTACAATAGAACGAAAACACTAATTTACACTAACAATGCCAATACAATTACCATTACCACAAGCGAAAATCAAGAGCATACTTTTAGGATTTCATTTAATTTACTTTTATAGTTAAACATTTTACTATTATTTAAAGTAAATTAAAATTTTATTATTGACATAAATATAAATTTTATTTTACATTTAAATTTATTAAAATTTATATTTTAATTAATATTTTCTCTAATAAAAGCGAGGAATTCCCTTAAGTAGTTTAAAAGCAAATTGTGTTTTTCCTAAACACTAGAATTGTTTTCATGTTTTAGTTTTGAAAGGGGGTTAGAGAAGTGGAGCCAAAGCATAATTACTTTAATAACAAAAACAATTAATTAGAGATTACAGTTTCATATTTTTATAATAATAAAATAAAAACTAATTTCTTTAAATATTTTTTTTACTTTAATTTTATTTTTAGTCTAGATTCTTGTTTAGATGTTAATTTTGGTTCTATTTTAGATCTTAGTTAACAATGAATTCAGTTTTTTGTTCATATTTTATTTAATATTTTTGTCCCGATTCTAGTCGCTTCACAACATTGTTGAAGATCCTCAATAATTTTTATATTTTCAAAATTGACATTTTCTTTTAAACTCAATTTAATATTTAAATCTTCTAAAATCATTTTATAAATTTTCTATTTCTGAGCTTTTAAAATTTCCTAGAATTTTCAGCTTTTCTGTCTGTTTATTAAGTTTTAACTTTTTGTAAGAAAAAATAGAAATAAATTAAAATCGTTTTTTTATAAAATAAAGATGTCATTTCTTGTGAAAACTTAAAAAAGGGAAGAGTATTTAGATTTTTTTTTGATTATTAAATTTCTACAGAATTTTCTTTACACTTAAAGTTTACTGTCACACACACATATACACTTATTTACAAACATATATAGAATCCAACACTTGTTAACATGTGTGTGTCCTTCATTTTAAACTAAAAATGTCATTTTGGACATCAAAAACAAAAATCTATTTAAATCCCTTTCAAAAAAAAAAAAGATGAAAATTAACAAAGAAAAACTAAAATGAAATAAAAAAGAGGAAAATTTCTATTGAAAAGAAAAGAGCAGCAGCAACAACAACAATGATTAAATCGAATAACTGTAACATAGTTTTGGGCGTGAGTGTTAAAAATGTGTGTTACTACATTGCACTTTAAATCCCAGAGAGGAAGAGATGGAAAAAAGGGAATATATGAGAGTGTAGATTTTATGTGCTTTTGGGTTTTTTGTTGCGTGTGAAATTTTTAAGAGTAAACTATATTTCGGCTATGCCGAATCTTCATTACCCTCCACCACAAACGCGTTTTAAGTAAATACGTTATGTTCGTACATACACACTTACACATACACTCACAAACGTGTACAATAAAACACGGGTATTGACAACTATAGAATGTCCTTCGCTTGGAATTTGAGGTCGCCCCAAACAAGCCCATGGATGATTCCTTCTTACCGTTACACACGGAATGACAAAGTGTTGGTGGAGGGTATAAAAATCTTTTGTAGATCAATAGATTTGCTTTTAAATAAAAATTGAAGCTGTTTTCTGTGTAAAAGAGTGTTTTCAAGTGTTTTAATGCGAAAGAAGTTTTGTTGTTTTGGTATATTTATTAAATTAAAATTTTGTGAAATTAATAACAAAAAATATTTAATTTTAATTCTAACAATATTTTTTGGTCATATTTCTTTTGCTTTTTTTCTCTTTATTAATTATTTTCTTTATAATAATTGTGGTGTATTTGCTGGATGGTTAACAAAATTTTTGCTTATTTCCCCCTAAATTTTTTTATTTAAAATTTCCTCCCGTTTTTTAATTTGAAACTGATTGATTTTTTCCCCTGGAATTGATGTTGTTTATTTTGTGTATAAAAAAATTGATTTAAAATCAAAAACAAAAAAACAAAAATTCGAAAAAAACAAAAACTAATTATAAAAAGGTGGGCACTGGCACCCTACAGGAAACATTGGATATGGGTTTTCGTGAGGAAGGTGCTTTGGAATTGCGTAGCTCTACTGAGGAATTATATTTTATGGATCCTGCACACAAAAAGGAAGAAGAGACCAAAATGCAACAACAACAGCAGCAACAGCAACAGGTGAGTTTTTTTTTAATATTTAAAAGAAAAAATATTATTCCAAGACATCGAAATTGGTATTAAAAGTGTATCTTCTTTTTCAGACTTTAAATGATTTTGTAGTTGAGAGTCCTGATCATTTAGTTCAGATTTTAGTTCTATTTTTAATTCTGGTTTAAGTGTAGATTTTGAATATGTTTGTTAATTTAGTTTTAATTGTAGATCCGATTCTAGTTCAGATGTCAGTCTCTAATTCACAATCCGTAGAGTCTTCACTTCTATATTGATTTTTTATACAATTTTTTTAAATCCCAATTTTCTATTTTAAACAATAAATTAATATTTTTCTATTTATAATTTTTGGAACAAAAAAAATGTTCATCAAACAAATGTTTATCTCTATTTAAATGAACACACATTAAAGAGAAAACCTTGAGCTACTGGGAATAAACCCAAAACTTAATTGAAAATTGTTTTTAAATAAAAAATAATAACAAACCTGAAAATGAAAACCTGCCACAATATATAATTATATTAAATCTCACTTATTCACTCACACTTTCTCTTAACTACAATTACGGCATATTTATTCTCTCCCTCACTCTTTCAGGCTTAAACGTATTCATTAAACTAACGGTAAATAAAATGAAAATCAACAGCAGAATGAAATTGTTATAATGATTTACAAAAACAAAAAAATTCAAACACACAAAATGTGTTACAGAAGTGTTGAGAAGAAAAGATAAAAACAACAATAAGAATGAAAAAAGTAGAACACAGACAAATACATATAAATTTATATATATTTTTTAATAAATTAAAATTGAGAAAAACTACAAAAGTAAATCTTCAATAACCTTTTTTCCTGTTTGCAGTGAATACCCATCTTGTTTTTTACACAAACAAATATTAAAACATTTCTCCCTTGAGTACTCATGTGTGTGTGTGTTTAAGTTTATTGAATTTTGTTATTTTTTTGCAAAAAAAACACACTAACAAAACTTTGCCAACTAACTGTAACATCAATTGTCATTTATAGAGTATATAACACTCTTCTTTCTCTTCCCCATCTTATCTCTTTTCGCTCATACTTAGTTATTTTTTTAAACAATTGTTTGATTTGAGTTTTATTTTTTAACGGTATTTATTATAAAAAATACAGGGCTGGAGAAGGTAAATAAAGAAATTAATGAGAATATTTAGAAAATCGTTAAAAATAACTGGATTTGAAAATTTTAAAAAGTTAAAAATTGTAACGAAAGATAAAAAACTAATAAAAACGATACATACTCATTAAATTCTTTATTTATTCATAATAAACTATTTATAAATATTGGAATTGGCAAATTGTTACTAATAATTTAAAAAAACTTAACGAAACTTATTTCCTAATGAAAAACATATCAGACAAAGATTTTTTTGATTCCTTAATTATTCATAATAAGCCTGCACTAAATATTAAATATTTATTAATTTAAAAAAAAATGATGAAACAATTATATTAAATTTAGTGTTTCGTCAACTTCTCATAGTTCTCAAAATTTTATAATTTTTGATCGGTTAACAAATAATTCAATAATTTTTATTTTAATTAAAATAAAATATAACGAAATAGTAATTTTAAAACCTTAAAAATAATTTTCTTATTATTTTCATTTAATTTCTTTCTTAAAAGTATTAAATTATCCATCCCTGTCTTAATACCCATAACAATCATTGATTTTATACTTAAAAGTGCATGTTTATTTGAGTGTTTGCTTACACTTCTAACTTGTTTGTGTGTATGTATGAATAAATGTGTAACAGTTTTAAAATATTACAAAGAACAAAAAAAAAACTGTTGCATATTGTGCGGGATATGAAGAATAATGAAAATGATTGAAAATTACACAAACAACAGAGAGAATATAACACAAATCAATATGAAATGTTTTAAATTATTGCTAAAATAGACAAGATGACAGACACAAAACTTCAATTAACTGACAACTACAACAACGAAAAAAAAAATAGAAAATTTAATTTTATATGGGAAAACATGACACACACATACACATCCATGCAAACATTAGGGGATTTATAAATGAAATTGGAAAAAAAAAGAAAATGGCTACTTTAATAATGTTATAAGAGAGAATTTAAATGAAGGATTAGTTGTTAGTTTAATAAAGAGTTTAGGAGTTAAAGAGAGAGGAAGAAAGGAAATAAATAGAAGATATTTTAAAGAGGGATCAGAATAGATGTGTAGGAAAAAGAGAGTTTGTAATCAAATGTTAAATGAATTATGATTTAAATTTGAAGACTCTTTTTCCATTTAATATTTTTTATTCGTTTTATTTGCTTTTAGTTCTTTCACTATTTACTTGTCAATTTTCTTTAAAAGAAAAGAAAAGTTATAATTTTTGTTGTTTTATTCCCTTTTTACCAAAAATTTTGTCATATTTAATAAAGCTTTTCGTTTAATAAAAAAAACTGTTATAAAACTAAAACTTTTTGAAGGTCATTTTTAAAATAAAAAATATATAAAAATTAAATTTAATGCTATAAATTTGAAAATAACAAAAATTAGGTCATGTTATTTAAAGGGAAATAAAAAATAAAATAATAAATATTGAAAAAAATACATTAAAAATAGGGGCAAAAGGGCGTGGCCTGAATAATGGCGTAGATTTATAAGAAAGAGTTTATTTTTAATTCTATCTATTAATTTTTAAGTTTAATGCAATAAAACTTTAATGGATGAAGAGAAATTTTAGAGATTTTGCTACCAAAATAAAGGCTAAACTCTCCACTTTAACCCTTTATATACTTTTATATCATACTGGACCCATCCTTTCAACACTTTTTCAATTTTCAATTCAATTTAAAGAAAGTTACTTCTAAAAATTTTAACTCAGTATTGAAATCGTATTTAAAGTTTACTTAAAAATTACTTTATAGAGTCAAAAGAGATTAAAAACTTTTTACTGCCAAAAGAAAGGCCAAAATGTCCTCTTTAATCTATATATACATCTGTACCAAATTAGATCCATCCGTTTAAACGTATTTAATTTGAATGAAAATACTTTCAAAATTATTATTTTTGTATTTCAAAAACAATTAAAGTTTTTTTTTAAGTGTAACTTTTGAGGGACAATAGGAATTCAAGAAATTTTAGTACCAAAAGAAGGGCTAAAGTGTCCACATTAATAAGATGTATAGTTTTATATCGCTTCCAAATTATATGTTTAACACTTTTATAATTTTTATGAAAATACTTCTACAATTTTTAGTAATTTTTTTTTAGTTTATATGAAGTTTTTTCAAGCATAATTTTTTAGAGTCAAAAAGAATTAAAGAGTTTTACCAAAAGAAAGATCAAAGTGCTCCCTTTAACCCTATATATTCATCAATATCAAAATGGATACATTTCTTTTCAATTTTAATATAAATTCATCCGATATTTTTAGTTTTGTATTTTTAAAAAGTTTATAATTTACTTGATCATATTTTTTTATTGTCAATCGGGATTCAAGAAAAATTGGTACCTAAAGAAAGGTTTATGTATCCCTTTTATACCATATATACTTTAATAACCGTTTGGGCCCATCTGTTTAACAAATTTTCAATTTTAAAGAAAACTTTTCATAAAATTCTAGTACTGTATTTAAAACAAATTTAAAGTTTATTTGAACACAACTTTTGAAGATCATAAAGGATTTAAGAAATTTTACTGTCAGAAGAAATATGACAGTGTCTACCTTTACCCTATTTATGCTTTTATCCCTAATGGAAACCATTCCTAAAATATTTTTTGATTTGAGATAAAATATGAAAAAGAAATCATTAGTTATATTTGAACATCAGTTAAACAAAAGTATTGTGGTTTAAGAGGTTTGACTAAAATTTATTACCAATCAAAATGCCAAAGTGTCCTCCTCAAAACCATATACAATTTTAAACGTATTTGTATTCATATGTTTAACATTTTTTGAATTTGAAAGAAAAATTAAAAAAAAATTTGTAGTATTTGAAATTTAATTGAATGTAACTTTTGAGGGTTAAGAGGGGTATAAGAAAATTGTTTGCCAACATAAAAGCCAAAGTGTTCTCTTTTATCTCATATGTACTTTTAAATCTTTTGAGGCATTTTTTAGGAACACTTTATGATTTGCAAGATATTACTGCCAACAATTTTAGTTTAAGTATTTAAAGTTTAGAAAAATCATACATTTTAGGGTTAATAGAAATTAAGGAAACTTGTATATCAAAATAAAGACCAAAGGGTCCACTTTAACCTTATGTATACTTTACACCTTTTTGGTCACTTTTGCGGAACACTTTTACGATAAATAAAAATACTTTGAAAATTTTTATTGCAGCATTTTAATTAAATTTGAAGTTTATGTAACAAAAACTTTTGAGTATTAAAAGTGATTAAAGGAGTTTTGTTATCAAAAGAAAGTTAAAAGTGTGCACTTTACAATAATATATATTTTGTTGCAGTTTGAGCACTTTTGCGTAACAATTTTACGATTTTAAGGAAAATATTATCAGGTAGTAAAACACTGAGGCGTATGATTTGTATCGATTGAAAATAGCGGTTAAAGGAGACGTATGATTAATATATTTATAAATTTTGCTTTTTTTAATCTTTGCTTTAAATTTTAATTCTTTTTTCTTTTAATTCTTAATTGTTTTGTGTTTTTTGTTAGATTATTTTTAATTGATTTTTATTTAGTTTTAACAACGTTTCTCTTTTAACTGACCTCAATTTCAGTTTTTTTTCAATCTAAACAACAATAACTTTTTTCTATAACTACAAAAAAGGGTTCTTATTTGTAAAAATAACAAAAAATATATTTTTTTCTATGTGATATTTTTAGTTAATGCCGGTTGCCATTATTTCCTAAAAAAGTAAAAAAAAAATACATTAACATGTTTTCACATATTTACAGAAATGTTTATGTATTCAAAAAAATTTCTCTCTTTTTAATTACAAGAGCATAAATTTGTTTCTCCTACATAAGTTTTTATTGTTTTTGTTAAAAAAAAATTATAACAAAAGAAGAGGAAAATAAACTAAATAAACACCTTAAATGACATGAAGATTTAACTTGTTGCATAAGTTATCATTTAAAATAAATATAAACACACATACATATACATATACATATACACATTAATTTTTATTCTTCACTGAACACTAAAACATGTGTTCTCGTTCTTTTTTTTTGTTAACAGTATAAGTATTTATGTGTTTTCTAAAAGGGTTTCCCTTTTGCTTTAAATTTAAAGAGGAAGTTAACGGGATTTTTTTTTCTTATACTTATAAAAGAGAAGCCATGTTGTTAATTATTATAGAAAGAGGGAGAGAGAGTGAATTAATAACACGTTAATTGAGAGTAAGAGATCTAATTTAAATAAAATATTGTACTTTATTTCCAAATCAATTGTTTTGGAAATAATTCTGCAACTATTGAACCTTTAGAGATATTTTAATAAAACTTAACATGATTTGAGCTGACATGTTACTAAGTTGATTTGTTGGTGTACAGACCCCCAGCTTGTCAGGGAAGTACAGGTTAACCTTCCAAAGTTAAACATCTTCGTTAATTATTATTTTTTATATTTTAAAAAATCGCCAAAAATCTATTTATTATCCAACAGAAAGAAATTGTTTATAAAAATATTCCTTATAAATCTCCATAAAAAATCTATATATATGTAAACAATATCTCCATAAGCTTAAGAGATATTCACAAGAAAAGAACTAGTTAACCCATTTTTAACTTAATTTCTTAAAGTTTTGTCAATATGATGGACCTAATAGGACCCATAAAATTTTTTAAAAATATATATTAAAATTCTTATAAAATTCTATATAACATAGGGGTTACAATCATATATATATTTAAATTCGTTAAAAGTTATATAAATCTAAAAATAGCACTTTAAAAAAATCAGTGCATTTTCTGATTTTTTCAAAAAGGAAGTTATATTTATGCTCTTTTTGTTCCAAACTTTATCATTTTATTCATTTTTTTTTTTTTGAAAGAAATCTTGAAAATTTCGATAAGGTAAATTTCTAAGAGTTAAGGTCAAAGGTCAACTCATAAGTCCTGACCAAACTTTAGCTGTTTTGAGAATAAATGTTAATTTTCTTTATTAAATTCTCCAAACTGTTAAATAGGAATCGCTTTCAAATTATATAAACTATATAGCTGCATAAGTAAGGTAAATATCCAAGAAACATTATCTGTCAATCTCTTCCTATAACGGCAGTGTTGCCATTTCAATGGAAAAAGTAAACATTTTGAATAGGTTTTATATGGATTAAGATTTTGGGTATTTTTATTTAGAAAAGTGTATATATTTTTTTTAATTCGTAAGAATTTGAAAAATTGGATTATGAATGAATTTGAGTTACGATTTTTTTGGCCTCACCCTTTTGGCTTTCAAACTTTATGTTACATTTCCTTTTAAAACAAACAAACTAAATGTATTTTATTTTGTTATATATTTTTTCTTAATTATGTCAACCTCATTTTGATTTAATTGTTAAGAAAAATAATGTTGGAATGAAAGTAATGTGAACAGAAATATTAGAAAAAAAACTTGGCCAACTTTTTATTTCAAAACAAACAAAAAACAATTAAATATAAATGAACTAGTTCTAACATGAAATCTGTCATTAATTAAAATTAAAAAGAAATAAATTTAAAAACAAAAGGGAGTAAAAATTGAATTCGCCTCATATAAAACTTGAATTCGCTTCATTGGTAACCTAAAAAATTTCATTAAAATTGATATAATAATTCAAGAGTTATAAAAAAGTTTTGAAAGAGACAGCATTATGCTCTTCACATGTGAAAAAAATCGATATACAAATGAAATTAGAGACTTCAAAAATAATAACGGTATTTTCAGTTTTTATCATAACGGTTCAGTTTTTCGTTTAATTCGATTTTTAAACCTTAAAGAATTCTTATTATTTTCTTTCAAATTTTTAGTTTGTTTCAAATATTGTTGTGTAACTATTTTTCAACTGTTCCAATCTTGATGGTTATATACAGGGATCTATAATAGGCCTTATGAAATAATTTGTGGGAATTTGATTATGATTGGTGCCTCCATTTGAATGTGAGCGTTCCAACAACTTTTAATATTTCGAAGAGAAATAATTTTCCCAAACAATATTTTCTGCTAACCGAAACTCTTTCGTTTAGGGAAAATCGGATACTTCGTAGATAATAAGGTTTTATCATAACGGATCAGAATTTTATTTAAATCGTCTTAAAAAAAAAAGTTTTTCTCGTAAATTTGAGGTTACTTTAAATAATGGTCTATAACTTTTTCTCGACAGAACCGATTTTATTAATTTAATAGAGCAAGAAGCGGCGAATATTAATAAAAACTTGGTATGAATTTGACTAATTTCTTGCGGCGAATTTGATAGAATTTGCTTTGTGCCTTTAGATGATGCTAACAAATTAAAAAATATTCTAATAAAACTGAGATTGTTTGAGATATTAGTCTATAACTCTTTTCTCTATTGAACCGATTTTGTTAATTTTATACAACTATATGAAGCGAATATTTAAAAATATTTAAGTTGAATTTGCTTAATTCATATCGAAGAGAGAGTGAGAACAATTGACACATACACATTAAAAGAAAACTTTAAAATAAAATTTCTAGCTTTACATAATATATCGACCTATAACTTTTACTCTAGTGAATCGAATTTGCCAATTTTATACAGCGATATGCAGGAGACTTTAGCGAACAATCCAGGCGAATTTGCTGGAGTTTATTTGCTTTGTTTGATAAACAGAGTGTCAAGAATTGATACAAATTTGTAAGAAGATTATTGAGCCCAAAGTTCTAACTGGATTTAGAGATCTGTCTATAACTTGTTTTCTAGTGAAAGGTTTTTATGAATTTTTGAAAGCGAAATGCAGAAGGCCTTAACAAATAATCTGGGAATTTTTTTTAAAGTTTATGTGCTTCATTTGGAAAGGAGACTGCTGAGAATTGACAAATATTTCCAAGAAAATTTCTTGCTAATAAATAATTTTTTCTCTCTCCCAAAAATCTTTATTTAATTCAGCTTAAATTTAATTTTTTTCCTTTTCCCTTCCAAAAGAAACTTGTTGCCTACATTATTTTGTTTTCGCCTCAACCACTCTATTATTTGTATATGATGATAAATAGCCTCAAATGGTATATTTAAATATTAATAAGAGAGAAAAAAAAACATAAATATTTATCAAGGCAAATATATGTACATAAATAAACATAAAAGAAATAATAAACAAATACACTAGACTTAAAATAAATAAGGAAACGTCAAAGGCAAAAGAGAATAAAAGAAAAAATCTGAAAAAAAACTATAAAATCTTAAAAATAACCTTGATTTAATGAAAACTATTTATACATCTTCATTTGAAGGGAATAAAACCCTCATTTAAAAGTGTTTGTTATTGTAAGTAGAAAAACGCAACAATGACAACATTTAACTGACATTTCCTGTTTACTTATATTATTTATATATTTTATTTAAATGTTTGTATGTTTGTTTGTTAACAAAACAATTTATTTATATCTCCTTCTTTTCTCCTTTTTTATTGTTACTGTATTTACGTTAAGGATGTTAGATAATATATCAGTTAATAGTAACGATTATGACATAAGCAAAATGGCCTCATCCTGTCTTACTCTCTCTCTCTCTCTCACTTAAAATATATAAACATCCACAACTTAAATTTATTAAAGACGTTTTAAATTTCAAATTTTTCATCTAAAATTTCTTTTTGCAAGAAAAATGTAATTTTCAACACAAATTCAATCTTCACCACTAATTTAATTTTTCACCACTAATTCAATTTTTCAGCACTACTTAAATTTTTCACCACTTTAATAATTCTTGAATTTTTACCTCTAATTTTATTTTTCATTAGAAAAAATCTAAAATTGTGTTTTCCTTGAAAAATTATATATTCACCACTAATTGAATTTTTCACCACATTCTTGATTTTTTGCCATTTACCTAATTTTTCTAATTAATAAAATTTTTCCACTACTTTTTTCTTGCACTAGACAAAATTTCAATTTTTCATCTAAAGATACGTTTCCTATGAACAATTTTATTTTCACCACTAATATAATTTTTCACCACAAGTTAAATTTTTCTCAACAAATTCGATTTTTCATCTGTAATTTATTTTTTATTTGAAAATTCTAATTTACATCTAAAATTCATTTTTCCACCACTAATTTCATTTCTCACCACTAAGTTAATTTTTCACCGCTAACACCACTAATCTTAAAAAATTGATTTTTTTTTACAATAATTTAGTTTTTTAATAGCAAAATATTATTTTTCTTCATATTTTTACACTTTTTGCCAATTTTTTTATTTTCACCCAAAAAATTCAAAATTATTTTCACCACCAATTTCATATTTAACTTAAATAACAAAATTCAACTCATTTCATATTTTTAAAGTTTTCACCACAAACTGAATTTATTCACAATAATTTTAAATTTTTTTTTTTTTAAATAATTTTCAATAAAATTTTACAAAAATAAATAAAATAATCGAATTCGCCGCATATTTCTTTTCACTCTAGTCTTTCAATAAAAAAATAATTTTTCATTTCCTTCTTCTTTCCAGACCAAACGCTCTTCACCCCACATGTTCAAAATGGACGATCATCAATCCTATTTACAACAACATCAACGCAAAGATTCAGCCAGTTCCGAGGTGGCGGCCTTATTATGCATTTCAGGACGTACCAGTCGCATTTCTAGTGTTGGCAGTCAAGGTTCGGCAGTCAGTCGTTTGTCGGCAGTTTCGGGAGTATCACGTTCTCCCTCGCCACACCGCATGTTATTGGAAACCTCTTTCTGTGGTCCCAAACCAGTAGAAAGTATAGTAGATGGTTCTGTGGGTACTGTAGTGGAAGCTCCCACAGCAGCCTTATTGGAGCAAGTATTATTGGCTCGTACCAGAGATCCTACACAAGCCGTCTTAGCTGAGGGCATAAAAGTAGAAGCTTCACCCAAGAAAAAGCCTCCAACGTCGTTAACAAATGGAGATGCTAAATTGACAGCGAAAATTAAAGCACAAAATCGTCCTGATCCAGGAGCTGGGCAAAAGAGCACAACTATGGGGGCTCAACGCAAATCCACCAAGAGTCCAGGACAAATGATAGTGGGTAAAACTCCTAGTGGTACGGAATATATAAGAATTAATCTTAAGCCGGATTTCATGTATGATGACAAGGGTATAGCTTCAAATGAAAAAGTGGTAGAGGCCCCCAATCAAATGATAGCGCCTTATAATGCCAAAACTCAAGCCAAGCCAGCATCCTTAAGTTTGCAACAGAAGACTAAAGGCGAGAATTTACTAACGCCTACCGCTAGTCCTAAACCAGCCAGAAAGGGAGAAAGCAGTAGATCCCCTTCTCCAGCCACTGTCTCAGTATCGCGTAAGTCTTCTTTCAGCTCATTGTTTCGCTTTGGGGGAGGAGGCAAGGATTCCCCTGATTCACCTAGAGAACGTTCCAGGCCACGCAGTAAAAGCAAAGAACGGGGACAAACTCCTCAGTCACAAAATGCCACACCCAATAAACAAAAATCAGTATTGGCCATATTCAAACCAGGCAAACGGGGCAGCTCTGCAGGGGCAGAGGGTTTAAAAACCTCTAAGACCTCCTCTCCCACAGATGCTCATGAACTGCAACAGCTGCAGGCCAGAAGTAAATCACACACACCCGCTATGACTGCTACAGGTTCTAGGCCGAATAGTCGCCTTAAATACTATGAGGACCCAGTAGAGGGTTTCATACACATACCTTTGCATACTCCCCCCGAGGAAAAGGAAACTCGTAAGCTATTGCAAAGTATACAACAACTTAATGCGGAACCAGTAAGACCTCAAGCTACCGCTATTACTATGAGCGATTTAGAATCAGCAGTTAAGAAACTGAAACCAGTAGGAGCAAGGAAAAACTCTCAAGATAGTATTAACAGTCAGCCACCACAACAACAGCAACAACGTAATCAAGCTTTTCCTTTAAAACGCATAGAAAATTTGGATGCTATACATTCCCTACCCCAAGAGGAGATTAAAGAACGCACTTGGAGTTTAGAGGTTAATCGTCATAGTTTACAAGATTCACAAGATACAGTGGCTTCCGCGGAAAGTTGGAAAATGACAGCACACCGTAATCTCTTAGCTGAACTTAAAGAACATGTCGCCCACGAAAATGGCATAGAAGCAGAAGCGGAAATTCATCGTTTACCTTCACAGGAAAGCACCACCAGTGCAGCTGAAGTGAGAGTAGTGGAAACCAAGGCCACCATTAACAGCATTCCGGCAGCAGCTGCAGCAACAGTGGCGGATGATAATGCAGCCAGAGAACGTAGAAGACTAATGTTTGCAACCCGAGTAGGATCGGGCAGTCAAGAGCAAATCTTTGCCACACAATTTAGTATTTCCAAAACTGAAAGCATTTCTAGTCATATGTCCGAACACACCCAGGACACATTATCGGAATCCCTAAACGATAATTTAAAACGTCAAAATACCGTAATTAAAAAACCCAGTGAATGTGAAACGGAAGCGGGGTTTGAAGCGGAAAATAGGGAATCTTTTAAAAAACAACCTCAAGCTATAGCACAAATTGAGGAGCAAAGAGAAATTATACACAAATCCGAAACTAGAGAGTCCTTAAGAAAACAGGAAACTAAAGAAAGGGATATACATAAATCCGAAACTAAAGAATCTATAAGGAGAGAGGAGACAATGGAAAGACAAATAACGGTAATACGTAAAAAATCTGTGTCCACCTCAGAGGATGAAAAGTATAAACCTTCTGCTGGAGCACCACAGCAGCAGCAGCAACAGCAAGTGGTAATGAGAAGAAAACCAGCAGCAGGAGAAGGGGGAAGAGGAACGGGAGGAGCAGAGAAAGCAGAAGATACGCATAGATATCAATCACGTTCCACCTCCGAAGATGATAATGAAGTACAAGCGGCCAATCATAGACACTCCAGATATTTAGAAAATTTTGATGTTCGTAAAAAATATCATGAAAACGTCTCAGGAGCTTCGAGAAAACCACGAAAGTCTAGTGCCGGCTCAGATATACAACACCCACCTGAAACCTATACAATGCAACAAGAGCAATATCAACAGCAACAGCAACAGCAACAAACACTGCGTAAAGGAAAACCACAGCTGCCTCAACCACCACCACCCTCTACTGAACCATCTCCTTTGCATACACCCTCACCTTCGGTAAAAGATGAACAAACTTCGCCCACTAAAGCGACAAATTTTAGCAAGGAGCCACGTTCACAATCCCAATCTCCCGTTGATAAGGCCCGACAAACTCCCCCAAAGCCACCAAGAACTTCCCCCACCTTAAAACGCATGCAAAATGATTCTCCCTCCATGGGAAAACCTATTACTACAGTTACATCTGGTACAAGCATGAAAAAACATCATACCCATGTGGATAGATCCTCAGTATTCTCCACAGATGAACCTGTAGAGTCCTCAGAAAGTGAACGAGATTCGGATTTGACAGCTTTGGAATCCAAACGTAGACATTTGGCTTTAAATGTAGGCTGCATAGAAGATCATGAGAGTACTGGTTTAGTATCACAAGAATCCTTTGATGATGAGCTTCCCTACATACCCACCACCCTGCCAGAGGAAAAGGCCCAGGGGGTTTCATTAATACCCATGAAGGAGAGAATTAATATGGAGGTAAAAACTTGTCCTTTGGATAGGCCACGTTCCACTACTCCTTTAAATCCTTCACATTTAGAGGAATATATAGGTGGTTTGGGAGCTAATACTCCAGACTCGCCTTTTGAAATGGCCGGCTCAGCACCGGTACGAGGTGAAAAATTACGCATAAGTTTGCCTAGGAAAGATTCTAAGAAAGATGTGCAAAGCACAAAATCTCCAAGAAGAGTGTCAAATGCTAGTGGCAAGTCCTGGTTTGAATTCGCCGAGGAGGGTTTACGAGCCACCGCAGCCCATCTGGAAAGAAAGGATTCCAACAAACAATTACTGCAGCAGCAACAACAGCAAAAAGTGAACAAAAAACCAGCAGAAACTAAAACACCGGTGGTGGTAACGTCTAGTAAACCTCCTGTTACCACTCCAAAAACCTCAACCCAAAGAAAACTTTCGGGACATTGGATAGATTTTGAAAATATACCGGAAAAACGAAAACCTCCTAAAAAAATTACCACTTTACCACGTGATTCGGTCAGTTCAGCACAATCAGCAACACATCACTCACGAAGCAGTCAAGGGAAGACTTTACCCTCGACAAATTGTAATCGCACACAACATCATCACAAACACCAACAGCCACCAGATGTCACTAACGTGGTGGATGGGTGTATGCCACACTATAACTATGTTAAACCGGAAGACTGTCAATGTGAGTGTCATGAAACGAAAATCAAAGAAACCGCCACCAACTCCTTACCCTCACAACAAATGGAAAACTCCTCCCTCGTCAATATGGCAACCACGGAAAATAATATGGCAGCAGTAAGTGGAGCCAACAATCAAAATAAAGCACAAGATGTAGATCTATTACCCAAAGGAGAGGATATGCTGCCTTTATTAAGTCAAGATTCCCATGAGGGTGTAGAGCCCAGGTAGACAATTAAACAATTAACAATTTTCAATTAATGTAAGTTAATAAATGAAATCATTTTTAGTGACTCGTCTCGTGAGTACAGTTGTTATACCGATGATGAACTGGATTTGCCTACTAGAAGTTCTAGCAGATCAAAAAGTAGCTCCTCAAAGGTGAGTTTTGAACTTTTAAACATTTTTTTATTGAATTTAAAAATTGTGATTTTTTTGCTTTGTTTATAAAGATTGATGAATTTCCACGTCGTGATACGACTTTACATAGTCCACGTAATAAAAAATTTCCCGATAAATAGAATTAAGTTAAATTATTCATAACATTTTGTTGCTTTAATTTTTAAGTCAAGAACAAAGAAAATCATAAGATTTAATCTGATCAGAAAAATTTAATTGTAAAAATGTTTTCCATAAGTTTTCTGAATTAATTTAAATTAAAATTAAAAAAAATTTTAAAATTAAAAACAAGAGAAAAAATAATAGTTAAATAAATTATTAGCAGAATTTGTATTAAACACAAAATATGGGTTTCATAGGTTTTATTATAAATTTTGATTAGAATTTCAGTTAAGTTTCTAAAACTCATTAAAACAAATTCGAAATTCGAAATTCTTGCTTTACTTAACAAGAGTGAAATTGTTTACTCTGTCCTCTAAAAACGAGTACAATCAAATCCTATCTCCTCCTCTTTATTGCAATCTTCCCCGGTTCACGCATACATAGTAATAACAATACTCCCAAAATATTCCCTTTATCTTGGGAGCATTCTAATCTCCTCAACCTGGATCCTCAACATCTTACTCTTCTTATTACAATTGCAAGTAATTCTTGGTCCGTATCTTTCAAGACGTATCGCCATTGTTTGCAACAATTAATTTCGTGAATCCTATAGGCGTTTAGCAATATGAGGAACGAGTAAGAATAATGGTCTTCACTCGATCCTAAACATAATTCCACACTGAATTTACTTCACATAAATGAATAATATTGTTTTGATAAACGATTTTTTTAAAGCTACACAAATTAAGGTTTCATAACTTTACCGTTACATCAAAGAAAATGGTGATAACATCGTTTGCATTATCAAAATTCTTGTGGGCATCGCAGAAATTTCAGTATATTTTTTAAGGCTGATAATTTCACCATTGAATTCAAAATTCATAAGTTCCAGTGTACAAATATAATCTCTCGGTAATTTTTGAACCATTCTTACTCATCTTATGACACTAGTTCCCACAAGGCCCTGTGCTAGTATGAAAAGAACTTCATAAGCTACAACGCTTCATTTAAGTTTCCAATTTTGTAGTCAACCTTTAAAACAAAATCTGTCAAAATGTTGTCCTTATACAAGTCAATCTCCGAAATCTCTGTTGAGATTCCTCCAAAAACTGGTAAAAGTGTCCACTTTATCAAGAACCATTCACTGACACATCAGTACTCACATTACCATCTGTCAGATCTCCATTCTTTTAATAATATCATGTTTATTTTGTTCAGACTTTCAATCTCTATGAATGCGATAATAATAATTTACTTTAATTATTCATTCATAATTGGCCGCAACTTTTAGAATCCTTGAAGATGTTGCATGGTAACACGAGACTTTCCTGATACGATTTTTGATTTCCTTTACCTCCATTCCAACACTTTGTTACTTCTGTATTGTACTCTTTTTAGTGTGTCTGAATTTTTAATTAAATCTCAGCACTGACTTCGAAATTATCCTTAAATCAATTGGTTACTAGTTTTCATGTGGTCCAGAATTCAAGCTCATTGATTCGTCAAGATCAAGCAACATTTCAAAGGGACTTTGATTGATGAGTGATTCTCTCCTGCATTTCTTAAATCAAACGAGTAATATCTTGTACTTCAATATCTGGCTCGTTTAACCTGTGCGGACATCTTGTGCTTTCATACACATAATTTGTGTTCGAGACTGCATTTTTAGTCTAGATCGGGCGATATTTCTCAATACTTTAAATAGGGGAAAGAATCCGAGTAGGAGTTTATCTAAACATGAACATAATTTTATCGATAATACACCTTTTAATTAAGATTAATGGATATTCTCAAGAGTTCAGATTAGGGGAAAACGTTTTATATATCCTTCAGCCTATTTATTTCTAAATGGTGCTTGAACTTCTATAGCGGAAGAATCGCATGATTGAATATATTAAAGAGATTTGCCACATTAAGGAGGAGTTCAAATCCCTTCAAAGATGTAGATAAAAATAAGAGATTTCATACATTGAATGTCAAATTTTTGGTCAGTATGGAAGCTTTTTATATAACTTCAATATGGCAACTCTTGTCAATGACAAAAGCAATTGCAAGAATTTGTATTTTTTTTTTTTGACAAACACTTTTATTTCAAAATAAAATCTTTGTTTAAAAAACAACTAAACTGCCAGGCATTTGGTACATAAAAACACTTAAAACTAAACTAATACTTTCAAACATAAATACATACAAACATATATTAATTATTATATTAATTAAAATTATATAAACAAAATATTAACTACAACAAAAACATATGTTATCAAAACAATAATAAAAAATTCTTACAAAAACATAAAAAAATACTATAACAATTTATTGAAAAAAATAATCATTAAAATAATTTATATATAATTTATTTAAAATAAAATCAATAATTTCATAAAATACTTGTTATTATAAACTTTAAGAATTAAAAGGACTTTAATAAAATAACTTTACAAAAAGAAAACACTTAGATGTATTTAAACATTTTTTCAATAATAAAAAAAAACAATAATAAATACTAATTAAACAATTTTTTATAAGTGTGTTTAAAACTTGAATAAAAATCCCATTTACTTTTCATTAAATCTAAAAAAATAATAATAAAATTAATATAAAAAAACTAAATAATGCTCATTTACTAAGAAGAAAAAAAGCCTAGATAGATTTAATGTATTACAAAATGAAACTCATGAAAAGAAATCCCTAAAAATTATTAAATAATATATAAAACAAAGAAATAATGCAGCAGTCAATCATATAATTGAAGAAAAAAGTGTTTATAGGAATTAGAAAAAAATTTAATAAATAAAAAAAATATTTTAAATAAAAAAATCCACCAATTAAATTAATTTCATTAAATTTCTATTATTATTTTTTTTAATTAAATTTTAATTTTCCTAATTATTTTAAAATCATTTTATTTATTAAAAAACACTTATTTATATCTCATATGGCAACTCTTTTTAATGCAATGTTTACAAATAATGACAACAACAGTAAGAGTACGCGCGAGAGAGAGCTGAAATGCAATCTAACAATAGAGTAGCCAGACTGCTTTAAATAAAGCCGTACTCTTTGCGGGTGAAATAAAAAATGTGAACGAAAAAAATCTTAACAACGATTTTACCTCTTAACTACTTTGCCAACCAATATTTCAAATTGTTATTGATAAACTTTTATTTGTAAAATATTAAATTATTAATTTTATTAACAAAAAATGATTTCTTAAGGAATTAAACAAATTAATTGATGAAAAGATGAAGAAAAAAATTAATAAATCAAGTTGCAAAAAAAATATGAGCCAAAACTTTGAATAAGGAAAATATTTCCAATGTTATTTAACTGAATCAGGAGAATTTGTTCTCGACTATGAATATACCAGATAGGCAGCTGCCACAAATTTAAAAGCCAAGATTGCGGCTCGAAATTATAAAATAAAATTTTAAAAAAATTTGTCATAATAAATAATGAACAATAAAATGTTATTTAAGGATTTTTTGTGTGTTATCCAAATCGTATAGATGCCAACTCTCTCCCAAAATAGGCATTGTGAAACGGGCCAGTTTTTCTATTAGAGGATTCTTTAAATTTATTTATTTTTTTCTGATTCCCGACCTATGCCTTCATATAGAAAGGAGGAGTCCTTGAATTCTTGGTTAAAATTAAGTTTTTATGGTCTTCACCATTAGTATTCCACATAAAAACGAGTACATATGGTAAATGCATGAAACCGCGGACAACGGCAAACGAATACCGCTATGCCACGCTCTAACATCAACCAATGCGTAAAAGCGAGACGCAAAACTTTCGAAGGCAAAGAAACTAAATACAGTCTTCTTGGTACCTTTTAATAGCATCAAAAGATTTGGGAAAGGAATTGAAACAGTTTTATAAGCTTTCAGTGAAAGAAGGAGTCTTTTGTTATATAAATACCACAAATATCAGTACATTTGTTGCTTCTTTTCCTCAAAAACTATATATAATTAGGTGGCATCATCATCATTTCTTTGGCCGAATAAGATAATGATATTAAATGTTCTACAACTATCTCTAGAGAAGAGTTATAGAACTCTAGTGAAACGAATAGAGAAGAGATTATTATTAGTGTTCCAACAAAGCGATAACTTTGACAGAGAATTGCTTAAACAGTTTGAAAAAATTTTTTAACTAAAAAGTTTACATGTTCCTGAGTTCTGTCATGGACGTCATATCATGTCTTTTAAATAAAATCGAATCGAAATTAAAAAAAAAAAAAAACTCTTTCAAGTTAGGAAATTCCTTGTTGTTAAGATAATTTTGGTCTCACTTATTTTCTTGAATTTTTTTTTTTAAATGTCACGGTGTAAATTTTTATATATGAGTTATTTTAAAATAATTTTTATTATTTTTTATACTTTTTATTTTTCGTCTTCACCTTTTTTGTTTTCAATTCTTTTTTAATAGTTTTCTTTGTGTTTCTTTTTATTTTTTGGTCTTCTCTTTTATCCTTTTATTTATTGTTTTCTTTTGTTTTTGAAATATTGACTAGAGAATTGACTAATTAAGCATGAAACTATTTAAAAATCAATGAATTTTACAATTTTTCAAAATAGATTTTTTTCAGTTTTAAATTCTTAATAAAAAAATAAAATATTGAAATTTATTAAAAATTAGAAACTAAAACCTCAATTGAAAAAATAGATCTTAAATAAAAGATTCCTAAAACTGTTTATTTTGCTGTTGCCATATGGCAACTCTAAGGAAAAATTTAATAAGCAAAACAAAGTGGCCAGATGTTTTTAAAAATGGTCATAAGGAAAAATATTTTTAGGAATCTTTTTTATTAAAAAAATTTTACAAATTTATTTTATTTTCAAAAACCAAAATTTCTTCCTTTTTTTAAAATTTAATTTAAACAAAATATTTATAGAGAAGAAAACCTAAGATGCCTCTTGTTTAGTAAAAAAGTCTTTATACATAAAAAAATAAATAATAAAAATTATTAAAAATTATAATAATTAAGAAGAAAATTAACATAAAAAAACTTAAATTTATAAAACTCCCCCTTTTTACAATAAATAATTTTTGTTAAATACTTTTTTATTAAACACAGCTTTAGCTTAATTATTTCTTATATAATTTTTTTAGTAAATATATTAAAAATATAACTTAAATTAAATTGTTATTAATCATTAAACAATAAAAAACTTACATTTAAATATAAATTTAAATATATTTAATTAAACATAAAAAATATTTATCTTTAAATACAAAAAATATATAAATAAATTGTGTTGTTAAATATTGCATTTAAAACTTATAAAAAAATATTTAAAAAATACCCCCTCCTCCCCCCACAAATTTTACTTTAAATAAAAAAATATTAAATTAATAAAAAAAAAATAAAAATTTGTTATATAATTTTCTTTTTTAACGTTGTCAACGAATAAACACGTTAATTTTGAAAAGGAAAATAAAAACTAAAAACAATAATAAATTAAAAATAAACTAAAAAGAAAAATAATAATAGAAAACAAACCAGCAAAACAACATGAAATTTTATGCACACAATTTTCATTATAAAAGGAATTTATTATTGTATATTTAAATAAATAACAAAACAAAACAAAGAAACCAAACAAAAAGTAATAAAAAGAATTTGCCCCCTCCTCCCATAAGAAAAACAGAAAAAGAAAAATCAATAAAAAGTTTCATTGAAAATAAATTTCAAAATAAAAACAAAAACACGTTATTTTATTCCTAAAGAAAAGGAAAACAAGTTGTTAACTTTACGCCCTAACAAAGAGACAGCAAAGTTAGCAAAAAATCTTGACGGCGTTGGTAAGTACAAGATTATGTTAAATTATGAAATATTAAATTTTGAATAATTCTTGATTAATTTTTAATTTTTATTAAAATAAATTAATTTTTGATTGAAAAATATACTTTTGAAGCAAAATTTTCAGAGGTTAACAAGTTTCAGTTAATTTTGTAATAAATTTCTTAAAATATTTGTATAAGTATTTGGAATCGTTGAAAGAAAAATAACTTGAATGAATGATATAATTTGTGGTTCTCAAATAAAAATTGTTTAGAATTCTGTTAAGAAATTACACAATATTTTAGAAATTCGTTTGAAGCCAATTTGCGCCCATCAAGTTCTAAAAGAATCATATCTAAAAATGAATCAAAAACTTTCTTAACTCATATTTTTAAATCTGCCCGATTTTATGGGACATATTTTTAGGCTCTACAATATCATCTACACTACAGTTGAAAAACTCTTATTTATCAGCCAAAATTTTTCATTCGTTTTTGTTTTGATACCGCTCTACACTCTTATTTTAGGGAGATGATGCTATGTGGGCCCAAAAATATTTTGGAATCTAAGAGTTCAGTATAACAAATACATTTTGGGAAATTTAATATAATTTTTTTGGGGAAAATTAATATGCTTTTGGTTCCAAAGCTAAGCTTCAACAATTTCCCGAAAGCTTTAGCAAAGATCTAGACCCAAAAGTCTTAAAATATCTGGCAGTTTTTAGGTTTTGTCTTCCCTTATATTTTCATAAAAAATAAATATGTTCTTGACGTATTCCTGGCTTCTAGTTTCACCGTAGTATTTCTATCTGAAACTTTTCCGACTTCCAGTGGTTTTAAGACTTAGTAAGCTTTAACTTTTTGTATATTTTTTATAATTTTCGTTTTGAGAAGTCTATTTTCTTGGACATATTTTTTTTCAAACATGTCTTAAATTTCCACAAAGATTTATCAAAACTTTATCGTACAGAAATTTCCTCCAAAGAGAATATTAGGAGGCAAAATATGTGTGTTCTAGAATCTTGTAGAAAAATGATTAGACCCTCGACTCTACTGGAAAATTTTCTAGCCTTAAAAGCTCATCCTTAAACGATGCAAAGCAAATTCAGATAGGTAATGTCAATGAATATAAAAAGGCGTCAAAGCTTCTTAAATTTGTTTTGAAATGTCAAAGGTGAATATCGTATAAAAAAGTAAAATTATTTACATTTACATTTAGGCCAAATTTACAAATAGTGATTTTTGCATATCAACACAATTAAAATACCACTGTATCCTTCTGATAAGATTTTTCATGTTCAAAAAGGTAATTTTCATTCCAAAAGTAATTTTGGAGATCTTCATTAGTATTCTTATATAATTACTTTGGCAACCCTTAGCTATGACATCAATTGCGTTTTGAGTCATTCAATTAATAAATTGTCACTCAATTTGTCATGATTTGAAAGCGAGAGAGAGAGAGTAAATGAGAATTTTATTCTCACTGAGCACAGTTTTTTATTAAACTGAATGCAGTTCTTAAGAGACAGTGGGATCAATTATGTGAAAAATAGACAAAATAATGCTACAATTACAAAATGAGCTACTGGGTGTAAAAACATTCTAGGGATTTATATTTTTTTAATAAATTTTTAATTATTTTAAAGAAAAAATAATTGAATTGTATAATTTATTATTTATTAAGATAAAATTAGTGTTGTCCGTCTGTCTTTCCATGACTACCGTTGCCAAACGATTAATTCAAATGCAACAAAAATCAGCGAGATTATTTGATCATGTCCTCCACAGATAACTATTTGAAATTAGAAAAATCGATAAAAAAAGGTTAAAGAACGATATCTGAAATAACCTCGAAGCATATGTCAATGGGTGAAAGGAGAAACAAACCACTTCTATATATACCTCCAGGCCTTTTATAAAGATAGCGCTCAAATCTGTTTTTTTCGGGAAAATATGTGTTATTTTGTAGGAGCTATTTGAAATTCGTTTTTGCTGAATCATGCATTTCACTTGCGTGATTAATAATTATTTTGTCATAAGTCTATAACTTATTTATTTGTAGTTTGATATCGTTTTTATATTTACAAATGATAAATACAATAATAAAAACAATAGAAAACATTTAAATTAACGTAAAACAGTTTTCTTGTGATTAAAAAAAATAAATAAATAAAACTGTTTTTAATTTTTTTTTTCTTCTTTATTATAAAATAACAAAATATTTTAGTAAATTTTATCAGATTAATTGGCATAAATATATACCATCTTTATTTCTTAACAATAAAAATATTTAAATTTTAAACTCTTTTCTTCAAATAAGCGGAATTTTCCTTATGAAAAGAATTCGTTGGAAAAAATCAGAAGGAGCAAAATTATCTCCTGTAACCCCAATATTTATTTACGTTTATTTCCAGCACAAAATTAGCCTCCCAGGCAGTGGGTCGAATGGAGAAAGTTATAGACTGGAAGATTTTTTGAGAAGGACAGCTTAAAGGTATCTTCTCGGCCATTTTAACTTGTACAAAAATTTATGATATTTGATACCAAGATAATGTAGTTAAAATGTTTACTTCATTTCCATTTGATGGCGTCTATTGGAGACATTTCCCTACCGCCATTTTGTTTTCTTTAATATCTATTTTATTTAACTTAATCTCTATTTTCTCTAATTACCCTGAACTCTATTCAAACTTTTTCTTAGATTTTTCTAAAAAATTATTTCAAGTATTTTCGATTTCTTTAAATAAAATTTAAAAAAAGAATCGAAATACTGTCGCCTTTTAAGCATTTTTTAAACTTGTGCTAATTGCATGTTGTTTACGTGTTTTTCATTAATTTTATGTTTAAACGAAAATTCATTTCCCTTAAAATAATAACAACAAAACAATTTTGGCAGCATAATTGAAAAACGATTGACGTTTTTAAATGTTGACTAAAATTTTTTGTTTTTATCGTTACAAGACTATAAAACTGATAAACAAGTAAATTTCTGAAAAAATAAAGAAAAGTTCAGAAAAAAATACATACAAAGTTTTTCTTTTCTGAACAGATGTTGTTTAAGAAAATTTTTTTTTAAATAAACTGGCGTTCAAAAATGTGTGCCAAGAAAAAAATTGTCGTGCTAAAGAGTTTGAAGAGAGAAAAAAGAAAAAATTTGAAAATGAAAATAAAATTTTTGTTTATTTATTTTCTTTCTAAAATATCTCTTTTGATTAAAGAAAATCATTATTTAAATTAATTTCGCAATTTGCTCTTTTCCAGTAAGAATTTTCGTAAAATTTTCAAATAAAAACGATATATTAAAATGAAATTTTGACTCAATATTTAGTAGTGTACTTCATTACCATTTTAAAAATTATTAAAATCGGCTCAGTAAAAAAGTTATAGTCAGGTATTAAATATTGAAAACTCGTCATGGCCGCATATAGCATTCTTATTTGTATTTCACTTCTTTATTTGTATTTGTAGCCAATGGCAACCCATTTTATTATGATTTGTGCTCAATATTTACATTGAATCAATGCCCTTTGCATTACCATAATTGTTTGTTTTTCTCTTTATGATTTATAACTGTCTCTTTTGTATTGGATTACTATTTTTTTATTAATTTACATACATTTTCTTAAATTTTTATTAATTTATTTGAGATTTTTTAACTTTAACTTAATGGCAACCCATTTTATTATGATTTACACTCAATATTTACATTGAGTCATTTCCCCAAAATTGCATTACTTTATTTGTTTCTTATATTAAGCATTTACTCTCCTTGTTTATATTTTTAAAACTCTCTCGCTCTCTCTCTCAGTATAAAAATTTAACCAGTGTAACAACAAAAACTAACCACCGTGCCGAATTTTTTGTATTAACGCAGTTCTCCTTTGCAAGCAAATTGCATTACTCTCTCTTTGTTTATTTTATTTTTTTCATATATATAGAGAGAGAGCATGTTTAGTAATTTGACCGTTATAAAACAAGAACACACCACCGTGCGGCAATCATTCATAGTTGAATTTTTAAACCGTTAACAACAAAACAACAAGAGCTACAGGTGAAAGAAGAAAAAAGTAATAAAAACAAAACAAAGTGATAGAACAAAAAAAGTAATAAAAACCAAACATAAATTACTTCATAATAAAGATAAAAACAAAATAACATTAAAAGAACAACAATAAACAGTAAAAAATTATAAACAAACTTTTAATTAAATAAACGAATAAAAGTGCAAGCAAAGCGAACTGTTTGTGTAAAAAAACTATTGAAAAAAAACAAAGAAAAATATTAAAAAGAGACAGAAAATTCTAGAACAAAAAGAACTCCATTTTTGTTTCTTAATTGAAGAAAATAGAAGAAAAAGTGGTGACTTAAAGAAAATCTTGAGTAATAAAACAAGAAAAAAGTGCCTTTTTTCAAAGAGTTTCAAATAAATAAAAAAAGGTTCCTTTAATTAAATTTTAAACAAAAGAAGTTATTAATTAATTAATACAAAATGGCTTTTATGATGCCGGTAATGAAAAATAATTATGATATCTATAAAGATTCCAGATCACGTAAAACCTCGGAATCTTCCAATGGCAATTCGGCCACACCAGCTGTTACTTCGGTGGGTTCAGCCATGGGCATTAATACCTCCTCACGCGGCCGTCAGAGAATGAAGTCGGAAAGTTTTGCCAGCTCACCCAGTCATACATATCGTATGCAAATGCAAAGATGTCAATCACAAAAGACATTTCCCCGTAATGCTTCCCGTACCTCACAACATTCATCAATGTCCGGAGCTTTATCACCCACACGCTCCTTTTGCCAACCCTCAAGTAGTCCTCCTAAAAATGATAATTCTTCGCAACCCCAACAATCAGGTTCACAAAATGACATTAGTAAATTCCATTTACGTTTAGTGGATAAATTACGTAAATCCTTCCGCAAGGATAAAGCCAAACGTTCATGAAAATCATCTGCTGGTAAAGCAGAAAAAGATGATAATTTAAAACAACACCCAGAAGAAGAATTATTAAATAATAGAACATCGACAACAATAACTTTACAACCCAAAGAAGAAGATTTAAAAGCAGAAAACTTTAATATAACGAGGAAAAGTTCAGCGCCCAGCACTGAACATTTGGAATCTTTAACCACCAGCCCTAAATGTAGCAAAAGTAGTAGTAGTACTTTTAAGACTGAAACAGCCATAGCTGTAGAAGTTGTAAGCTACGACGACTTGGTCGTCAATGAAAATTCCAAAAAAGAAGAGAATTCCTGTTTACCACCTTCATCGAAAGCCTTAAATCCTTCAACGGAAACTATCAATAACACCACCACAACTACTTCTTTGGCTTCTCATTTAGGTCGGCGTTTTAATGCCGGTCCCTTAATTAAGGCCAATATTAAAAGATGTCACAAGAAATTGGCCAATTTCCATTTAAGACATCATTATCATCAGAATCAATTGAAATCCTTGAATGTTGTTTCGGATAAAAAGGATAATAAATTATTAAGTTCCTTATCGGCTTTGGAATTATATAATCAAGACTGTGATCATAACCTAACGAAATTGGAACATAAACCTTTAATGAAAAATATGCAAAAAACTTCCGATACACCCGGCTGTTATGTGGATAAATGTAATAAAAAATCACCCGAGAAAAGTGCAGCTGGCTTAAGGCAGGCTCGCAGGCGTAAACGTTTATCGTTTATGAGGAGATCCACAAAAAGTGCACCAGGTTAAGGAGAAGGGGAGTTATTAAGGTAATAGAAACACAAATGTGAAGTAGTCTAGTTCAAAGTTTACAAAATGATTTTTAAAATAAGAAATAATTTTAAAAATTAAGAAAAGTTTAAAGGATTTAGATCTTAAGGATTTTAGGCTTAAATATAAACCTTTGTGGCGGAGGAGGAGAAGTAGGAATTTGTTTAAAAAATTGATTGAACATTTAAAAAGAGAAAAGTCTTTAGAAAAATACAATTTTTTTATTGAAATTAAATTTCCTTTAGGAAAATTTCTGTCACTGTTGTTTTTTTCACATAAAACAAAGTTGCCACATTTGTTATTTAACATTTCGGGGTAAAAGTGAATTTCCTTAAAGCATTTCGTCCTTCTAATTAAAAGTCATTGACAGCACTTTAAAAAGGGGATTTTTGTATTATCATTTTTAAATTCTTTTCTCGCATTAATCAAAATTTTCTATATTATAGTTAAATTAAAATACTTTTCATTTAGAGTAATTTTCTTAAATTATGAGCAATTTTATAAAATTAAAACTCAAGGTCATTTTTCTTTTGCATTCGAAAATTTTAAAAACAGAAAATTGTCTTTTTCAACAATAATTTACATTCGCTATGAATGTCTAAAAGGCATATAGCCAATAATGGCTATATGCCTTTGGATCTCCTTCTCCTCCTCTTCTTAATGGTTATTTTCAAATTCTTTTAGCCCACCAGAGTATACAAAACAAGACCCTGGCATGGTTTATAATGATAAACACAAATAAATGTTTTTGGCAAAAAGCCAAATTTTAAAGCGAAAAAATTAAAAAAAATTCATTACAGGAATTCATTCACAAAAAAAGCTTCACAAACAAAAATTTAAATAAAAACGAATTAAATTTAAATAAAATAAATAAAATAAAAATAAAAATTATAAATAAATAAATTTTCAATAAATGAATTACTATTAAAAATTATTTTTTTTAAGAATTATATTTTTTTCTAAAAAGCAAAACTATTATATAAGAAAAAATATGAGAAAAAAACGAATTTTATTTTTAAAAATTTTAAATAAAAATATTTTGCTTAAAATTTGTTTGGTTTAAGTTTTAGTATTAAAATTTAGTTATATAAGAAAAAAACGCTTGTTTTATATAATTATTTTTATTTTTTAATAAATAAAAATCACTGTTGTTAACAAGACTTAAGGACCAATTTTTTATAAAAATAACAAAAATTGTTATTTCAGAAAAAAAAGGTCAAAACAATTTATTATTAAAAAGAAAATATTATTAATAAAAAAATTACAAAAAAGCAGAAATATTAAAGAAAAAACAAAAAATATAAAGGTCGATTTTTTATTTCTAAATAAAATTTATCCCTTCAATTGCCTTCCATATGGTAACTCTGTTAATGTTAACTTTAATTCACAATAGAAATTTGTTATAAAATATAAACTTATTAAAAAAACAACGGAGAATTCATAAGGAGTTTCAAAATATATAATTTTTTGCATTGGAAAAGGATATTGGAGACATATTTTAATGGAGTTACTTGAAATATGGCATCTCTAGAGTTGCCAGATTGTAACAAAAGAAATCTTATTGAAAAGGTTTCTTTTTTACTACTTTTAAAATTGATAAATTTCCAAAAAAATGGACTTCAATAAAATGAATTTAAATAGAAGCATTTACACTAGAGCTTTTGGTTTAGTGTGAACGGATTTCGATAAAATTCATTTACAAGGGATTTAATTATATACATTTTTTTATTTAATAAGTTTTGGTATTTTATTAAAAAAATTAACAAGTATAGTTAAATTTTAGGAAAAATTTATTTGAAATTTCAGCATCCACACTAACAACATTTATAGTTATTTGTGTAGTGTGAATGATTTTTAAAAAAAATAGTACAAGGATTTTTTTAATTTCAAAAATAATTAAATAAAATCCACAGTAGTACTTAAATTTTATTAAAAAAAAAATAAATATCTTCCTTAATTTTTTTTAAATAAAAACTGCCACAGAAATATATAAAATTTTTTGTAAACTAATAAAAAATGCCCCTTAAACGCTTGTAAAAATAAAAGATATTTTATTAAAAAAATTAATATATGTATTTTATTAATATTATTTTATTACAATAATAAAAATTCAAAAATTCTTAAATATTGAAATTTTATGTTAAATTTCATATATTTTTTTGTTAAAAATTAACCACAATTTTTATCATTATTCTTTTTAAATAGTTTTCTGCTTATATTTTTGGTTTGTTTTGTTTAATTTCTCCATTATATTTAATATTATTTATTTTATTTTATTTATATATATAAAACTAAGAATCTTTAGCTCATAAGAATGTAAATTTTTAAACGAAAAAATACTATATTTTTTAATTAAAATAAGTTAACGAAATCAAAGCGAATTGAAGTAGTGAACTTATGAATCAAATTTGTAAAACTGCAAAACTATCTTATGTCATGATAGGTTTATGACTTCAATTCGTCTATTAAAACTATATAAGAAAATAAATAAATATATTTCTACAAATAAACAAATTTATTGAAAATATTCAAGTGTTTAAAAATTTTTATTTTAAAAGTGTTAAAAAAAATCATTAAAATAAAAAGCAATTAATTTTTATACTCAATAAAAAATCGTAAGAAGTTCAAATTTAAAAAAACGGAGAATCTCTGAACCTAAAAATTAGATAGATAGATAGATAGATAGATAGATAGATAGATAGATAGATAGATAGATAGATAGATAGATAGATAGATAGATAGATAGATAGATAGATAGAAGATAGATAGATAGATAGATAGATAGATAGATAGATAGATAGATAGATAGATAGATAGATAGATAGATAGATTGATTGATTGATATCCAATTGACAGGAATTTAAAAAGGAATCGTTTCGATTTTCCTACAATAAGATAAGATAGGCTACAGCCTATCAAGTCCTAAAGGACCTTAATTTAAGGAACTAAGACCTCAATTAAGAAAAACTTTTGTTCAGAATCATGACATCAAAAAGCAGTCATTTGACTGCTTTTCAAAAATGCTGGAGTATGAGACTTTTAGATTTACTAGAGTTGAAAAAAAATCTGAAAAAGACTTGAAAAAAAATTTGAAAAGAACTAAGATTTTTAGTAAAGAGAATTGTTCGATTAGGACAGGAAATGACAAGGAAGGCAGTCATTTTGACTGCTTCTGAAAATCCTTGATTAACGAAAATTGATCAATTTTGAAGAGAATATTGAAGTTTCTACCACAATAGTGTCAAAAAAGTTTCTAAATTAAAACTAATTAACAAACGTTTGATCAAGGCCAGGAATTAAGGAAGCAGTCAATTTGACTACTTTTCTAAAATGAGAGAATGAATGAAAGTTTCAGACTGTGTAGTATTAAGAAAATCATGGAAACAAGATTTTTATAATTTAATAAAATGTGGACTAACAGGAAAGCAGCAGTCATTTTGACTGCTTCTTGATTATATGAAAACAATCTAAGAAATTTGCAGCTTATTGTCTTTAAATCTTCCCCATTTAATCTGTTTTATTTTTTCCCACTTCTTGTTCTAATAAATCTAGTGGGCACTGGAGGAGAAGTGTTTGTGTTATGAAATCAAATTCAAAATTAATTAACTGTTTTGTAAAATCTGGGTGTGTTGTATCGCAATATGGTTTTATTTCACTCAATGCGGGTTTGATTTAATTTATTATGGTAAAAATGAAATAATTCAATGGACTAGGGAAATATTGAAACCCCAGAGGGAGGGGAAAGGTAGCACAGGTTTGGCTTTTGTAAATTTTTTCAACGGAAATTTAATTAAATTGTGAAATAAATTTTATATTCATTTGTAGTTTTTTCCCCTGTTTGATACTTTAATGAATTGATTGTCTGCTGAAAGTTTATTGTTTTTATTTCGTGTCTTTAATTGAATTGAGTTTAATAAACTTAGAGGAAAGAAAAAAAGAATATAAAAGATGCACAAAAAAATCGCTAATAAATGAAATAAAAAAGGGTGAGTTTTTTTATAAATTCTTAATTCTTTTTGTTAAAAATAAAGTATTTTTCAATTAATAAAACATTTATTTTCAATTAAAAGATTGATAGGTGACATTTTAGAGACCCTCTCATATGCCATTTAAGTCTTTTTTTAGACACTGAACTTTAAATTAATTTTTCATATTTTATATGAATAATTCAGTGATGACGCTTTTTTTCGAACCTTTTATTTGAAAAGTGTGTTAAATATAATTTTTCTAAAATAACCTTCGCCTAATAATTTAGTGGGTCTGGTTTTTTGCATGCTGTTCTAAGGTCTTTTATTATTTAATATTAATTTTGTCGTGCTATTTTTATTATAAAGAAAATATTTTGATTGTGTAATGGATATTTTTCTTTCTATTATATTTTTCTAGGTTTTAACATGTTTCAACAAATGTCTATTATTTAGCTAATAAAATAACAAGCTAAACAAAAACAGATTAAAATAAACAATAAAGCGATTTTTTAACAAATAAGCGATTTTAAAGCGCTTGTATGTAAAAGTAGTTAAACTACAAAAATTGTATAATAAATTCCTCCAAAAAGTTGAAATATATACATTATTGAGTCTTCTCCAACTTCCTGGATGGAGTCTTCTCCTTCTAACCTCTGTACTCTTCATTTAAACTTTCTATCCATCTGTCTGCCATATTTCTTAAAAAGCGCGACAACACACCTCCCACTACGTAAACAAAAAATTATTTAAAATGTTCCTCGCTTAATGCTCTATTTTTATATCGAACTGTGTCACAATCTCTATTCAAAATTTTTCAATTATCTCCAGATATCGGTCTATAACTTTTTTCCCTCATTTTGAAAAACAAACTGCTAAAGTTAATAACAAACAATCATGTCAAGAAAAAACGCTTAGACAAAAAATAAATGAAAATATAAATATTTTTTCCGAAAAAAGCGTCTTCACACACAAAAACGCTTAAACTGCAAAAAATCGCCAATTTGAGAAAAATCAAAAATGCAAACACATAAAAATCGCTTAAATACAAAATCGGGGATATTAGAAAATAAAACATATAATTTATATTATAAAATATTAAAAAAAATATTAAAAAGTCATTTAGTAAAAAAACGTTTAAATGAAAAAAATGTTAAATTGTAAAAATTTACACAAATGAAAAATGAAAAAAAAAATTACTTAAAAGAAAAACACTGAAAAATAATAATTAACAAAACAGAAAAGCAGAATAAATAAAAAAGAATCCTAAAATATAAAAAACGCTAAAATCTAAAAAGCTGAAAAGTTGCAAGAAAGGAAATATCATCAATAAATAAACTAAACAGAATAGAGATCTTAAAAGATTAATAAAGAAAACCAAGGAATTAAGAAAAATACTCGATATTGAATAAGAAAAACGCTTAATTATAAAAAGCGCCTAAATGCAAAAAAATCACAAAAATAAATTATAAAAAAATAAATGAAATAAAGTTATTAAACAAAAGTAAAAGATACAAACTAAATTTTCTGAAATAAAAAATCTGTAATGAAAAAATTTGGTGAAAATTAAAGAAAAAATACGTTAAAAATCAATGACAGTTTGATAATAAATGTAAAATAAACAAAATGAAACAAATAAAGAAAATTATTCATAAAATAACAAAACTTCACAAACATTTAAAAAATTTTAAAAAGTGGTAAAAACGCCCAAATGAAAAAAACGCTAAAATATAAATAGTTAAAAAGAGATAAAATTTATTGAAGAAACTTTGAAATGCAAAATACGTAAATGTACAAAGATTTTATAATTATAAGACAAAATTTAATTATTAAAAAATCCCTTTAATAATAGAAAAACGCTTAAAACAGAAAAAACGCTAAAATGAAAAAAAAAAACGCTTGACATAAAAAAATCAACTAAACTTAAATTAAAAATATTATTTAAACAATGAAAAAATAAAAAACACACACAAACTGAGATAATGCAAAAAAAAACGCTTAAATGAAATAAAAGCACAAAAAATCGTTCACTACACATGACTAACGTGTGTAATATGCCTCTTTTTTCTAATCTATTTAAATCTAAACAATATTTGCTTTCTCTAGTTTTGCATTTTCAAAACAATTTCCTTCTTTTCTGCTTCTCTTTGTGCTGCACAATTTGAGGAAAAATGTTTAAGACCACAAAAGCGACAAAAATCAATATTTTCAACTTTTCTTCTCTCTTTTTTTGTAATAAACACATATTTTGTGCACATTAAATTAAAGGTTTTTGATATTTTGATATTTGAGGAAAAGAAGGGGTGGGGGTCCAGGAGATAATTTTTGAAATAGAATTTGTAAAATAAATCTATTGTAATTTTGTTCCACTTCACTTAATAATTTAACCTTGTAATTTTGTTTAACTTGTTTTTAATGTTTTTATTTTAGCGAGTTTTATATTGGCGTTTTTATGAACACTTTTTTATGAAGTCACTCTTTTGGTAACCTCATTAAAGTTTATTGAACTCTTTTTCCATTTATATTTTTCTTTCCACATTACTGCGGTTCATCGGAGTAAAAATAAGCGAAAAGTAAATGAAAATGCATTTGTTATATGTGTATAAGAGAGTTGATTGTATTGTTAATTGTAGTGCAATATATTTGGTTTTATTACGATTAATTTGTGATGGTATGAAGCTTTTGGACATATAACAATATTTGTGATTTTAGCGTTTTTTCGTTAATGTCCGTCCTTCCGTCTGCTTGCTGTTAATATTTAAATTTTTTATTTTATTTTTAAGGCGAATTGAAATATAGCTTAAACAAACTATCTAAAGTCTATGAAATTCGCCCAGAATATTTTTTATGGTCCATCACAGTTTGCTGTTAAAAATCAACAGTATCTGGTCAATAGAATAAATATTATAGATCGATATCTGAAGCAAGCTCGAAATTAAAAAAAATCTCTCAAAATAAGTGATTTCCTTTAAAGGATATTTCTTTTCAGATATTTCTCTTCAAAAATGAAATTATGGTAACCACCTTTCATGCTATGGATTTATGAGTGAAGCTTTTAGAAATTAAATGTTGTTTCTTTATTAAAGTGTTTTTTAACTGGTTTTGAATGTATGTCCTTCTGTCCATTTTAAAATAATATTTTCGTTTTTATTTACTAATTCGCTGATGAATTGCTTAACAATTCTCACAATAAAATTCACCCCGAATGTTATCCAGAGTTCACAAAATCTGGTCAATGAGAAAATTGTTACAGACAAATATCTGAAGCAGCAACGAAATTATAAAAAAGATATATGTATTTTAAATGACATGATATCTTAATTTGTATCTTATCTGCTCCTAATAAAACTATGAAGTTCGCCTTTCATGATGTTCTCTAACGTTGATGCGATGAAGCTTTTAGCATTCAAGTGATTTTTTTATCATTTTAGCGCTTTAAGCTAGTTATTTTTTATCCGTCCTTCCGTCCTTATGTATAAAATATCTACATATCTTAACTAAGCGATATTAAGGTGAATTGAAATAGAGCTCGACGATATATTTGGATCTGAATGAAATTCTCTCAGATTATTTTTTGTTGTTTGCCGCAGACTGCTATTAAATATTAGCCGAATCTGGTTAATATCAAAAGTGTTATGGATTAATATCTGAAACTACCACAAAATTAAAAAATCGATGGATTTTTAACATTGAATTATCCTACCTTCAGCCCTCGCTGCTTTAAGTGAAACCATGGGTCCATTTTATGATGTTCCCTAATGCGAAAGTATTCCTTTTCGAAATCTAGACATTTTTTGTTATTTAAGTACTTTTTGTCTGAGTTTAAAATGTCCGTCCTTCCGTCAGTCTTGGAGAAATATATTTTAATTTTTTAAATTAATATCTATTAAGGCGAATTGAAATAAAGCTCGAACAAGTGCTCCAAACTCAATGAAATTTGCTCAGTTCGCTTGTTATATGTCTTAACATCTCGCTGTATAAAATCAACCAAATCTGTGGAACGTTAAAATAGTTATAGACCGATAACTGAAACAACTTTTAAAGTATAAAAATATAAACTTATTTTGGAGACAGTAATTCACTACTTTGAGCGCTTATATAATTGAATCTAGGCTAGCAATAAGTTTTCCTTTTCAGACTAATAATGCTACCGTTTCTCCACTATCACCATGAGAAATTTTATGTGAATACATACAACTGATCAATAGTTATAGATCGCTCAAGGCAAAAGAAGTTTTATTTTATTTTATGACTCTTTATTATAAAATAACCTTCTTACCTCCCCCTCTCACGTCACCTTTTTAATTTTTTTGTATTAATAATTCTAATTTATTAGTTGTAAAACTTGTTGCATGAATAATTGTTTTATTTTTACAACAAAAAGAAAATAATATTAACAATTTGTATTCTAAATGGAACGAGTAAATTGTTATTATTTTTGCAATAATTTATGGCAAATTAATATGAGAAAAAGTGAAAATATCACGTTTCTTATTATCTACAGTGAAACAAGAACACGTCAGCGTTAAGGGGTTCTTTGTTTTTTGTCTTAAGTAAAAAAAGTGATAACGATATAACTTATTCACGCGATTTTAATTTTTTTATATTTAAATGAAAAATTAAAAAAGCGAATTTGAAAGGGATTTGGAACCTCTGAGATGTTCTGAAAAGTATTGCCTTAAGGTTTATAAAATCTGCTATTAATAGACAATAGCTGAACCTTAAAAATCCTTTATCGAAAAACTTGATGACCCTTTAGTAATCTTCTCTTAATAACAATTTTTCTGTCACGTTATCTAAACACCTGTCATAACAATAATTTGTTATTATAAAAATATATAAAAAATATCTCGAGTTCTCTTAATTACATTTATAAATTTTCAAAAAGTTATTATTATTATTATTATTATTAGTTTTTTTTCCCAATATTTTGTTATTTTTATAAGATAATAAATATTGAAGTGTAACACTTTTATTGTTTAGCGTGAGATATTGAACAGGCCCCCTTAAATTTATATAAGATATTTTTCATAATTATCTTAAAACGTAAAAATGCGGTTTATTTTATCTTCTTTCCCTTATAAATAACCATAAAGAGATAATAAAAATAATGATTTTTGGGAAATTGAAAAATACGCAAATTATAAATGTGAACTTTGGATTCAGTTTTAGCTGGAGGGGAAGTGAAAGGGATTTTCCAAAGTTTTACTGATAAAGTGAATGATTATATATTATATATTCTCATATTAGTCATTCCTAGAAGTGATCATTTCACCAATTCAAATTAGCAAACATTTTGCAATGACCTTCCATCTTTCCTTGGTTCCGAACGCCAGACCTATTATCCGATTACAATTTTATTTTGCACGATTATTTGTTTATGTCTTTTCAAAAACTCCTATTAAAATCAACAAAATCGGTTAAGTACCAAAGAATTTGTATACCGATTTCTCAAGTTACCTTAAATTTGTCAAAAAAGTCATAAGATTCCAAATAAAAAGCTAAAGCGAATTTATTAAAATCTGTAGCGGAGAATAATAAGAAGGAATCAATTCTTAGATCATATCAATTCCATACTATAACAAATTTTTTTACTAATGTCCATCTGCCTTCCACAGCATCTGGCCGCTAAATGAAAAATCCAAATTTAATAAAATTAAAAATTATATCAGTTAAATAGAAAGTTATAGCCAGATATTTGAAGCAAAATCAAAAATAAGTGGAAAAAAATCTTCGAATTAAATAAAATTCATGTTGATTACTTGTTTTCCCTTGATCTCTTGTAAAAATCAGTCCAATTAAACACAAGAGTTATAAGCTGAACTGAACTTGAATTAAAAAATCGAACATATTCTAACCAAACGTCTACAGAAAAGTTAAGGAAATTTGACATTTAGCGGCGAATATTATGGGCTGCTATATTTTACATTAAAAATAGGAGAAGAATGAGTTTATGTCCTGTTTGTCACTCTCAAAAAAGGATCATTCTACAACCATTTCAAATCCCAAGAAGACTTTTTTGAAATTCGTCTAATTTCCCTGCTTCTGATGGCAAGAAAAATATTCGGAATATAATAAAATTCGCCCTTCCCCAGATCTTCAGTTAAATTTATTACATGTAAGGAGTGATTAATCATCACTTTTTGGAAAGTATTTATTTTAGCTCGAATAAAAAAAAATGTTTTTTTTTCTTAAAACAATTAATTTTAGCGACATCTTAAGGGGTCTTTAAGAACAGACTTAATCCTATAAAGCCTTTAAACTTGTCGCATAATTGCTTTATTATTAAATTTGCTATTTAAGTTGCTATTACATTACAGCCACTTTCTTTCGCTCCAAAAATAGAAAAATCAATATTTAAAGCACAAGAACCTTAAATAAGAGATTTCCCCACTTTAATTAATTTATTTATTTTATAATAGAAAATTTAATTTCTTTAAATATAAATAAAAAGTTAATGGTCTTAGGTCAACAATTTAATTTTAATTTAATCCTCATTAATTGAAATTCCTTAACTTCAAGAGCCGGCTTCCTTTTTACTCTCTGCTTCCTTGTAGCAAAAATCTTCCAACACGTGTCTAAAAGCACGTAATAAATTTCAGTAGAAGTGGGTAAGAGGGATAATCAAAAATGCTAGACAGTGGAAAATTTCCAAAAAGTAAAGCAAAAAAAAAAATAATATTTTTGTTTACAAAAATATTGATTTAACACACAATAAATGCTCTCTTTACTCTGCGCCCTTTTCGCCTTAAATATAAAAAACAAGAAACAAACCCTTATTTAAAAGAGATTTTTTCAAAGTTGGCTCTCTTTTAACCCCCTTTTGTTAAACTACCTTAGAGACTCTCAGAAAAACTTGACCTATCCTCATTCTGAGCTTAAAATCAATTTTATTTTAACCTAAAAAATCAAAAGGGGAACTACGTCAACTACGTCATCAATTTTTATGTTTATTTTTCGCTTTTTATTTTTATTTTGTTGCGTTTTTTTCGGGTTACACACCTCAAAAACAAAAACAAGAAATCTTTGGGAATTAAAGTCAAATTCAATAGAAGAGGGTTTATTTACATGTCCTTGTATAGAACTCAAGGTTAGTTGACATTTTTGTTAATTTAGTCGATTAGTTTATTTAGATGGATTTATAATGGATGAAAGTTGTGTTTTATTATTCGAATATTTTCGTTTCAAAATCGATATGGGACATATTTAAATTAAAGGAATTTTTAAAGAAAGAAAAATTAAGAATTAAAGCGATATCTTCACCATGTTGTTCATATAATTACACCGCCAAAGTGTCTCGCTTCATGACTTGAATTTTCGCTTCATAATCTATTCTTTTAATTTCCCTTACATAACATAAAATCTATATTGTTCCCTACAAATATCGGAAAAAGATTCTTTAATTTCATCAAGATTCTTGGAAAATCGAATTAAAAAAGTCGCAACAATTTTAATTGATCAAAAACAAAAAAAAAAATCGAAATATTTGTTATAATTTCAACAGTATTCCGTTTAAAGCGAATTAAAAAAGTATCAAATTTTGCCACAGATTCAATTTTCTTTATGATCTTAATACTTTTACGTTTTAAAATTCTTTATTTAAATTTTGATTATTTTCGCCGTGTCCTTTTTAATAAGATTTGCTAAACTTTGGCTTTGAAAAGTTCCTAAAAATTATAAATTAAGTCCTCTACAGAAATCTTTCTCTCTTTTGATGATAAAATTCTTACTGTCTGGTTTTCGTTTCATTTCAAGTATTCCATAATATTTTTTTGTACAATTTATTATTTTCGCCGTGAGTTATTATAGTAAAGAAGTTTCGAGGTTATAAAACATAAATGAATAATTCGCTTAAAAGTTCATTTTTTGAATTCGACTTTAGAAAAATATGAAATTGAAATTACTTTGCTCTAATTTAATGAAACACATGACAATTTTGCCGGCTTATACTGGAATTCGCCTTTTATTAAAAATACACTAATTCAAGAAACCTACAAAGTCATCTAATATATTCGCCATGTTTTTAAAAATAACAATTAATTTGTCAGGTTTCATTTACTGAATTCGCCTTGTCCTTTCCAAATATATTTTATTGGAAATTGTTATTTTTTATTTAGATTAAAACGAATAATTGCTTTAGTTTAAATAAAACAAAATGAATTTCATTTGCTAAAGAATTCAATTGTATGAATTCGCTTTGCTCTTTTTAAATATATATTTAAGTTTATTTTTAAAATATTTAAACTTTTTATTCGCTTTGCTTTAATGGAATCTAGACATATTTCTCATATTTTTTTTAAGAAACACAATTTAAAAATTTTTTTACATTGTACGGCGAATATTCTAAATTTAATTTAGAACTACTAAAGGTAATTTCCCTTTGAAAATTTACATTTCATTTAATGTAGACTCTGAAAAAGTAAAAAATCTTAACTATATGCGGCGAAAAGTTTACTTATGAAATTCGCTTTAATTTCAACGCTTCAGAAAGATTTAAAAAAATAATTTATTTAATTCGTTTTAAGTCAAAAAATAGAAAATATTCGTCAATATTTATTAAATTAGCTTTATTTAATTTATTACATAATATTTCAATTCGCTTTGTTTTATGGAATTTATTAGGCGAATTTAATTACTTTTGAATATAATTTTTAAAACAATATTAAAATAGTTTTTTATACTACTCTGTCTTTAATTTAATTCCTTATGACAGCAAATTGAAATTCGCCCGATTTTGTTTTAATTCGCTTAAGTTAGAATCTTATTAAATTGAAATTTATCCGTTTTAATTATTAATAAATGTGTGCCATGGAATCTGTTTTACTTTGAGGTTCTCTAAAAGGTTTTTGTTTACGGCGAATATTTTTTTATAATTCGTCTTATGAAAAATTATTTAAAGAAGTAGAATTAGAGGCTCTAAAGGATCTTGTTTTTATGTGAAATAATTTGTTATGTGTAAATACAGATTTGAGCGAATTTTTATAAATATAGAAATTGAAGCGAATTTATATTTTTAAAGTAGAGTGAAAGCGATTATGTGCTATTTCCTGGAGCTCTACTGTAAACATCTTAATAATATATTTTTTTTCAAAATGCACCTTACTAAAGAAGCAACAACAACAAATAAGAAAAACAAGTATTGAAATAATTAAAATCAAGATAACTTCGCCCCATAAGAAAACATTTCTTAACTGGTTTCATGAGCAAGATTTTTGTTCAAAAGACCAAGACCTTAACAAACAGTTGAAGACTTAAAGATAACAAACGCAAATAACAAACATAAACAAACTTTAAACTCTTTAGAGCATAAAAAGAGAGAATTGAAATAAAAAAGAAACAAAAATTTTCACTTTAATAGACCTGAACTAAAAAAAAAGGCAACAAAGCAAAAGTCAAGCCCAATAAACTTTTGGATTAAAAGAAAAACAAAAACAAAACGTTAAAAAAAATGAAAACGAAAGTTTTTTTAAACCACCTAACAAACAGTTATAAAGAGGGCCCAATTGGCTCAGGAATGTCTTTCTCTTTCTTGCTCTTTAAGTACAAACCCCCCATTAAGCAAACACCTGCTTAAGTTTAGGTTCAGTTAGAAATTCCATTGATTTTAAAGCTTAAACAGCATGAAATAATAATTTTAGTTTTCTTTCTCAGAAGCATAAACAAATTAAAAAAAAACTGTTTTATAATTAACATAATTATGTTTATTAAAAAATACAACAACAACAAATACAAAAAAGAAAGAGTTTAGCAAAAGTTAAAAAAGAGTTTTCTCTACACCAAACGAAAGAGAGAAATTATGTATGAAAGAGTATAATTTTTGTTAACTAATTTCCCTGTAACCGGTTTAGGAAAGTAGTTTGATTGTTATACCCTACACCACCAGAGGTGGTTGAAGTATTATGTGTTTCTGCTGATGTTTGTAACATACAAAGCAAATTGGGTTAACACCCGTTTTTAAATATACCGTTCGCCTCAGAATCACTTTCTAAGCCGATTTAATGATGTCCGCTCGTTATTCTGTACTCTAAAAGTCTCAATTTTTGATATTTCTCAATGAAATTTGATACATGTTATGACATTTTTTGACCAGGAAGAAGCCTATTGAAGTCATTCCTGCCGGAATGAGGTTTTAAGATCATAAATATAAAGCGATTTCAATAAAATTTAATAAATAATAATTAATGTTATAATGTTATAATATTCATAATGTTAGTGTCATTATAATGTACTTCACGCTATACGAAGGGTCATTTACAACCAACAATGTGGTTTAGAGTTTTACATAGTCGGTCTTGACCGACTAAAACATTTTTACTTGTTTTTGTTATTGTTATTTATAATATTTTTTAATTGTTTTCATAATAATTTTTTTGTTCTCATAAAAAAGCACAAAATCCAAAGTTTATTAATTCATTAATTAAATCTTTTGTTAAATCATTTTATTAATTAAGTTTTAAGTATAATAAGAGAGAATTTATGTAACGATTTTGCAAAAATAGAAAAGTAGCGATTTTTTAACAAGTTAAAGGAAAAAGCGTTTAATTGAAAAATAATCGAATTAAAATCAGTGATGGATAAAGCTTGAGAAGAAAACTTTGGAAAAAACATAAAATAAAACATCTAAAAATCATTTAAAATTCGAAAAAAAACATTGCTGCTTTGATAAAAAATTACTTAAACGTAAAAAAAGCTTAAATGAAAGAAAAAACGCTTAAAAACTTTTAAGCCTCCTAATCAAGTTTATAAAAATATGTTAAGGAGCAATTAAGTCTGATAATTTTTAAACTCAAACATTTTGTATTAACAAAAAATCGCCCAACAGAAAGAAAAACGCTAGAAATGTGAACATAAAAAATCGCTTAAATGTGAAACATTTTCAAATTTTTAATTTTATATTTATTGATTGTTTTTAATGCCAGTAAAAATTACTTTTAAAACTTGTTTAAGCTTTGAAGTAAATTATTTTTCTTTATAATTTTAATAATAATTTTGCTAAATTCTTTTTCAATAATTTTCTTATTTACATAAACAATTTTAAAGTTTAAAAAATAATTAATCCAACTTGAAGGCTTAAAAGAGAGTTTTTCAAAGAGTTTCGAATACAAAAGAGAAAAAAGCATAAGTAAAAAAATAAAGAAAAAAACACTGAATGAAAATAATAAAAGATCTTTTGGCCTACACGGGCATTAACCAAAATCTTAGTTAGTTGTTGTGGATCAGCAGAAGCGATAACTTGTTGTTGTGACGAGCAAAGAAAAGAAGTCGGCCAAGACTTAAAAATAACAAAAATAACACTAAAACACTCAGAGACCAACAACAACATTTTCAACATTTTTTCCAATATTTTTTTTACAGCGAATAATTACCTGGTGTTACACACAACATTTTGAGGAGGCAAAGCAAAGCAGAGTTAACAAAAAAAGTAAAACGAACCAAGCCAAACTAAACAAGGGCTTGAACGAATAAAAATCTAAAAAAATAAAAATAAAATTATAGAAAGTTTTGTGTTATAATAAGTAAGTAAAGGAAAATTATTATCTTAATATTTATGTTAATGGCAGCTGTACAATATTTTAAAAAAATATATATTTCCAATTGTCTTTTAGTTTTTATGTAATTATGTCAAATGTGGAGAACTTTGATATAGAACAGGAGCAGCCACAGCAGCAGGAGCAACAAGAGGAAGCAATTAAGAAATTGTGTTTTGAAGGAGCTTGGGCCTGGACTATAGAGATCTTATTTTGGTTGTGTATAGCTGCCCTCATTATGTATCTAATCAGACGTTTGATAGAAGGACCCTTTTATCGTAAACCCAATCGTATTGACGGTAAAGTGGTCATAGTCACTGGCTGTAATACGGGCATTGGTAAAGAAACTGCCTTGGAATTGGCCCGTAGAGGGGCTCGTCTTTATATGGCTTGCCGTGATGCTGCCCGTTGTGAGGCCGCTCGTTTGGAAATTATAGAACGTACTCAAAATCCTAACATCTTTAATCGTACTTTGGATCTTTCCTCTCTATCCTCAGTAAGACAATTTGCCGAAAGATTTTTGGCCGAGGAACAAAGACTCGATATTCTGGTGAATAATGCTGGGGTTATGGCCACTCCACGTAAATTGACAGCCGATGGTTTTGAGCAACAATTGGGTATTAATCATCTAGGTCACTTTCTTTTAACCAATCTTCTCCTAGAACGTCTTAAATCTTCTTCCCCCAGCCGTATTGTGGTGGTCAGTTCAGCTGCCTATATCTTCGGTCGCATTAACCAACAGGACTTAATGAGTGAAAAATCTTATTCCAAATTCTTTGGTGCTTATGCTCAAAGTAAATTGGCCAACATATTATTTACCCGCAAATTGGCTGAGATCCTTAATGGTTCCAATGTCACCGTCAATTGCGTTCATCCCGGTATTGTACGTACTGAACTTATGCGTTATAATACCTGCCCTAAAACCTGGAATGTTATCAAAAAAGTTATCGACATTTTCATCAGATCCCCTAAAGCTGGTGCTCAAACTTCTATTTTCTTAGCTTTAGATCCCAAATTGGAATGTAAATCAGGAGGCTTCTACTACAACGCCTTAAGATTTCCTGTTTTACCCAAGGCCAGTGATAAAGATATGGCCGATTGGTTGTGGCAAGAAAGTGAAAAATTAGTAGGTTTACCGCCCACAATTAAACCCAAAGAAAATTCGGAAAAAGCGGAAGAAAAACCTACCGCAATGGAATCCGTTAAAGTAATTAAGGAAGAGGAAAAGTGATTAGTGGAATTAGTGAATGTGAACAAAAAAAAACCAGTGAATGATGAAATACTTTATAATGAAATGCTTTAAGTTTTATGTTAACGTTAATTAAAATTGAGACTTGAGCCAAAAAGCAAACAAATTTTAATTGAACAAGAAAAGAGATTACTAAACTAAAGTTTAAACGTCAAATTTAAATAGAGTTTAGTTTAGAAAATAGAATAGAGTTAACTTCAAAATCGTAACAGACTTTACTTTCTAAACTATACCGAGTTTAATAGACCTAAACTCTGGCCTGTTAAACTCTGGTATATAAACTAGACCTGAGTGTAATTTAAAATCTAAACATTACCAGAGTTTAGTTTATAGACCAGAATATAGTTTATTACGTAGACGTAGTGTTAAGTTTATAAACTAGATTTGGATTTATTTAGTAATCTAAACTTGAGTTTAGTTTATAGAATCGTCTATAGTTCAATTATAAACTAGAACAGAGTTCAGTTTATAATTATATAAAGGTTTAGATTGTAAACTACACTATAGTTCAGTTTATAAAGTAGACCACTGTAATGTTTAAAAACTAGACTTGAGTTGAGTTTGTGAGGAAGAGCAGAGTTTAGTTTATAAGTTAAACCAGAGTAAAGTTTTTAAACAAGAACAGAGCTTAGTTTATAAAATAAGTCAGAGTTTAGTTCGTAAAATAGATCACAGTTTAATGTAGAAACTAAACTAGAGTTTTTTTTGTAAAGAACTGAGTTTAGTATATAAATTAGACCAGAGTTTAGTTTATGAAATAGACTAGTGTTTATTTCATAAATTTAACTACAGTTTAGTTTAAAAATAGATATGGATTATTTTATAAACTAGATTAGAGTTTGGTTTATAAACTAGACTCGATTAAAGTTTATTTAGAAGCCAGACTAAGGTTAAGTTTATAAAAGACAAGTGCTTAGTTTATAAACTTATCTAGAGTTTTGTTTTAAAACTAGAACAGAGTTTAGTTTACAAACCAAACCAAAGTTTAGTTTTTAAAGTAAACCAGAGCTTAATTTATAAACTGCGCCAGAGTTAAAATTAAAAATTATTCCAGAGCTATTTAGAGCTTTATTTTAATAGTTTAATAATTAAACTGTGGTTTAATCTTCCGTTAAGTTGTTTATTAATTTAATTTGTTTGCATTCTATTGCTCAAGTCTTTTTTTATTTATTTTTTAGTGCAAAATTTTAAAAATAATTCTTTATATTTTATTAAATTATTTTTCTTAAAATTATTTCGCCTTTTTTTGCTAATTTATTTTATAATGAAACGAAATTGTTAAGTATTTAATATTTTTTATTAAATAAAGTACAATTAATTATTTATTGTATATTAATAAATGACTTTTGTTTGTTTTATTTTAACAAATAATAGCAAAAATGTAATATCTTAATAATAACTATTGTAAAACAGTTATAAACAATTAATCTATTTTTTATAAAAACCATTAATTCTTGACACAGTTTTCTGAGAAAAGAAATTTAATATAATTTTTCTAACAATATTTTTATTTATTTAAGCAAATATTAGATCATTATTTTTTTGTTCCCCCTCAATCTCTTAATATAGAGCATCTTTCTGACGTCAGCTTTCAAACTATAATCAATTTTTCTTATAAATAAAACTCCCACCAGTTTGTTTCAATAGATTTTTTTTAATTTTCAAGATTTTAAGAAAAATCTTTTTATTACAAAATAATTCCAGAAAAGTCAATAAACTATAAACAAAGTATTTTTTATTATTTAATTATTTAATTTCTATTTGTGAGGGAAAAGATTATAATATTAGTTTGTTAAAATTAATGCTAATTAACGTTTGTCAAAATATGTCAAGATAATAAAACAGCTGTACTGAGAGAGAGAGAGAGCATTATTAAATGACAGTTATGATTTATAAACTGTTACAAAATGGCAACAGATGTGAAAAAATATTATGAATAAATAGACTTTAATAATAAAGTAAAAAATCAGAGATTATTTTATTATAATATTGAAATTATAAAAATGCTACAAATATAACTAAAGAGTAGAGTACAGATAAAACTATAATAAACTCCAGTTAATTAAGATAAACTAAAAACTAATCTAGTTGTTTTACTAATTAAACTCTAGTTTACTTTATAAATTAACTTTAGACTTTTTAACAAACTAAACCATAATCTTTGTCATAAACTAATAAAGATAACTCTAATCTTGCTTATAAACTAAACTTTATTCTAGTTTTCCAACTAAGATCTGATCTAGTTTATAAAATAAACTTTGATCTAGTTTAAACTTGACTTTAGTTTATAAAGTAAACTCAAATATATTTTATATTTGGTCTGTTTTAAAAACTAATCTCTAACTTGTAGACTAAACTCTGGTTTAATTTATACATTAAACACAGGTCTATTTTATAAACTAAGCTTTGATCTAAATGTATAAACTGAACCAGAGTTTAGTTTATAATTAAACACAGGTCTATTTTATAAACTTAGCTTTTGTCCATTTTATAAACTAAATGCCGATCATTTGTATAAACTAACTAGTTGACCCGTAGGTTAGTGGTATCCAAACATTAGTGTTATATTATCATACGATTTAAATAGATTATTAATAATTTAAATTTTCTTTGTATGGGGTTACCTCTCTCCTGGTCTTAACCATCCTCTGTTTTGTCTGGTAAAAGAGTTCCTTGAAAAAATTAATTGAACCAAATTTGAGAACTTTCCCCATTATAGTTGTTAAGATATTTGATAATCAATATTTGCTTTGTATAGGTGATACTCCTCCCCCTGAATTATTCATCCTACGTTTTGTCCAGTAGAACAGTTCCTTGAGTAAGTAGTTGGGAACTTTCGCTGTTATACTTCTTTAGATATTCGATACGCAATATTTGCTTTGTATGGTCTTACCGCTCCCCCTGGTCTTACCGGTATTTGTTTATAGCTTATGCTACTTTCGGTTATATTGGGATCATTCTGTGAAAATTCCATCAAAATTGGCCCAGCTGTTTTAGTGTCTGATAAACTTTCCTCCAATCTATTTTACAAAATAAGTTCTGGTCTAATTTATAAAGTAAAATCTGGTCCTTTTTGTAAATTAACTATAGTTTATTTATATAGAAGACTCTGATCAAGTTTATAAACTAAAGTCTGGTCTAGTTTAAACACTTAACTCTGGTCAATTTTATAAATTAAACTGCAGTTAATTTTATAAACTAAACTTTGTTCTAGTTTCTAAACTAAACTCAAGACTAGTTAACTGACTAAACTTTAGACCAGTTCTGAAATTAAACTGTAGTCTAAAAATCTGTTCTAATCATGAACTGAACTCTAGCTTCTTTTTGAAACTAAACTCTTGTCGAGTTTATAAACTTAACTGCTCTATTTTATAAACTAAACAGTGTGCTAAGTTTTAAACTTAACTTCAGTCCAGTTTACAAACTGAACACTCTTCTAGTTTTAAACTTAACTCTAGTTTATTTTATATTCAAAACTCTGCTCTTGGTTATTGATTCAAATCTGGACTATTTTATAAACTATAAACAAAATTTTGATCTTTTAAACTCTGCTCTAGTTTATGATTTAAACTCTAGTTTGACTTATGTTCTTAACTGTAGTTTAGAATATCATTTAATTTGTTGAAATATTTCATTTTCTAATAATTTTTCTATCAGTTAACAATTTTTTTCTCCAGAACTCCCTCTATTTCAAAAAATGTACACGTTTCAGTGATTAAATTCTGTGTAAAATATGTTTAACTTATTTCAGCTAATTATAGCAAAAGTATAGAAATTGTGGACTGAAATATAAATAAAAACTAACAAGAATTTGAAATTTTGCTATGAACTGCAATAAATTCAATTCAATTCAATGCCATTTCTACTCATTACAATCGAAAAGGTGGAGAGAGGAAAAGAGATGTAAAAAAAAAATTGGAAAAAAAGTTGAAACTTGTTATTTACACTTGGAGAAATGTAAATAATATTAAATCAATTACAAAATCTATGTTTGAGAAAAAAAGTGATTCAATGATTTGAATGGGGGAAAAAAAGAATAAAAAAGTATCAGATTTCAATTACAATAAAAAAATTTACAACTCAAAGGCGGTAGAGAACACAATAATAATAATAAAAAAAAACAATGTCAATGCCGTTTTGTAAAACATGAGTTGAAAATTCAAAATAAAATAAATAAAAATAAACTCACAATCACATACAAAAAATTCTTTATGATATTCGAGTAATTCTATATTAAAAAAAAGGGGGAAACACTCGGTATCTTATTCATGTCATAATTAACCCTTTAATGTGACAAATGGAAATATTAGCAATTCAACTCTATATATTATATAATACACCCTTAATGGGTTAATTTTTATTAAAACTGAATGGAAATTTCCACAGACGGTTTTAGATTTTTTTGCAATTCATATTTTTCTCTTTTTTTTTTGCATTTTAACAATTTTATTTTTCTTTTTTCCTCTTATTTAGTTATTTAGAAATTTTTAGTTAAAACGTTCTGGTTGACAGCTTTTCAAAAATGTGACTGTTGCACATTTTTATTTGGTTACTTTTTGTTAATTTGGTGTAACATTTTAAAATTATTAATGTTTTTTTTGTATTTCTTTGTTTTAAATAAATTCATTTTGGCACGTGCCAAATTGGGGGCTTAAAATAAACTATAAAAATGGATTTTATTTTACTTTAACACTAAAAAAGAAAATGCTAAAAATGCAATGGAAAGTTTTTTTTTATATTTGGACGTAAACCTAAACTAATCTACAGTCAGGTCTAGAATGTTAACTATCATTAAAATAATTGTCTTAGGCAAAGACTAAATTTAAGATAGATTAACTCTAATCTGGGTGGGAGATTAACTTATACACTAAACCATAAAATAAGGATAAATTTACATTAAACTCTAGTCTGAAATACAGAATAATCTGTAGTAAAGAGTATAAAATAAATAAACTAAACTAAACTCTTGTCAATAATGTAGACCAAACATTAGTCTATAATATAGAATAAATTCCCCTCTATAATATAAACTAAACTTTAGTCTATACCATAGATTAAATTCTAATCTACAATATATACAAATTTAAACTATTATTTAGACTAAACTCTAGTTTAATAATACAGATTAAACTTAAATCTAAAAAACAGACTAAACTCTAGTCTATAATGTAGACTATATTTTTATCAATAATACAGATTAAATTCTTGTCTATAGCATACAAAAAATTCTGGCTTATAATTTAGACTAATTTCTGGTCTATAATTTAGACTAAACTCAAATCTTCAATGTATACTAAACTAAACTATAATATAGATTAAACTTTAGTCTATAATACAGACTAAAATCTGTTCTACAATAAAGACTAAACCGTAGTTCTATAATTAAACCGTAGTTCTATGATTAAACTCTAACCTTTAAAAGAGATTAAAGTCCATAATGTAGAATGTAGAATAAGGTCTAGAATGAACTCTAGCTTATAATAAAGATTAAACTCTAGTCTATAATATACATTAAATATTAGTTTATTATACATTTTAAACTCTAGTATAAAATATAGGCTAAACTCTAGTCAATACAATAAACTGAGCTCTATTCTATAATATAGACTAATATATAGTGTAAACAAAATTCGAGTCTATTAATATAGACTTAAACTCTAGTCTACAATTTAGACTAAACTCTGTTCTATAACATAAACTCTAGTTTAATAATAATACAAATTAATATCTTATCTAATAAAGAGACTTAACTTTGTAGTATATAATTTTGAATAAATTCTAGTTTACAGTATAGATATATAGATAAGAGACTAAACTCTAGTTTAAACTATTAGTTAAAATCTTCTCAACACCTTTAATCTATAATATAAAGTGAGCCTATTACAAATTACAGCCTTACTCAGGTCTATAAACATCTAAACTCTATTTTATGTGAATCCCTTTTTTATATATGTCATATTCTAGATTTTAATACGGACTAAAATCTGTTCTATTATATAGTCTAAATACTAGTCTAAAATATTTACTAAACTCTAGACTTTCATTTAAACATATCACTAATGTTTCTCAGTAAGAAGAGCACTCTACTTTTTTGGGTTCAAGATAAAAAAATCCTATATTTATTCCGTTACAATACATTTAAATATAACTGAACAATAAAAATCATTTAATATCTAACAGACATTTTTATTAAATGCGTTTAATTGAACATGTCACTTTAAGTGTATCAATATATTTTTGACGTCATTTACATGAAGATAAAAACATCATGTAATAAAAAACTATAAGAATACATTTTCAGCTTAATTGCTCTCTCGAAAATTTTTCGATCAAAATAATGAAAAATGAAATACAAGTTTGTTTTTATTCAAAATTACCTTAAAAGGAGAAAATAAGGTTATTTTTAGTGTTATACGAATATAAAACTATTTAAGGAATATTTTTAAAACTAAACCTTGTTAAATGGAAATTACAATTTTTTTTTAATTTTTTAGAATGAAATTAAAAATATATAGTGACTTTAAGAGAAGACTACTTTTTGGAATAATTATTATGTTTATGAGAATTGTTTTTAATGGAATTTTTTTGTTAATTACTTAATTATTTATAATTTTAGTTATTAGAAATTATATTTCAATATCTTATCTGGAATGATAAAGTGTCATATTACTAGCAAAACTTTAATAAAAACTTTGAACGTGACACATTTCAATTTGAAAAATCAATGAATGCACTTGTATAAATTACAAAAAATAAATTAAATTAAAAAAAAGTAGAAATAGAAATTCTAAAACAAATTATTAACTATTGTTTTGCTATTACGTAAATTGCATTTAGAAATTATAGAAGAAATGTTGTATACAATTTTTAGATAAACTCAAACTTACTTATCTGGAGAATAATAAATGATTAATAAATATTTAACTATTTATAATTTCATAATTGAACATTAAATATTGAAACTCAGTAAAATAAATTAAAATTTTCAAAAATTTAAAATCTTGAAAAAGTTAATATATAAATATTGCATAACATATCATAATATAACTCTCTGGATTATTTACATTGTAAACAAAGAGAGGGAAGAGAAGGAAAAAGAGAGAGAGCTACTTTTGTAGACTACTAGGAGAGAATTAAATAAATCCTAGTCTATAATATAGACTAATCTCTAGTCTATAAAATAACCAAACTCTAGTCTACAATAATTAGACGTTAACCTATAACATAGACGAAACTCTAGTCTATATTATAGATCAAAAACTAAAATATAGATAAAAATTTAACCTATAATATAAACTTATCTTTAGTTTTTAATATAGACTAAACTCTAGTCTAAAATATATACTAAACTATAGACTACACTCTTGTCTAATTTAGTCTCTAAATTATACTATATGATGTAGATTAAACTCTCGTCTATTATAATAACCAAACTCTAACCTATAATATTTTAACTAATATTAATATAGATTTAATTCTGATCTATAATGTAGAATTAAATGGTGGTCTATAATGTATAACCAACTCTAGTATATAATATATAGACTAAACTCTATTCTATAGTAAAAACTAAACTCTGGTCTTAAATAGAGATTAAATTAGATTACTAGATTATTTTTTATTCTGTAACATAGACCAAATTCATGTCATAATATAAACTAAACTTAGTCTATAATATAGATTAAGTTCTGGTTTATATAAGAGACTAAAATCTAGTTTATAATATGGCCTTACTCTAGTTTATATTATAGACTAAACTCTAATCTATACTATAGTATTTAATAAAGGCTAAACTCTAGTCTATAATATAAACATAGTTTAAACTCTAGTCTCTAATAGAGACTGAACTTTAGTCTAAAATATAGATCAAAATCTAGTCTTTAACAAAGACCAAACTCAGATCCATAATATAAAATTGTCTAGTCTATAATATAAACTAAACTCTATTATTTATAACAGAATTAACTTCATTTTATAATATAAATCTAAATCTAATTTATAAAAATTACTCAATTTTATATTATTAAAATGTTCAATCCTTTTTAAATACAACTCTGTGTACATTTTTTTTAAAATTATTACATAAGGAACCTCATTGTTTATTAAAATTTATAAACAATTTTATTTACAATTTCTCTTTTTTGGCAGGAAGAAAATAATGTTCATTTGTTATATACATTTTTCTTTTCATCTTTTATTTTCTGTTTTCTTTCTTTCTTTTGTTTTTTTCTTAATAACAATTGTGCAATAATATAAATTAGCTGCTATTTTCTACTGCAATACATTTTAATTTCATATTAATTATTTTATTACAATAACAATAATAATAACATTAGTTTTTTTCTATATTCTTTCTTTCTCTTACTAAAATTTTATGTAAATTTTTGAAATTTTTCATTTAATTATCTGAATCAGTGCGGAACTTTTGTTAAATAGTGTGCTTTTTTGTAAAAAAGCACAAATTATTAACAATTATTAATGGAAAATTATAACGGAATAAATGAATGGCCCAGAGATTTACTCACCAAGCCGTCATTGTTTTGGCATTTCCGTTTAAGCACACAAAATAATTCACTTATAAAAATTTAAATAATAAATAAAGGAATTTTTGCAAATAAATAGAAAATTCTAAAGGAATTTTTTATTTAAATTTAACACGAAAACGGAAATAGTTTATTAGGAATATTTAAAATTAAAAATTAAAGAAAACTCACACTCTTCCAAACGTCACTGTAGAAGTAAACAAAACCCAGAGTTGCATTTTGTGAAATGTTCAGCAAATTAATTAAAAAATATTAATTTTTAATTAGAAATGCGCAAAAAATTAGCAAAACTAATTTTTGAACAATAAATTTATTTTGTTCTAAATACAGTTGTGTTGATATTTCACAAATTACTCATGTCTAAATGCTCAAAGTCTTTAGACATGAGCAACAATTTTCAGACTGAGTCATTATCTACATTAAAAATAAATTTTTATTAAATATATAATTGAATTAATTAAAATTCTTTTTAATTTAAAAACAATTTATTTTCTTCATAAGTTCGCTCATCTTGAATGTAATGAAAAACAATTTTAAACGTTAATTGAAAAGAAACTTTAGTTAATAAAGAAAACTAAAATAAAGTTTATAAATTAAACTTGAGTAAAGTTAAATATGCAAAATAAACTACATTTTAAACTAAGCTTACTATACTATATTTTAAACTAACTGTAGTCTTAGCTGTAGCCTAGAGTTTAGTCTATATTGGAGACAATTTATATGTCTATATAAGAGACTAAGGTTTAGTCTATATTATAGTCTATATATAGAATTTAGTCGATGTTATAGACTAGAGTTAACTCTTTATAATACACATAGTCTTTGTTATAGAATATATGTTTAGTCGGTATTATAAACTATAGTTTTGTCTGTTTTCTAGACAAGAGTTTAGTCTAGACCTAATAGACAGGAGTTTATCTTAATTGTAGACGAGAGTTTAGTCTCGAGTTTAATGTATATTGTAGACTAAAGTTAAGTCTTTATTATATACTAGACTTCAGCCATTATTGCAGGCTAGAATTTAGTCTAAACTATAGACTAGAATTTTGTCTAAATTACTAACTAGAGTTTTTTCTATAATTTAGAAGTCTATTTTATTAAGATAATTTTAATTAATTCTTCTGTTATTTTATTAATTTTTTCTCACAATAATTATATAGTTTTTGTTGTTGTTGTTCTAACAAAAATTGCATTTTCTTAATTGTTTAAAAAAAATGTTGCGTTTTTTTCTTAATTTATTGCGTTTTAATTTAACATCTGAAAATAAATAAATGACTGGTTCTTATCATTGTCCACATCATCATCATCATTATTGTTGTTGTCATTTTATATGGCTGTAGGCCATAGACTTGTATCTAGAAGATCCTCGCCGCCCCCTTAACTTTGCAATTTTATGTGGCGCCAAATAAATATTATTTTTTGATTTCCTCTCTTCTCGCACTTTTCTCTTTGTGTTTTTATTGCATTTTAAAGAAATAAAATTGCAAAAAATAGCTGACAATAAAACCGACAAAGTATATAGAACAATTTTGAATATACAAAATTAACAATTTAATTAATAGAAAACAAAATTACACCATTTCGAAAATTAAAAAAAGATGGTGAAATTAAATTGAGGTTATTAGAAAATTTTACAAAAACTTATAGGGTTTAAGGTAGAGAATAGAATATAGATGAAGGCACAATTCCTCTCTCTCACTTTTGCATGATTATTTAACGTTTAAAACAAAATATTGCATACTTCATAGTTTACTGGGAGACAGTATAATAGAAAATTAATTACTTCATTTTGTAAAAAAGAAAAATGGTAAAATTGTTTGGAGAAGTCTTCTAGGGGTCTTAGGAAGAGAATATAATATAGATGAAGGAATAATTTCCCTCTCTATTTTACACGATTTTTACTTTATAGTTAACTGGGAGACAGTGTAATAAGATATAAATTATTCCAGTTCGAAAAAGAAAAAATGGTAAAATTGTTTGAAGAATATTTCTGGAATAATTTCCCTCTCCATTTTGCATCATAGTTTACTTAAAAAGTATTATCCACTTTATAGTTTACTGCGAGACAGTATAATAGAAAATAATTAACACCATTTTTAAAAAATATGAAATTGTTTGGATTATATTTCTAGGGGTTTTAGGTAGAGAAATGAAGGTGCAGTTTTCCTCCCTATTTTGTAAGATTTTATTTGCTTTGTTTAAACAAGTAACGCATACTTTATAGTTTACTGCGAGACAGTATAATTATTAAAGTATGAGTTATTGCTTTTTAAATTGGAAATTGCGTATTCAGAGTATTAAATTTAATAAAAATTCATTTTAAGCGTGTTCAAATTTTAATAGGTCTTTGGCTTTATTAATATTGGGTATGGGAAAAAGTTGATTTCATTAAAATAAAGTTCAGAGTCCATTTCAAACGTAATAAAATATTCACTTTTAAATTAAATCAATTAAAATCTATTTTTAAATAAATGTTCCTCTATTAATTAAATAATAATTATTTCGAAAAAAATTTCACAATAAAAGTATAGAATATTCGCTAGAATATCAACTCTGTCAGAAATCTAGCTTATTAATTAAAAAAATTGAAATTTTTTCTAAACGTTTCTAAAATTTTCTATGGAATATATGATATAAGTATTAAAATACTGTTTAATTTTTAAGACGAAATAATGGTAGTTCCCCTTCTTATTCTACTCTATAATTCCTTTTGTGATTAATGTGATATTGAACTTGTTATTTCCACTTAAACGCCACTTTATTGGCTGCCCATACGCTTAGTTGGAATCATTTTTAAAAAATCCGCATTAAACTGGTTTTCGAAACGTTTAAACCAATTAATTCAATTCAATTTTAACTCCGCTCAAACACTTATAACGGCAACCGCAAAAAAACCTATTTATTATTATTATTTAAAAAAATCATTCAACAAATTGGCAAATATTTTTTAATGCAGCAGCTGCTGCACTCAGTTCATGTGATTTTTTTATTAAAAAAAAAAAACTTTAAATTACTCAAAATTGCTTTTAAGTAGAAGTGAGGGAAATTTCGCTAATAATTATTATGCAAAAAGGGTTGAGAATTAAAGTTAACACGCAAAAAACTATAGATTTATTATAGAAATTAGGTAATATTATGAAATAGGAAAAGATGACATGAAAAGCGCTATTATGACAAAAAGAAAAACGCTTATTTAGATGAATAGTAAAATATATGGAAAATTCAAAAGGTTTCTCTTAACATCGGATGAAAATTGTAGTAGTAAAAAAACAATGTTAAATATTATTATTAAGTGATTTTTGAATCAATAAAAAATCGCTCATAAAATGAAAAAAAAAGAAATAATAATTAAAAAAACAAATTTTTGTAAAATCGAAAAATCGCTAATTTTTAAATCTTAAATTTCAGTTAAATTTTAAATATATTAAAGATTAAAACGATTTTTTATTTAAAAATCGTGTTTATTATAAAAAAGTGCTACAATAAAATTTTTAAATAATTTATCACAAAATACTAACTTTTAAAACTTATATTTAATATATTAAAAACATACTTGCAATAACAGCAAAAAAACTATTAAAAGTTATTATAGCAAAAAATTGCTCATTTGGCATATAATTCTTAGAAAACCATGTTTACTTTTCAAAACGCTAGTTTTGATAAAAACCTTAATTTAAATTAAAAATCTATGGAGATTCAATACAATTTGAATCATAGAAAATTAAATTAAAAATCAATCTTAAAATTAAAAAAAATCGCTTAAAATTATTAATAGTGATTTTTTTAGAAAATCTTTTTCCACTAAGAAATCGATGATACAAATTAAAAAAATAAATTGAAGAAACTAATTTTGTTTACATAAAATATCATTTTCAAGAAAAAAAATTGAATAAAAATGTTTTCCCTTAAAAGCGTTTAAAACTAATTTAAAGAGAATTAGTTTTAATTTGTTTTGGGTCACGCAATAAGACAATCACTTGAAACATATCACCAAAATAGCCAAAATAGTGGTTTTGAACTATAATGAAATGCGTGTACATGCGCATAAAAGCTGTCGGTAATTAAACCGATCAATAATAGCGCCTTTTGGACTACTATAGCGCAGGCATGGATTTCTATTATCCTGAAGAGGAATTAGAACTTAGTAAATTTAATGGGCGATGTTCGATTGTTATCACTAACGAAAGAAATAATAATATGTTAAGAATAAATTGTAAGCCCAATTTGATTAAATACCACTAAAAATTAAACAAATAATATTTGTTTAAGATTTATTGTAATAATTGAAACCGGGTGGTGCTATTATTTTGACACCAAGTTTTATCGATACTTCTAGAAAAAATAAATTTAAAGGAAGAACTGTTTCTCGTTCTTCTTCACCATTTTTTTTAATTATTTTTGATTTTATTAAATCATAAAATAAGAACAACTTTTTATTAAAATGGATTGTATGACTTATTAATGAAGTTGTATGTATATGGTGCTATTTTTTCGACCACAGCTGTATATATATAAAATTTAAATTTTCTTGTAAAACTTATGAAATATTTATGAAACCCTTTTTTACATTAATTTCATTATTTTTAATATAAATTAATCAATTTTTGTGTTACTTTAAAACCTTTATAAACGTTATTTATTATTTAAATATATATATATATACCTGAAGTAACGCCATTGTTGCCAGATCAAGAATTTGACTAAACTTAAAATATAATTTTTTATATATTTGAATATTTCTTAACACTTTTCGCTTTTTATTATATTTTTTAAATTATTTATTAATTTTTTAAATTTTTCAATTTTTTACTTCACTTCTTGACTGTCATTGCTCTTTAATATATTATATAACTCCTTTTCTATTTATTTATTTAAATAAATAAATAAAACCTTTTTTAATTTACTTCTTTTTTCATTTAAATTTCACTTAATTTTTTTATATCATTTCATTTATCAATTTCAAAAACCCCCAAAAAACATTTCACCATTTTCTTCTTCTTTAAATTTAACACAAACATCAACACTTCCGCTCTTCATTTATTACTCCTTTTTAAATTATATATTTCTTTTTAAATTATTTATTTACTTATTTTCCCATTAAACCCTTTTTTGTTTTATTAACTTCTTCATTTAAACTTTATTTCAAAGCAAATTAAATTTACTTTGTTTCATTTTACTTAAAAAACCTCAAAAAAATACATCTGCATTTTCTTCTTTTTTAATTTACTCCAACACCAACACTTCCGCTCTCTCATCATAAAAAACAACACAAAATTAACGAAATGGTTGCATCTTCTTACTTTGTTTAAACACACAAACATGTATACCAATTAACATTGACAACTTCTAACACTATTTTTAATATTTTTCCCCATTGGTTTTCGCAAAACCTTTTAAAACCCTTAAACTATAACACTTTAAGTTTCTTTTGATATACATTTTATAACTGAATCTTAATTTTTAATACCGAAATTTTTAATTAAATTGAGAGAAATTTGGAAGCAACCGATATTGTTAGAAAAAACCGCGAACTTATAACAAGTGTCTAATTAGAAAACAGAGTTGTTATAACGTGTTAACAGAGTAGCATGAAATGGTATTATAGTTGCCAGATAGAAATTATTAAAAAAGTACTTAAACATTAAATATATTATATAAATAGAATTTAATTACATAATCAATTGAAATAAATTAAATTAAATAGAATCAGAAAAGATATAAATATAATATAAAAACATTTAATAAGTTATAAAGTCAGTGGTGGTGGGTGGAGGGTATTAAATATTTATAAAATTAGCTATTGCTTTTTTAAATTATAGCAACAGTTATTTAGTATACTTTAAAATACATACCTGTGTTACCACCGCTTTGTCATTAACATTTTTTACCAGAGAATGCAACACTGTACAAGCGGCCACCATTTTGAAAAACGAAGCTGAAATTGCCACCTTTACCAGTAAGTGTTGCCGTAGTGGAATTTAATATAAAACATTTTAAAAATTTCAACTTCTAAAGAATTTTTTCCACTTTAAACCAATATTTTATAAGGCCTCGAGGGTCTAATATCCTTAAAATGTTTTAGTAATATATTTTAACTTTTTCAAGTAACATATTTTATATTTATTTCAAACTCATTTTGGAAGTTTCAAAATTTGGCAGCATTTTTTTACGGCGATTTCATTAACACAACGAGTAGATTTCATTTTGCTGTGAAAATTAGAAACGAAAATTAAATCAACACGGTACCTCCGCAAATATCTACAAGAGTTGACCAATTGTACCAAAAAATCTTGAGAAATACCTGTGAAAATCTGGAAACACTATTTTTTGTTGTTGCATTGAACTTGGAATCAACAAAAACACATCAAAAGGTAAACAATGAACATTAAAAGGAAATATGCTACATTGACGACAACATCGGGTGGTACTATCAAAGAGGAGGTGGTGCCCGTGTTAATACACGATCCCAGTTCGGGTGAAGAACCACAATATGCCTATGCTACATTTGCCACCAGTGAGGAGGCTGAAGCTGCTGTAGCCTCTCTGCATCACAGAGGCCAACATCAGGAAGTTATAGATACACAAGAGGTAATAATCGATGAACACGGTAGGGCGGTGGCCATACATCAAATAGTGACGGAAGATGGTAATTCTGTGGAGGAAGAAGAGCAGGGCGATGAAACAGAAACTAGCCATACAATTTTACATATAGTGCCCACGGGTGAGGAAGAAGAAGAGCAAGGCCATGATGAAAGTTTAGGGAGTACGGAGGAATATGAAATTAGTGAGCAAACCACTACGGATGTAAATGCTATGCGCAACAATAAAACATTTTATTGTCCCAATTGTGGTAATTGCTATAGTGCTGCGGGCTCTCTGAAATTACATATGCGGGCCTGCATGCGCCAGAAAGAAGAGATACCTGAGGAAGATAGAAAATGTAATATATGCAATCGAGTTTTTAATTCCCCCAGCTATTTGAAAGAGCATTTATTGCGTCATACGGGTGGTGGGCCTAAACGTTGTCCCCGCTGCTATCGCAAGTTCATAGATGAAGAAAAGTACAAGGCTCACATGGAGCAGCACAAACATCAGGAAAAACTAGAAGCCGAGGCAGAGGCTCTAAGTGCCCAACATAGTGGCAAAAAAGTGGTGGTCAAAGAGTACACGTGCTCTTTTTGTTCGCAAAACTTTACAGTGGTATTTGAGGCTGGATGTGTTAAACGCCGCTATGCTTGCGATCCTTGCCGGGAAAAATTCTCCAATGCTGAAATGCTTAAACAACACAAACAAATGGTTGAGGAGAAACGTGAGTTCTCCTGCGAACGCTGTGGCCGTAAATTTGTATTTGAGGGTTTCTTACAACGTCACATACCCACTTGTGATGGCACTATTAAACGGCGTCGTGACATGAAGTAATGTGCCGTTTTCTACTAGACAAATCAGAGGAGTTTATCTCTAAATATCCTTAGGCTTGAGAGGATAATGTTTTTTTTTAATTTTTCATAAATTTATTTGCTTTTCTAGTTCTTTGTCTGTACTTTTTGCTATAAAACAAATTCTATTATTATTACATACATAAGTTTTTCTTTCATTTATTACTGTAATTAAACTAAACAAAATGGGAAATCCATATTTTCTAAATTGGACACAAAACTCCTTTTAAAACTTTTATTTTAATATTATTTTTGAGTAGAAAAATGTTAAAATAAAAAACATTTTGAGAATAAACTAAACATCTTTGATTTTATAAAATAAAGTACAATAATTTATTAATTTCAATTAATAGAAATAATAAAAATTGAAGTTGATTTTTGTCTAGAACTTTCTGTTTGGAGAAATTTTGCTAATAACTTATGAAAAAGATTTGTTGTCCTTCAATATCAGTTAAACCTTCCCTTCAGTTGATTGTAAAGTTCTCGCTTTTAATTTTCTAGAAATATTGATAAATTGTTTGTTTCCTAAAAATTAATCTAACAATAGTTATATTTTTCTCAAGTATTAATGCCGATTTCGTTTTTTACGAATCTCTTTTTTATTTCATTTAATCATTTTTTCTAAACAAATAGGCTGGCAGAATTATTCCACAGCTTAATTTTAATTAAAACTAAGAAGAAAAGCTTTATTCAAAAAGCAAGATGCCTCTTTTAAAGTAAAACAGCATATTGCCTTTTTAAGACCACAATTTGATGTGAGCACGTTTGGCCAAAGCACGCCAATCACTGTGGGCGTAGAACTCACTAAAGCTAGGATCAATCAATTTGTCCTTGGGCAAAGTTTTGAATACGGGTTCACCATACCAGGTGCCCACCTTGAACAAAAGATATCATAATTAATGAAATTTTTATATTTTTTCCAACAAATCAAAACCTACTTCCCAGCCAGGAACATTAGCCATCAATTTGGCTTCTTCATCACGATTACGTCTCAACTGCTTCAAATATTCGCGATCACGTTCCGCAATCAAGACGGGGAAAATTACATTTTGTGCCGAACGCATTTCAATTTCTTCGCGTTTAATCATTTTTGCATTCAAATAATAAATGTACATGCCCACTGTGGTAACGGCAGCATAGGCACCCAACATTTGCCAACCTAAAGAAAATGTTTAAAATATTACATCCCTATAAATAAAAAAGTAGTCCACCTACCCGTTAAATATGTTTTGGCAGGCACACGGGCAAAGGGAATTTTCTTATAGCCTCCTGGTGGTGGCATATCTTGTTTTTTTGCAGCATCCATATTTTTTTCTTGGGCTAAAAAACTGGTTATGTATAAAAAAAATCAATTATTCTTTGTTTTGTATTGTTTCACAAAGAATTTTTACCTAAGCTGCTGTTAAAAAATGAGGAAAATTGCAATTTGTCAAAGAATTTCTTTTTGACAATCGCTGGTTTGCATAACAGCAATGCTGCCAACCTTTATATAATTGTTTACATTTTACAAATGTCATTTTAACAGATGTAGTCAGGGTTGGAGGGTATTTTTAAATAAAGTTTGTCATTGAGTGTAACGAAAGCATCTAAATCCCCATAAATTATATATATATTCTTGCATTATATCATATTTAGTCATGTCCGTCCAACTGTCCGCCCTTCTGTTTATTTCGTAGATCGTCTAGTCATCTTATTTACATTTCAATGTTATTGTAGTTGCAGAAACAATAATAAATGGGATGGTGCATTGAACAGCTGATTTGAAAAAGAGAGTGAGAGAGAGAGAATGAGAGGAAAAGAGTTACCAGATGTAGAGTTGAACTTCTAATCAAACTTGACATAGAATGAAATTTTTTTCTTCCCACGTTGTATTACAGCATGCTCGACTGCAAATATGCAGACACAGTGGATCCTATATGAAACACATTTACACTAGCAGAATAAAAAAACGCATGGTTTTAATAAATAACACTTCTAGGCCTAAAAAAATAACACAACGAAATGCTCGAAAACATTTAAACAAATTCTGCCGACGAAATTTCCATAGAGCGACTTTGAAAAATATTATACAAAGCAGCGAAGAAAACTGTCAAAGTTTTTTTGTTTTTATAAAAAATTGTTGCGGTTCTCTTTTTGTCCTTTGAGGACAAAATTTGTTAAGTGAAAATCAAAAGAAAATTTTAGGATTTTTAATGTTTTAAGAAATTTTATTTTTATTTATTATCTAACCATAAAAAACAACGAAATTTTATATTAAATATATTGATAATTATTAAGAACAAGTGAAAAAAATGAATTCCTTAAATTTACGTGTGTCCTCGGTCAAGACGGGAGAAAATGTTAGAAAAAATGCTGAAATGCGAGCTGCTTTAGTTAATCTACCCAAACAGTATGAATTGTGTAAGCACCACAAAAGATTTTGTAAGAAAAATTGATAATTAAATTAAATTATTTTTTATTTTTTTCTGGCATGTGTTTAGTTGAGGAGTCTTATTGTTTGGAATTGAAGAATGCCAAAACTGTGCCGGATCAGGTGCTATGTGTTAAAAATGTAAGTTAGGAATAGGAACTTGTATTAACTTGCATTAAATTAATTTCTATTTGGTAAACACGTTTTAGACCTTTAAAAATTTGGGGTCCGATGAAAAGGCCTTGCAGTTTCTGTGTGATATTTATTTTTCCAGCCCTTTAAAACATCCTGTTAGAAATCAAATTTTAAAGTAAGTTTTTCATACTTAAACTAATGATTATTAGTTTAAAGTACTTAATTTTAACAATTTAATTGAATTTTTCGATTTTCTAAAGACTTTTAATAACTGCTGCTAAATTGGGTACGGGTGGTGTGGATGAATCATCTATTATAAGGGCTTTAGAAAATAGTTTACAAAAATTGGTGGAGGAGGGGAAAACTCATACCGAAAGTGTTATGTGGAATGTTGCTATTGCTTCTCTGTCGGGTTGTTTTGAAAATTTTGAATGTGGCCTTAAAGCTTTGGAAAACTGTATTAATATAGTATTCCCCTATGCCTGTTCCTCGGTTAATCGATATGTAACTGAATTGGGGTAAGTAATTCTTTTAAATTTTCCTTTCTTTCCTCTTTTTTTTTAACACAAGATTCATTTGTTACCTTTCAGTGTTCTAAGTTCTCCTTCGGTACGCAATGAATATTATCTTTATGTCCACAATTCCATAAGATTTTTATTGAATTGTGTGCAGGAATTTGGCAAGGTTATGAAAACTTCCCATATAGAACAAATAAAGCAATTAAATAATAATTGTAAAGAAATTATATTGGATAGTGATATACCCATGGATCCTCGTACAAATGCTGGCATATTAATGGCCTATATCTCTAAACTATTCGAGGAATATGATAAATTTGTGGCCTATGTTAAGGATATAAAGAACCCAAATGAAATAGCCATGTGTGTGGGTGTTATTAATACTTGTGATCAACATGATTTTCAACAGTACTCGGCTGATATTAGAGACATATGTGGTAAAATCGATGAAATAGCTAATGCCAATGCCACAGTGCCTAATATTTTATTATGTGCTACAAGAGCTTTATATCAAATCTCTAAATTAACCTATAATTATGCCTTAAAGTCCACACAGACATTAGATGACATTAAATTAATATTACGTAAATTGTTAATATTTACCGTGGCCTATATGGAACATCATATGGATAGTGTGAGACATATATGCAGGGATTTAATGCGCAACATAGTGGCCTGTTCCAAGAAAGTACAATTTGATTTTTTGCTACAAAAAATCTATGATGCCTGCAATTCGGAACGTTTGTCTTTGTCAATGAAGTGTGTAGTTTTACAGCAAGCCGCCTCTATTTTAGGAGCAGATGAAATAATAAGCAATTGTTTGGATTTATTCTCCAATTTATTTGCCACAAATTTGGGTAGAGATTTTATAGTAAATAACCTATTTGAAAGTGAGTATGAAATTATAAAAATTTATAGAAATTTTATTATTAATTCTTAATGTTTCCTTAGCTCTTATGTTATCGCATCATAAAGAACAAACCTTTGAAAATTGGGTTAAATTATGGATTAATTATTTACTAAACATAGCAGCTTTACAAGATTCTCGTTTACCGGATATAGAGATATTAATTGTCAAGGCTGTCAAATGTGACAGTCGTGTGGTCCAAACTATTATAAGTTGTGAGGATAAACCTAAAATTCCTATTAGTACCAAATTATCTGCCTTATGGGCTGTACGCAAGTCGGGCATAAAAATAGATAATTTTCAAGAAATTATGCAACAATTTTCGAAAAATTTACAATTGTCTATACTTTCTAATGAAGACGATACCCGCATCATGGCTTTAAGACTTTTAGTGGAGACTCATAAGACCACAGAACCTTTAACTTTACTAGAATGTAAACATTTGATAACTTACATCGAATATAATGCAAATTGTCAAAGTCCTGCCACCCGACAAAAGAGTTTAGCTTTATTGAGTAAAGCTTTAGTAAGATGTGAATTAAATTTGGTGAAATTATTAAAAGGCAAACAACCACCTAAACTAGTACAAAATCAACCTTTGGAATTGAAATTTTTACAAGATTTTATGCGTATTTTAGTGGAAAATCTATTTGAAGGAGCCAACTTTAGTCGGCGTTCAGTATCCTTGCAATTGCTTAATCAATGTCTTACAATAGGCATAAATTGTAATCTAAAACTATTAACCTTATTGCCTAAGTCTACGGTAGCCGCCTTGGTAAATACCTTAGCCGATTCTTATGAATCTAACAAAGATTTGGCGGTAACCATGTTGAAGTTATTGGAGGATAATAGTGAACTATGTTTAATAGAAACATATAATTTAAATATTAATTTAATAGAATTGCAGAATCTCTTAACTTCAGTAAAACCCACAGATTCTGTAACAGCCTCTTATCAATTAGAATTTTTGTGCAATAAATGTTCTCCGGTTTTATTTGGTGACTATGATTTGCCGAATTATGCCGCCTGTTTATACTCTGCCTTAAAATGGCTCCTACAGGAATTGAAATCAGGTTTAAAGCTGGCCAAACAGTCAATTTTGGAAGCAGCTAAATTGAATCCCTTGTATGGTTTATTATTTGCCATTAAACATTTGCTTAAACGTTTAGATTTCTTGTATTTAAGTCAAGAAATAATCTGGCGTATTTTAATAGCTGAACTAATAGTTTTATGCAAAGATCTAACCAATGTGGTGTCACCAGTAGTCAATAGCTCTTCGCCAGAGGGTCACTTACCCAATGATTTTGGTGAACTACCCAAGGAATTACAAAGCAAACAACAGGTATTAACTTTCTTGTTTTAAATATATATTTTTTCTAATTTTTTTCTTTTTCTAGAGTCCGGAAAAGAAATCTGGTTCTCCTTGCAAAATTCTTTCCTCCAAATTGCGTAAAATTGATATGCATTCTGTGAAGACTACCCCTCAAATGGTTTTGTTATGTGCTTGGCGTACAGTCAAAGAAGTTTCTCTAATTCTAGGCGAAATTGTTATATGTTCTCCCATACAATTTAGCAAAGTCACAGAACATTTTCTAATTACCAAAGAACAAATTTTGGAAATAGGAGAACATTTCAAATTATTGCTATCTGAGACCAAACATCGTGGTGCTTTTGAACAAGCTTATGTGGGCTTCTCAAAATTATGTTGTCGTCTCTGGACTGTAGAATCAAATGATTTAAATTCTTTACCCATGTTATGGTTAAGAGATCTAATAACTCTTATATCCAAAGATGACCTTAATAATGAGAAAATCTGTGCTACCCGCCGTAGTGCTGGTGTTCCCTTTATGGTGCAAGCCTTAATTACCTCTGAGCTACAAGTGGGTTCCACTAAATCCTTGCTTTACTGCATGACTCATTTGCTTCAATTATGCTCTAGCCCCGACAAAAGTTCTGAATCTCGTACTCATGCTTTAAATATTTTAAGAGCTCTCTTCAGATGTACAGATCTTAATGAGGCTGTTGGTGAATTTGTTTCTGAAGGTGTTATGGCTGCCATACGCAGTTATGATGCAAATAATTGGTCCGAGAAAAACTCTGCCACTTTACTGTTTGCTGCTCTTATTACCCGCATCTTTGGTGTTCAACGTACAAAAGATTCTGAAAATCTTAATATTCGTAACAAGATGACTGGACGTGTCTTCTTTTTACGTTATCCCAAACTTTATGATTTCTTTTTGGATCAATTACAAAAGGCTAGTGATTTAATACAGCAACAACAAAAAGCCCATAAGTTACATCCTTTATTATTAATATTAAGTCGTCTATATCCCTCCGCCTTAGAGGGTACAGAATCAAATTTGAAATTATCGGAATTTATACCTCATATATCGAAATGTGGTGGCTGTCCAGAAATGCAAACTAGATATTTGGCAGCTAAAGCTATAGTGGCTTTAATAAGTAAAGATGATGTTGTTAACATGATTTTAACCAAATGTGCTGAGATGGTGGTAAGTTTTTTTCCATAAATTAAGAATTTTTGAGGGAGTTAAAGTGTAAATTTGTTTTAAAAATTTTCAGTTAATGGCGGATGGTGTTTTTGAATTTAAATCGAATAATTTACATGGAAATCTGTTACAGGTAATGTTCAAATGTATTTATTTTAGTTTAAAAATAGAAAATATCTATAAACTCTAATATAGTTTTTTCTATAATGCGGACTAGAGTTTAGACTAAAGTCTGTAAAGAAAAATAAAATAGAGTTTAGACTAGAGACAAATCTATATCAGATATTATTTTACTACAGTTTTGATTAGAAGAGAGTCCATTCTATTAAACAGCCAAGAATCTATTCTATACAACATCCTAGAGTCTTGCCTACAAAACGGACTAGAGTTTAGACTAAAGTCTCTAAAGCAAAATAAAATAGAGTTTAGACTAGAGACAAAGTCTTTATTTCAAATTTGTTTTAAATTTTTTATTGCTATTATTTTAACAAACATATTTCTAATTATTTCATAGATTTACTATTTATTAAAATATCACAAATCCTTGTTAACTGATGATTTGATTGCCGATATCACTTGCTCCATTGTAAGTGTTCATGAACGTACAAAACTTAAGAATGCTGTAATTTTAAAAGTAATGCTTGACATTTATATCGAAATTTTAAACAGGTGAGTCCAAGAATTAAATATTTAAAATAATTTTGAATATTTTTGCTCTGCTAGTTTTGTTATAATTTTACTGTTTTAATTTTATTAAAATATTTTTTTATGTTTTAGTTTGTCTACCCTTAATTTTGGTCCTGCGATTGTACAACAATTGTTATATTTTTCAACTTTAACAACCCTATGTGATCCAAATATGGCCTTTTATTATCCCGTCTTATACAAATCGAATTTCCTATACAATTTGCATATCATGCGTTTAACTTTGCCTTATGGTGCTCTATCCGATTATACATTAAGTCCTCCTTTAACCAATATGCCTTTAGAACAAGCTGACACCTGCCTTAATATAATCTTACTTTTACTCTTGAAAGCTAAAGTGTTACAGGATATTGCGGGAACTCCTCCCGAGGGTGCAGTGGGTGGTGTTGTTACAGCAGAGGAGGAAAAAGACAAAATTGTGGTTAAAGTAATACCAGAAGATTATGAGAAACATGAAATTCTGCAGGAATTTGAAATAATGCCTTATGAATATCAATTTGTTAGAATATTAAATGATGATACAATGAACGAATTGGCCACCGAATTAAAAGATAGCAAGGCATTGCATTTGACCTTAAAGGAGGTAGTTAAACTACCATTGTATTATCCCGAAGGAGCAATGAAATCTTATGCCATAATGAGTTTATTAAGTAATTTTGATTTTACTTTAACAAATCTTATAAGAGAATCGAAAAAACATCCTGGAGACGTTAAGTCGCCCATGATGATGTGCGTAGAGCGTGTAGTACAAAATCAAGGTGTTGAATATAAATCTTCACAATTATGTTTGGAATATTTGACAGAAATATCACAACCCTGGCAACCGGATTGTTTAAGGTAAATGATTGATTTTTTTAAATTAGTTTCGGTGCATATAATTTATTTGATAACAATAAAAAAAATCATAAAACAGGTTTAAGGCTGCCAATTTATTGGCCTATATTGCTGTCCATTATCCCAAGTGTTTGGAAAAGAAACGTTTGAATTTTGTGCGCTCTTATATAAGGCTTATGCTGAACCTATTGATGGACGATGATTATGATATCAGAGATTTTACTTCCAAAATAGTTTTACATTGTCTACCCGATGACATTGAATTGGGTTTGTCTGATAGTTTAAGTAATAATCCTTTAGTTAGTGTTTTAAAAATTCCAATTCGTACAGAAAGTGTTGTTTCAACAATGGCTCAACGTTTATTTTTACAATACACGGCCGATCTATTATTAAACTATAGACTGGACGATACCTATATCTTGGATATATTTAAATTAATCACTTCTAGCTTATCCACACAATATTTGGCCAAAGATAACAAAGATAATGATGATGATCAACATTCCTCTTCATCTTCATCATCGTGTAGCATGGGTGTTAGTATATCAGCTACATCTGGCACAACAGATGTTGAAATCTTTGAAAAGAATGAGGCTAATGTATTTGCAGAACCTTTAAAGGCAATAACCGATACCGTGGTCGTATTTAAATATACATTTCGTTTAAGGCCTAAAGTTGTACGTTATGTGGAATCATTTTTACAGGATTTAACTAATCAGGGATCAGTGCTGTAAGCTTATAAACTATATATATTTATTTATATATATATATATATAAAACATATACATATTTATATATATTATATATTTTATTATATATTTTAAATGTAATGTATATATTATTAATATTTTTCTTTAAAGTTTTTTTTAAGTTTTAATATTTGACTACAATTTTTCATTGACTTCCACTGCGAACAGAAAACAAAAGTAATTTAAAATATTTAAAAATTGGAACACAAATTTCCCCTTCTCAAGCTCAGAGGTTTTTCTCGAACTCATAATTGAAGCTTATCAAAAATAGTTTAAATCGATTTAAATTTTTGAAATTTAGTTCGACCTTTAATTAATTGAAACGTATGCTAAAATATTTTTAAACGCCAATTTAGTTTTATTTATTATTATTATTATTATTATTATTATTTTTTGAATCATAAATTGCTTAAAATTTGTAATTGAACGCTTAAAGCTTGAAAATTTGTGATTTTTTTAAAGTTCAAAAACTAAAATATTAAAAGTATTTTTCAAAAATGTTATACAATTTGTATTTGTGTAATTTTTAATTAGTTTCAGAAATTCGAAATTAAGTTCGAATTTCTTCGAACATATTTTTTTGTTTTGAAAATTATAGAACTTAAATTTAAATAATTTTAAAATTCATTTTCGAAAATTTCAATTTCGCTAATTATTATTTTTCCGCTTTTATTTTATCGCTATATTTATGTGTGTTAAAAATTCCACAAAAATAGCAAAATTTCGAAAATTCAAACATATTAATAGTGGTGTAAACAATTGCTAAATTTTCAAATTATTTATTATAAATAATTAAAAAATTTCAATAATTTAAGGGTCCTCACATTATTTATCCTTTTTCAAATATTTAATTTTTTTTCGATCATAGTTAAATATTTAAATTTTTTTCAAAGAAATATTTAAAATAATTATTTTAAAATAAAATTTCTAAAATTTGTATACAATTTCGAAACTTCGAAATTAAGTTCGAAAATTCTCGAACATGAAAAAATTTTGAATTTGAATTGTTTTAGTTCTATTAAAAATTTTTTTGTATATTTCAATAGCTTTTCCCAGGTGCTCATTGCTGTACAAAAATTCGCCTTCAGTTTTTGATCTCGAAAGCATTATTTTCAGTGAAATAGAACTTGAAGAAAATAATTGAGACCAAATTTGAAAATTTTTGCTCTTAGTTTTTTAGATGTTCGCTCTCGCTGTTGCAGTTCTTTCAATATTTGATAATCAATATTTGCTTTGTATGGGAGATATAACTTCCCCTGATCCTATCCGTTTAATCTATTGTCTTTAAGAAGGCAGGTGGAATCAAATTAGGAATAAATTTTGTAATTAAATTATTATAAACATTTAAAAAATTAGATTTAACTTCGAATTTCGAAAAAATCTTTTAAAATTATCATTTTTCGAACTTGTTACCAAATATTTATTACATTTTTAATGTGTTTCACTGTAAAATTTTTTGAATTAAAAAAAATTAATTTTGAATTTTCATTTTTTATATCGTCCTTTTTACCAATAAACCTTGAGCAAATATTCACTTTATAAAATTTTAAAATATTTCAAAATTACTTTTGGTTTTCTTTTCGTATTCCAGGAAAAAACACTGACTTTTTGGCACTCAGTGGTGCTTCTTTTTTATAATTTTAGTTTTAAAAAACATTGAACTCATTTTTAAGTTTATTTGAAAAAAAGCTTATTATATTTTATGTTTACTAAGAGATTTTCAATAAAAGACAATTATTTTTATCATCATGTTTAAGCATAAAAAAACATATAAATATAAAGTAAATCAGATTAATGGCTAGAATTTATTTTCAACGTGCTAAACCACATTTTTTATCATCATCAAACGCTTGTTTTGTGTCAAATGAAAGCAACACCCAGGAATACTTTTGGTTTTTCTTATTCGTTCCATACGAAGCAGCACTTTAAACAGCTTTAATGTTTTCTTTATTCTAACTTTTTTCATATTTTTATCTTAAACAAAAAAAATATATTGAGAGCAAAAATTAATTCGAATTTTTAAAAAACAGTAGTTTTCTCAAGGAAAAGCCACATTATGATGAACGATGCCAGCTGATATGATACTTACTGATAATGACTTGCCTTATTTGCTAAAGGAAAAACTATGTTTTTTTCCTTAAACTCTCATTTTCCATAAACACATACACACAGAAAAAAAGTATAATCGTTAAATAAAATTGGTTTTAAAATTCTAAATTTAAATTGAATGAATGAATGAATGATGTACAAATAAAAAAACGGAATTTTGTTACAAATATTTTTTTCATTATTTTGTTAAATTTATCAAACATATTTCCTTTTTTAATTTTACTAACCTTTTTATATATATTATATATATATGTACTATAAATGTTTATTTTTGTTTTTGTAACATTCAATATAATGATATTCAATATCACAAGAAGAAGACGTTGCAAAAAAACAATTAAACACAAGACTATAGAGTATATAATCTCCAAATTATCTTAAAAAAAAAACAAAAAACAAAAAGAAATCTTAAAAGAAACTAAACGAAAAGTAAACCAAAGAATAGAAAACAAATGAAATTATTCAACTTTGGTTTTTGGATCATCTAAAGGGGAGGAGCTGTTGCAATTTGTTTGCTGATGAAGTTTACCATTCGATGAAGGGGTTATTGATGCCATGGAGGGAGAGGAAGTAGTAGAAGCAGTAGCGACTCCTGTTGCAGTTGTTACAGTCGTTGACATATCATTTACACATTCATCACAAACACGTACATCATCTAACCAACCACGATCAGGTACTGGTCTACGAGTTTTTGAACAATCTGCACAAACACCTTGACCACATTTGCGACAATGATGACGTTTACAATCACCACCTTTAAATGCTTTTTGTGGACTTTGTGGTGAATAATTAGATACATGTGCTAAAGCTAATTCTTCGGCAGTGCCAAATAGCATTTTACAAATGTGACAACGTATTGCTTCAGCATCTGGTACCCAATAATCGGGTCTTGCCGTATCTTTAATAATTTCTGAAAAATTATAAACAAGAAAAACACACATATTAAAAAATCAACATAATCAATAAATTTTTTTTGCAAAAAAAAAAAAAATAATAATAATAATAAAATAACACAATGGCTTCCAATACAGATTTTAATAAAAGAAGTTAAAATACTCAAATCAAATAATTTCTTAAACTAATTTTTGACTGAATGATTAGATTGAGGAATATATTTTAAGAGTTTATTATAAATAAAATATGCATTTCAGGTTTGACTATTGTATGGTTTGTAGAAGAGACTTAAGTTTAGTTTTTAGTTCAGATTTCATAAGCTTAAGTCTGGTTTATAAAATTGACTCTCGTTTGAAGAAGAGACTAGAATCTATTCTAATTTAAATATAATACTCTGGTTGGGTTAAGATACTGGAGTTTGGACTATTTCACAGAAAATATATTTTAGTCTGTTTATGATTTTGTTTGGTTAGAAGACTACGCTCTAGCCTATTATATAGACAATACTGGTTTACAGACTATACTGTAGACTCATATACTAGAATCTAATCTGGTTTAGTTTGATTCAACGATTATACTCTATGATTTTTCTTATAGAGAAAAATCTATTTTTTATATAGAATATTGTTATTGATTAGATTTAGGCTACTTTTGAACTGTCTCTTTATAAATTACATATTTCTTTCAAACTATTCCTCAATCTAGTCTACAAATTAAATTTTATATGACTTACCTTTTGTACATTCTATCGCTGCTGTTGCTACTTTACTAACGGTGTTATATAATGTTTCACCACATTTGCGTACCGTAACATCTGTCTCTTCAGCATTAATACCACCAGATGTTGTTGCATTTGATGCTGTTGTTGGTCCTGCCGAATGATTTGGAGAGTTAGGATTATCATTAGTTTGTTGATCACAATCTGTACGTTTAGATTAAGAAATCAACATTATTTTTATGGTTTTTTGAAAACTAATAAATACCTGGTATGCAATCTGGATGTTTTAATAATTGTTGACGACAATCACTACAAACTCTCACATAATCGAACCATTTGCGTGCAGGTACTGGCATACGATGTTGACTGCAAGCATCACAAAATCCCTCACCACAGCCACGACAATGATGTTTCCGTAAACCAGTTTTTTCGAAATTTTTCTTGCAAGAAAAGCAATGCTAAAAAGGGAAAATTTTGTATTTAGATTATAATAGATTAACTAAGAGATTTGTTATGGATTAACTTACTATAATTTCATTATTTGGTTTCCAATACTTCGGTGCCACCTTATCGGCACACCATTCTTTTAATGCTCCTGTGGGTTGAGACGAAAAATTTGTAAAAGCTTCACACACATATGAAACCTTATCCAATACCATTTGTCCTGAATGTGTGGGTCCTTTGGCCAGCAAATTACTATCTTTCCAAACATGTACAGTTTGAGTTCGTATGGCTTCACAATCTTGTGTACCATTCCAATATTTAAATGTTCTAGCTATTTCACCGCAATGAGGACAATTTATAGAACAATGAGTCCAACCATCAATACGTGATACTATCACTTCACGTCCATTATTGTAACAGGATTTACAAAGTTCTACTTTATTTTCGAATTGGTGTTGGTGTTGGCAAGGCTGGGAATTGAGATGTGCTTCACCATCATGACCCATTGAACGTTGGCAGCGTCTATTACAAGAGGCACATAGTATGGGACAAGTAAAATACTGTTCCGGGAAGGGATTTATAGAATTTTCAGATATTTCACCAGAGAATTTCTTATTTAAAGCATGCATAGCCTTGAAAATAACACTAGGTGGCCGTGGTGATCGTACAGTCGTATTTTCTAAATCACTACGTAAAGCAATTAATAATTTACTAAAATCAGTAGAGCCTAGAGCAGAGGTTTGTATTCCTACATAACGTAGAGAACTAAAGGCTTTAATGTCATAATTTAAACGGGCAAAACTTTCACGCATTTTTTCTTCAGCGCTTTCCTCAACGGCTGGAATTTTTAAGGAGAAAAAAATTTAATTTTGATTTTAGTCTGCTTTAAAAACTATATAAACTTACAATTTTGTAAAGGTTTAGTGTGTCTTGTTTCATGAAACACTATAACAGCTGGCCCCAAATTGGCAGAACCCTGCATTGATAATGATTGAAGGGCTTGAGAGAAATGCAAACAAAATGCTTTTGAAGCTGTGCCCAAAAATTCATACATATCACTGTGTAAACGTTCTGATCTAGTTCGATATATAACTATATCTGATATGGCTAAAATCTAGAACAGAGAAATTATTTTAATATCTTTTTTAAAGTACAAATGCTAGTCCATTCTTAACACACCTTAAGTAACATACGCATACGTCTATTGCTTTGTGACGATGTGGATAATAAACCCTCTGTGTCCAAACATAATACCCCCAATTCTGGTTGCATAGCTGCATATACACCCAATGTACAAGAATTTTGTTCTGGCGAAGTTTTAAATACTTCTTCCCCTTTAAAAAAAGCATGATTCATTGTATATGATTTGCCATCTCCTGTATTACCAAATATGGCAACAACTTTTATTTTTGCATTTGTGGAGCACTTAAGTTGCTTACAAAATAGTTCAGGAGTAGCGATATGTAATTTTTCATTGCCGTCCATTAGGAGAAATGAACGTTCTGTGGAATTATCGGTAACATCATAATCCGTAGATGTAATTGTAATCGATTTAAAATCAGCATCACTAACAACATCCGGTTTTAATGCTTCTTCCTAAAATAAAGAAAGAAATGTTGTTAATTTCTTTTATTTAAATGATCATTTTGTTGTTTATATTTTAGAACTTCTTTTTTAATTCTACTCTTCTCCTTATACTCTCTTAAATTTATATTTTGAGCTGACCTCTGAGATGGCTTCCATAAACGCCATCTAGCGTTTATATTTGCTTAATAAAAATTTGTTAAAATAAATTTTTGTAAATTTGAAATTCTTTTAAAAATTATCTTGTTTTTTTTTATTTCGCAATAAATTTATTAGATGAGTAATATAAAACTCCAAACACAACCAGTTAAATATGTTTCAAACATTTATTCTTTGAAAAGTTTTTTTACTGTATTTTACGTTAAAATGTGTGTGTGTTTTGTAAAGAGTATTTTATTTAATATTTTAAATTTCTTTGTTATTTAGCAAAAAAAGTGCGCACATTCGCATTCACATATTACTAAAGACTGAAGGAAAATTATTAATATTGTTCTCTTCTCTACAAACGTTTCGATACTAAAATACAATTTATATTTTTATTTCAATTTTTTCTTCTTCTTCTCTCCTCGATTTTTTATTATTTTCGTTTTCAGAAAATATGTAAAGATTTTTGCTGTTTTCTTAAAATAAATACTATTTTACCACTTCAAAATAGACAAAAGCGAAAAGTGTAATAAACAAGATTCATGAAAAAAAAATAAAAATAAAAAACGGAAAATATTAATAAATAATAAACAAAACAAATTTTTATCTGTAAAAATTAACCCTTTTTTGTTTGTTTTGCCTTAGAGAATTCACTTGTTAATCGTATAATAACATTGATTTTTGCTTTATTACAAAAATTAAGAAGAAAGAAAAATTATAAAAAAGTCATTGCACTTTTTTAAAGACACATGCAGGAATATAGTCAGAAATACTTTAAATTACTCTTACGCCGGTTGTTTTTAGAATGCGCAATAAGATACAAAACATAAGCATCAAAGATATTTTCCTCTCTTGTGATTCAATGATAAAATTAAAAGAGAAATTAAAAAATCTTTTTCTGAAATTAAAGTGAAATTGTAAATTACAGTAGAAAAACAGAAATTTAAATAGCACTTTGGACTAGACTAGAAACAAGACTATTAGTAATATTATAACGAGTGGAAATGAGACGCCACACTTTAGAGGGTAAAATACTCTTAAAGTGAGACTATAACACAGACTTTATTCCATAAGAAACTAAATTATAGTAAAGATACAGAGGTTTAGACAGAACTTTGGAAAAGGCTAAAATCAATACTATAACCTACACTATAGAGAGTGGAAACGAGACTATAAGCTACAACTAAAAGTGAGATTGTAATACAGACTTTATCCATAATAGCAATTATTGACTAGTCAATAAAATAGACTATATACTTTTCTATAAGTCAAACTATACCTAGTTGTAATACAGATTTTTTACAGATTATACACTAAAGTTCATACTATAAACTAGTCAATAATACATATAACCTGGTCTATAATACATATTGTGAAATTATGTACAGGAGAGACTTAAAACTATAATACTGACTATAAACTAGGTTATAACACAGACTATAAACAATGGACTAGTTTATATAACAATACCATAAAGCTTCTAGTGTAGCTTATAATGCAGACTCCAGGCTGAATTTTAGCGTAGCAATATTATAGAGATAATATTCAATTCTTTATAAAAAGAAATTTCCTTCAATATTATAAGACGTGCCTCTGTAATCAATGCAAAATATGATAATGAAAAACACTATGCCTCCATTATTTTTTTATAAACAGATAACAAACATAAGCTTATCATTGGAAGTACATTGAAAACCTACGTAAGAAATTACGGCTTAACTATACGACAGCGTTAGAAATAAGTATGTGTGTCCAGAAGCACAAAGAACTAAATACATGTGCAAAACTACAAGAAAAACTATAAATAAAACGCAATTTTAAATAAATAAAATCAAATTGTTATAAGCTAATAAAATATGTGAAAACAATACAAATACACACCCATACAGAAGCTAACTTTAAACATTTTTATGAGTAAGTTGTACTGTGGGCTTACCTTGTAGAAGGTCATAGAATCGCAAGGCTCCATAATGGCTGAGGGGCCATCCAAATTTTTATCGATTTTAAACATTAAATGATATGAATTATAGTCAGGTTGAAAATTTTCTTTTATCAATGATTTATTACAAGTTAATTTTATTGAGATTTTTCTATTGTTTTGTTTTTAATAATTTTGGCAGCTGTATAAAGGGGGAGTTAAATTCTTGGCAGGAGTCTTTATTTTCTTTTTGTTAACAAAACGCAACTGTTTTGTTTGTTGAGATTTTTTTGCTTTAATTTTTAGATTTTTTAATATTTATTCATTTAGATTTGTTAAGACGAAACTATATTTTTATTTAATGAACCAAATAATTAATATTACGGCCGATATCTGGTGTTATTTTTAGAAATTATGCACACTTGCAATATAATTATAACAAAAAAATGAAAATTTTTATCTTTTCTTCTTTAAAGGGAAAAACATACAGTTGTATTTTGAAGCAGTTTTTAAATGGTGCAAAAATAAACTTCTGTGTATTTGTATACCCAAATAAAAAGTAGTCAATTTTTATTTCATAAAATATTTTCAGAGATTTTTTAACAAATACAGAACACATTTTATTTTATTAAAAGCTTATTGCTTATTTACATTTTAGTGGCATTTTTATTTGCTAAGAAATTCTTATTGAAAAGTACTAAAATAAGCAACTCTGTTTTTGTTTACTTACTTTTTGTTTACTCTGTTTTTGTTTATTTGTTTTGAGAAATTTTAAAATGTTCATAAATTCACATAGTAATTTATTATTGTCATTATTTGATCTTAGTATTTCATTTTTAGTTCTATTTGAAAATGTTATAAGTTATAGTTAGTTTTTCTTTTCAAGAACATCCCTGTTTTTATTATTATTTCTTAACATCTGTTTTGTTTTTCCTCTCTCTCTCTCTATTTTGTGTACTCTTTAATTTTATGCTCTCTTTCATGGCTTTGCCTGCTCTTTAAATGCCATTTTCCATTAATCATTATAATTTTCTTTGCATCACTTGTGAAAACGCTTGTCAGAAGCAGCAGAAAATATTTTGTAATTTTGCAAAATTTATCTTTTTATTAATAAGTTTTTAAATAATTATTAAACAAAAATAAAGGTGCTCTATTTCTCTCACAACAATTCCAACCTTTAATAAACCGTCAATTTTTTAATAAACAAAACAAATTAATCATAGAAAGCTAAACTTTAAAGGAGAAAAAAAATTGTGAAAAATTCTTTTCTTTAAGAAAAGAAGTCAAGTGTTGGTATAAGAACAAGCAGAAATTGCAAAAAATAGTTTTTCTTATTTTCCTCGTTGTCGTTATACACAAAAAAGCTGTGTAGGAGTCGTTTTATTACACACAGCCCCAACCAAACACCTGCCATAAATTGTACGTCGCACAAACGTATAATAAAACAAGAATAGGGAGGGGACTATTTTGGGGTGTTTAGATAAAAAAGTGTTAAATAAATTATAACTAACAATTGATTGTCCATAAAAATACAGAAAAAAGCAGAAACGAAGAGTGAATTACTACTTAAGGCCGCATCATCATCATCAATAGCAAGTGAAAGGGGGTTTTGCCTTGTTTTAAGTGGTCTGTTGATTAGATCATACTATTTCAACTTTAACCACCAGCTCCACCAATACTCTTTACCTCTACTCACCAACATCTTTTCCGTATGCCAGGTTTTCATTTCAATGAAATGGGCGAAATGGTTCTGGACGCAATTGATGATATTGGTGTAGTAGATGTTTATGATTTAGCGTCCGATATTGGCAAAGAATATGAAAAAATTATCGATCGTTTTGGTACAGAAGCTGCCACCGGGCTTATGCCCAAAATTATTAACACCTTAGAGTTGCTGGAAGCTTTGGCCACAAAAAACGAACGTGAAAATGCCACTATACAAGAGTTGAAAGATAAAATAGCTCAACTGGAAAGTGAAAAATCGGAAAAGGCAGAATTTCGTCGCCGTTTTGAAAAGGAATTGGAAATGATTGAAGAGCAATGGCGTACCGAAACTAACGATTTGGCCGATTTAGTTTCGTCTCTACAAGAGGAAAATAAGCGTTTAGTAAAACAAACCCAAGATTTACAATCGGCTTCAGCTCAGTCCTCTGGTCTGGGGGCCAGTTTAACGGAGAGTATTATAAGCATTACAAATAATGAACTACACAGTGCTTTGAGTGATACACAAGTGTTGCAACGTCTCAAGGAACAAATTTATCGACAACGAGATGATTTGAAGGAAAAGGAAAGAGAATTGCAGAGTAAATATACGGAAATTGAACATGTAAGTGTAAAATTAAAGAAACAGAAACTTGTATTATAGTAGAATAAATTCAGCTGAATTGGAATTTTTAATGGCTGAATTTAAAATTTAAACATTCAATTTACCTCTTTTGGTTAGTGCAATTTCATTATTTGAATAAGAATATTTATTCAGCTGAATTGAATTCTTAAGCAAACAAACATGATTTAAGATAGACGAATTAAGGTTTTTGATGGTTCAATTAAACATTGTCATATTAATTAAGATTTTTAATAGCTGAATACAAATTTAATTATACAAATCTATTCGTGATTTATGGTAGCTGAATTAAAATTTTTATTGGGTAAAAAGAAAATTTTTGTTGATTTAAAATTTTTCAACGTAATGAAAACGTTAGTCTTCTTAAAAAGTTCTAAAGTAGCTTTATTATACTTTTTGATAGCTGAATTGAATATCTATTGGTTTTTCCTTTGCTGAATACAATTTTTATAGCTGAATTATAATTTCTGTTACAGAAAGTGTAGCAAATAATATTTTTAATTCACTGAAAATGAATTGCTTTAAAAGAATTTATATATTTAAAAGATGAATAAAATTTATCACGTGAATAGAATGTGAACTTTGAATTTGCTGAAGAAAGTTTTTCTAATAATATATTTTTTATTTAAGTTATATCTAATTTTAATATGAATTAGAATTTTTTTGGTGACTTATATGTTTTTCTATATGTAAAGTATATAGTTATCTGAGCGATTTAAAACAAATTATTAAACAATTAATTTTGAAATATATTTTTATAATTTAGCTAAGTTGACTTTAATTTTAAAGTGATTGTGATGAATATATTGAAAATAATTTTAAAGAAATTATTTGATTATTTTTATGATGCTTAATACACATTATGTTTAGTTTTTACACCAGTTTATTTTATCCCCTTAGCTTCAATATATTTTCAGTTAATTGATCTCTTTTTAATCACCTCTCTTTAATTTTTATTAGTTCTCCTAATAGCTTCATTAAATAGAATGTGTTAGGAAACCTATAAAAAAGTATTTTTATGGTCACGTTTATTTAAAAAAAATTACTTGCAACATGTTATTTTACTCCCCTCCTTTTCCAAAGCAACAGAACATAATTAACTTTTTTATCTTATATTTAATTTTTTTAATTAGATGACTATACAAATGGAACGTTTAAAATCTTCGGGTCGTGATACACGTCGTCGTTGCACTATGCTACAAACACAAGTGAAAAATTTATGTGAAGAACGAGCAGACTTTCTGGCACAACTACAAGACCAATGTCGTGAAATAAATAGTTTGCGCAAACGTTTGGGTTTAGCCGAAAAGGATAATGAAGATTTATCTTTGTTACATGAAGATGATCCCAACGATCCAAATCGTCCACGTTATACTACACGTGAACTTAAAGAATTGATTAACGAACGTGATGAACTATTGACCACAATTGAAAATTTAAATGAAGAGTTGAGAGCTTTAAAACCAAACGAAATTACTGCAAATGATTCTAGTTCAGATGAGGAAGAAGATGATGGTGTAGGAGCCGAGGGAGGAGATGATGATAATGGTGAACACAATGGAACGTAAGTTGAAAAAGATGTTTGCAGGAAGATATACAGAATTAAAAAAATGTTTTATTATACAGACCACCCGAACATGATGCTCCGGTACAAGGACCCTTGCCCTTTGAACCTGATGATGCACCTTGGAAGAAATCTAGTGAATCTGGTATTCGCAAATTGTAAGCCATATTATTATTTTTATTATATTTTTCCGATTTAAATAAAATTTTTATTTCACTTTTAGCTTTCGCAAATTATTCTCCGATACCAATGAAGGTAACTCCAATAATCAAACCTTTCAAAAACGTTCCTTAGCCACCTTATCGAAAATGGCTTTATCGGCTACCCCCTCAGCAAATGCTAATGTTAAGTAAGTGTTTGTTTAAAGTTTAAATTCAAATTTAAACCTTTTAAAAGAAAACTAATGCAAAACAAAGAAAAGACATAAACAAAATTAAAGCGAACTTAATGGATCAATTACATACATTCTATATGCTATAATTTATCTATTATAAAACAACAAAAACCATTTATTAACATACAATTTTAACCTCTTAAAATATATGATAACTATATTTTTTTATTATTTTAAATATTTCTTTAAGATTAACTTATATTTTTTTATTAAATAATAGAAAAAAAGGAAATGACAACAATTAAATATTTTATACAAACATTTAAAAGAAAAAAAACTACAATAACATTTTTATTTATTCTGTTAAAAAAATAATAATGCTTTTCAAATTAATCTCTTAAAACGTACAACTAAAAAGGGTTAGTTTTGGACTTTACATTGTAAACATGAACTTTTTGCTAGTGTTTTATGGATTTTTTAATATTTGAGTCAAGGACTTTAGGCATTAATTATACAGGACTATTTTGAAAGTTTAAACTTTTTATATGATTATTACGTTGTCGATAAATTGCCAGAGTATACATTGATAAACCCTTTTTCAAAAAATTTAAATTGCTGAAAAATGTTATTTCATTAATTCATAAAATTAATATTTTCAAAAACTTGATCATTTTTAAATAGAAAAGTTAAGTAGGCGATGACTTTTGTATAGAAAAGTTAAGTAGGTGATGACCTTTCTATAGAAAAGTTAAGTTAGCGATAACTTTTCTATAGAAAAGTTAAGTTAGCGATAACTTTTCTATAGAAAGTAAGTTAGCGATACTTTCTATAGAAAAGTAAGTTAGCGATAACTTTTCTATAGAAAAGTTAAGTTAGCGATAACTTTTCTATAGAAAAGTTAAGTTAGCGATAACTTTTCTATAGAAAAGTTAAGTTAGCGATAACTTTTCTATAGAAAAGTTAAGTTAGCGATAACTTTTCTATAGAAAAGTTAAGTTAGCGATAACTTTTCTATAGAAAAGTTAAGTTAGCGATAACTTTTCTATAGAAAAGTTAAGTTAGCGATAACTTTTCTATAGAAAAGTTAAGTTAGCGATAACTTTTCTATAGAAAAGTTAAGTTAGCGATAACTTTTCTATAGAAAAGTTAAGTTAGCGATAACTTTTCTATAGAAAAGTTAAGTTAGCGATAACTTTTCTATAGAAAAGTTAAGTTAGCGATAACTTTTCTATAGAAAAGTTAAGTTAGCGATAACTTTTCTATAGAAAAGTTAAGTTAGCGATAACTTTTCTATAGAAAAGTTAAGTTAGCGATAACTTTTCTATAGAAAAGTTAAGTTAGCGATAACTTTTCTATAGAAAAGTTAAGTTAGCGATAACTTTTCTATAGAAAAGTTAAGTTAGCGATAACTTTTCTATAGAAAAGTTAAGTTAGCGATAACTTTTCTATAGAAAAGTTAAGTTAGCGATAACTTTTCTATAGAAAAGTTAAGTTAGCGATAACTTTTCTATAGAAAAGTAAAGTTAGCGATAACTTTTCTATAGAAAGTAAAGTTAGCGATAACTTTTCTATAGAAAAGTAAAGTTAGCGATAACTTTTCTATAGAAAAGTAAAGTTAGCGATAACTTTTCTATAGAAAAGTTAAGTTAGCGATAACTTTTCTATAGAAAAGTTAAGTTAGCAATAATTTTTCTATAGAAAAGTTAAGTTAGCGATAACTTTTCTATAGAGAAGTTTTGGGAATCTTTAAGAAAATGAATTTTTTTAATTTATATTATTTCCTTGGGATTAATTTAGAAAAGCCATTATTTTTTTATGGGTGAAGGTTTTATTTTCAAATTCAGTTTTGCCGAATGATGTTCTCGTAAAACTAAAGTTTTATTTATTTATTATATTAATTAAACTTAATATTTTATTAATGAAAAAATCTATAGATTTAAAAATTATATAAAGTCAAGAGTGAAATTTACTTGAAATCTAAAAACAAAAAATGACAACAAAATTTAAAGGACTTAAAATTTATAAAAAAAACAATTATTTTAAATGAAAAAAAATTAAATGTTACTTACAAATATTATTATATTGAAAATATATTAACAAAAATATTGAAAAAAGTTTTTAAATTATTAAAAAGGTCTTACAAAAAAATACATTAGCCTTGATTTAAAGACAAAATAAGCCTTAATTAATACAAAAGAAAACAAATAAAAATGTTTAATAAAATAAAACTTGTTAAAACTATTGGAGCTTCCAGTTTTGTTTTTTAAACTTAAAATTTCAATTTATATAACATTTTCATTTCTCTATAACTAAAACAGATTTATACATTTTGTTTAAAAAGGAAATTTAAGAGACCTTTTATGGATAGAGGAAGAAGGATTTTATGCTAAAAAAAAAAAAACTAAAAAGTAGATTATTTTTTATTATATTTGAGAAAAAGTAGCTCTCTATTTTTAACCCCTTTGAAAACTTATTTGCAATTTAGCTATTTGTTTTATTATAGTCTAGAGATTTAAAGTCATTATTAGTGGCATGTTATCATTATTAATATACAAAAATATTTTATAAAATAAATTATGAATTTATAAAACTTATTTTGATAACCAAAAAGTAGTATTGTTAAATTTAAAAAAATAATAATATCATATGAATAAAAAAATAATTAAACAATTTTAGCACAAACTATAAAAGAAATTATATTAAAATATATGAAAAAAAATTATCTGTTGCATTTTAAAAGTAGTTATCCGATTAAAAAAAAACTAACCAACAACTAACTTTATAAACTAAATATGAAAAGAATTTTATAAGAAACACAATTTTTATAAAATTACAATTTTGTTAAAGATTTTAATTTCTTCATACTTTCATTTTTATATTAAAAAAAAACTGCTTCTTTTGTAAGCTTTTTTTCAAGCTTAAAGCTTTTTTCCCGATTTTCCTTTTTTAAATTTTATAATTTATTGGTTTTTATTATTTCTTATAAAAATTTTTCGTTTTTATTTACAGCACTTTACAATATTACAGGTATTTTTAATAACAAAAATTCCTAACCTCAACTTCTCACAACAATAATTTTAAATAAATTAAAAATATTACATTCCTGAACTAGAAAACGATAAAATACAAACAAAATACAAACGAATCAAGAAATTCACTTATCATTCACTAAAACATACATTTCACTTCATCACATTCAAACACAAAAACTTTCATCAATTTACGAATTAATATTAAAAAAAAACATATCAATCAGTTGACTTCAAATTGAAAACTAAAAACGAAAAATGTTTTAAACACAGAAAAATTCCAATTTAAAAGAATGTTCTATATATTTTTTATTAAGTCTTAGACTGTGCCAAAGATATATTTTTTTTAAAAAACACATAAATATAAGTTTTTTGTAAAAAAAAAATTCAGGCTCAAAACTTCATAAACAAAACATTTTGTCATTTTTTCCAATATTTACTTGTTTTATACCCTGCACCACTGTAGGTGCCGATAAAAAAATGGCATAATACCCACCTTTAAGTATAACGTACTACTCGGACTCACTTTCTTAGTCGATTTAAAAATGTCATTCCGTCCGTCTGTCTGTTCGGCTGGTTGTCCATGTAAACGACGCAATTATTTGAGATATCTTGATGAAATTTGTTACATGTTACTTTTTTGGTTTAAGGACGATAATTTTTGAAATTGGTCATATTCGGTCTAATATATCAAGTAGCTGACATACAAATGTATTTCCGGAATGGGGGTTTAAGGTCATAAAAGTCCTAAATATGAAGCGATTTCAACCAAATTCAACATGAATATATCTAATAATATTCTTAATCGTTGAGCCAAATTATGCGAGGGACGGTGCATTACTTTTCATTTGTCTAACACAAGCCCCCTTCCAAATATCACTTTAAAGGGCACAAATCTCACATCTACAAACAACAATGTGGTGAAGGGTATAACATAGTCGGATTTGATCGACTAGAACAATTTTAATTTTTATTTAATACAAAACGTGATCTTTTTGTTTAAGTTAAATTTATTTAAAAAAACAATTCTTAAAATGTATATAATTTCTGTTATTTTTCTTTTATTTTTAAGTTTAATTTATGTTATTTAAAATTATTTTATAATTTATTTTAATTAAAATTAAAAAAAAAATAATATATTTTCATAATTTTGTTTTTTTCTTACTCTTCCAAAATTTTAATAAAAATATCCCCAAAAGAATAAAGAATTTTAACAAAAAAAAAAATAAATAAAATTAAAAAAATATTGAAACAAAGAAAAAACTCTAAAAAATATATTTATAAAAAATAAAGAAAAAATTCATTATAACCTACAAAAAAATTATACAAAATATTATTATACAAATAAAAAAAAAAACAAAAACAAAATTAAATTGAAAAAAACTATTAAAAAATTGTATCACAATAATTAAAAATATAAAAAAAGAAAACAAAAATAAATATTTGAATATTTAATTTAGAAAGTCAAACAAAACCAAAAAAAAAACAATTGTTTTATTTACTTTAAAATTAATAACAAACAAGTTCCAATCAGTCAAGCCCAACTATTTAATACCCTACAACACATTATTGGTTGTTGTAACAGTTCGCCTGTTCCCCTGTTCCCAAAAGTTTTTTTTTTGGAGATTAAGCTTTCGTTTGATATGACTGTCACTAAGCTGACAATCTTTGGCCGAGTGTGATTTGGCGCGTCCCGGAACGAAGATCAAGTGTCGTGACAACGACCACATTGTTGGTTTTCAATGGTAGGTGTCATAAATTAATAAACGACCCTCGTATAAATATATTTTCTTACTTAAGCTTAAGAATGCAGCATATTATAATGATAGTAATATTTATGTGGGATTTGTGTGTTTTTTAAGAAGTTTTTCTGGGGGAAATTATTGATTGACCCTCGTAAAATTTCGTACATCAATTTGAAAATCTTAATCTCACACACATGTGAGATTAAGATTTTCAAAGTGAAATTTTAAGGGGATTGTATGGGACTAATGAGAAATAATGGAACGATCCACGTATAATTTGTCACATTTTAGAATGTTATTAGACTTATTTGTGGTAAAATTAATTAAATACCGCTTTTAATTCACTGGGAGGAACAAATGTATGAGGCTAGGTGAATCATCGCCAATTTGAAAAGGCATCGTCCTTGGGACAAAATAATGACGCGTACCAAGTTCATCATCAAGACATTTCTGGATTTGGTTCACAAGGTTTTCATGGACCGCCAGCCAGCCTGACAAACGGATGTATATCGTTTGATCGATTCAGAAAGTGATTCTGAGACGAGTGGTATACTTAAAAGTTGTGGTAACAATATTTTATTTTGCCCGTTACAAATTTCTCTTTGAATGCATAATACTCCAACTATCTACGGTGGTGTAGGGTATAAAAACTCTTAATCAGATACAGAGTTTTAAAACTCTTTAAAAGTAAAAAATAACAGACATGGACAATGTTTTCATAATCATAATGACAGATTTATTAAAAACAGAGGCAACGGTATTATTATACCCTCTACCACCACTAGCGGTGAAGAGGTGATATTAACTTTGTCATTCTGTGTGTAGCGCTAAGAAGGAATATATGTATATTCTTGCATGAAATTCAAATCTTTCTATTGTTGGCACTTTCACGACCATTATAATTAACAGAGCCCAATGAAATTTGGCCTGGATATTTGTCAGTATTTTAAAATATATAGACCGATATCTGAAAGAATTTTCAAATTCCATGCGAAGAACTTTTGTAAAATTATCAATTGTATGCGGATAATAACAGTGGTAACTTTATGCTAATTTGTAAATATAAACATGTAGGCCACTCTACTCATATTCATAGTGGCAACAATATATTAATAAAGACACAGATTCAGTGAAATACGATGGCAACTCTAATTCATTAAAAAGTTAAAATCAAATAATGAAAAATATCTTAAAACCATATTAAGAGAAGTAATAAAACATTTATGTTAAATTTAAATTAGCAAAGATATCGCCATTTTGAAAGTGACAAAAAGTAACATGTTGGCAACTCTTTCCTTTCTTATTAACTGTTTGACATTATTTAGCTTAGACATATTTTTTTCCAGAGTTGGTAACTCTAATCAAATTTCAAGCTTCATAATAAACGATTGTGAACAAAAATAGAATAATTTTTATCAAAGACACACATTTTTAATAGGATATATTTTTTGTCTGAGATAATTAAGTCGTACCTGTTTTAATTTGTTATTACTTTTTTTAAGGATTTTTGTTGGAGACGATTTAATTTAGATGATACTGCTATACTAAGTATTATTTCGGGAAGGTTTTGAAAATAAAGCAAATTTAAGAAAATAGTGAACCAATATTTTTAAGGACAAACTAAACTTTCTATAAAAGTTGTTAATTTTGTTAAAACTACTCAAATCTATTTGAAATAATAGCAATGACACAGAACTCCCATAAAATAATAACCTTTCACTTCTAATTTCCTTTAGACAATATTTAATTTATTTTATTATTATTTGCATTTATCATATTATTTTCAATAAATCCATTCAAAATTGAAGCAAAGGTTGAGGTTCCATTATAAGCGGAGGAGGTCCTTTTATAGTAGATAATCCTTTAAGTATTCAATTTATTTTCCCTGTTATTTTTCTCGGTAAACATAAATTGTATGAGTATAACCAAATAAGTTACAATAGCGGCCAACATCTAAGAAAATTAAAGAAAGAAAAATAATTAAGAAACCGTTATTCTCACTACTTACACTTCCCAGTAAACTTAGATTCAAATTAAAGAATTCCTTTGCAGTTATAACAAAACGTTGATGTAAAGTTTGTATAGAGAATTCACTAACCAAATCGTTATAACGTTTATTACCCAAAGGTTTGACCAATTTTGAGACCAAACAACCAATATAGCGGCTCTGTGTATGATAAAAAAACAAATTACTAAAATTTTATAGTTTTGGACCCACTGTGCTAGCAAAGCAATTGTTTGGAGAAATCTCGGAAACTTTTAAACCATAAGAGATAATTTAATAAAGTTGAATAATTTAAGAGTTGAAGTTTTTTCGAATTGATTTGAAAGAGAACAGGCGTTTATCTGGTCAGTGTCGATTTGGGAAAGACCCCGAATACCCATCCGCAAAAGACACAATTTTAAATTTCACTTTTCTGGGAGCTGAAAAACCACAATATCTGATATGGTAAACTTTGAATGGTTACCGACTACTCCCCCGCCCAGTTTGGGGGCATGTAGTGCTTTATATCAATTCGAAAACACCACTGAACCACTGCCAAAAGTTATACTTACATTATTTTCACTGGCATCCGTAAAATAGAACAACATATACACCAAACTGACCAAAGATGCTGATGTGGCTCCATTGAATACAAACTTATGAAATATTTGCCCCTTGTAAAAAGCCGTAAATGTCCAATAACAATTACAAACAATATCAAAAAAAGAAGACATGAATAACGTTAATAAAGACCAGCTATACATGCGATTAAAGCACACATAACATTCCCATAAACGTAGATAAATCAAACGCAAATAATTGACCTTTTTGTAATCCTTTTCATCATAGGGCTGCCAGATTACACTACGAAAAAAAGATTTAGGTTCATGTGCGCGCACAATGGACTTCATAACATCTCTTAAAATTTGGGTTCTACGATTTAAGGTCATAATGACATAGATGATTTGTATATAACGTGTTCTTAAATTAGTAGTTATGGGCATAAGATACCAAAATACTGGACTTATTTTCGAAATATTATTAATCCAAATTTTCAAACCAACACATATAAATTGGCATGATAACATTAATAGCATACTTTTGGTTAAACAATGATAATTCATATTCTTCTTCACATTGGTGTCCAAATATTCTTCCAATAATTCGTCGACCTCTTTTTGTAGAAGATTTAATCTCTCGAAATGTTTGGATTTGAATATAGTTTCCAATATTATGATGATATTAACTAAGCCATTGAATACAAACGAGGCGGTACCCACAAGACCACCAACTGAAGTATCACCACCATTCATACGCCAATAGAACATTAGGAATACAGCGGCCGATAACCAGCTTAAGAAGCATAATCGTAATAAAGCCGAAAGCCAAGGAAAACGGGGTATCGTTAGAAATCCAGTTAAGTAAAATGTATTTCTTAAATAAGTCTCCAAGAATTTATGAACAATGTTCATGTTTGACAAAGGATATTTGAAAACTGAATAGAAGTCCTTAGAAATCAAGTCATAAGGAATATTTATGATTTAATTACAGTGACTCGACAAGTATTTAAAATTGAAATGCTTAAACTCATTTTAGCAGAAATCAATTATTGTACTCAATAAATTAGATTCAGTTAAGAATTATCAGATTTCGTTTTGAATTAACATTAATTTTACTTTTATTTAATTAAATTTGTGAAGTGGTTACTTATGATTTTGAATACAAGCGTCTCAGGGTGGTCAAAGCGTTTTTTGTGGAAATAATTCTTTAAATTTAAGACCGTTAGAGATATTTCAATGAAAATTCTCGTAATTACAGCTGAGGTATTTTCGAGTTGATTTGTAAGAGTACAGGCTTCTACCATGTCAGCGAACTAGACAGTGATCTTCCAAAATGGGATACCTTAGATATGTTGATTTTCTAAAAACGCTTTAATGAACTGTTAGAGATATCTTCTTTAAATTTCACATGGTTAGAGCTGAGGTGAAATGGCATTGAAGAGTACTGGCCTTTATCTATGATGTTTATATCTTGGTTCAAAATCTAACCTTAACTTGTCTTCCTCTAGTCGATTTTCCTTATTGTCTCCTAAAACAAATGAATTTTCAGAAATTCAACAACCTGAGATGACCTAATTTGAAAGGTCACCGACTAGGCCCAATCAGAATTAGGCCTGTATTCCTCCAAAACAGCTAGAAAGCACCTCAGCTCTTAATGTGTGAAATTTTATTAAGAATTATTTCCAAAAAAAAAAAAAAAAAAAACATTTTGGGCTGTAAATCGATCAAATATTTAAAGAGTTAATTAAAACAAAGATGTCGCGATTTTTCTAAAATTTAGAATTCCATTTAATTAACGTAATCCGAAATTTCATTAGAATATATTTAATTTATTAAACTGTTATTTGCCTTTGTTGCATTTCCAATAAACTCCTTTATAATGGTAGCCAATGTTGTAGCTTCAATATAAGATAAGGAATCAATGGTAGATGAAACATTCGAAGTTACAGACGATTTCAATTTCATACGATTTTCATTATTCGTTTTCTCGGTAAACATAAATTGTATGAGTATCACCAAATATGTGACAATGGCGGCCACCATCTGGAGAGAGAATATTTTTGTGAATAAATTTATTTACCTCCAATACACATTGAGACATAATAGATTTTTTTGGAAGGAAAAAAATTTAAATTTTGATCGGTACTAAGAGCGGAGGAGTTGCGGTTTTAGAGAGGGTGTTATGAGGCCTTAAAAATGGCATCACGAATGTCTTTTCTACACCCAGCCTACTCAATGTTACACATTAATTTCCCAAAAATCTATTCTGTCCCACTGTGCTCTATTACTTACACTTCCCAGCAAACTTAGATTTAGGCTAAAGAAATCTTTAGCCGACACCACAAAACGTTCATGTAGAGTTTGTATCGAGAACTCACTAACCAAATCATTATAACGTTTATTACCCAAAGGTTTAACCAATTTTGATATCAAACAACCAACATAGCGGCTCTGGAAGGAATAAGAGAAGAATTATTTGGATCTTATACAGAGCTCTTCTTACCTCATAATAACACTCTTCTGAAAACCAGCAAATTATAGAGAGCAAAACGAACGCCAATATGGCAAAGCAGGCATTTTGCAAAAGAGCATAATAATCTCTGCCCTGAGTCAATATGGCCAATATAATCCAATAGGTGTTACAAACAAAGTCCACAAAATATACAGCCGTGGAGAACAGTAGAGACCAACCATAAGTGTCGTTGTAAGTTTTTAAACACATATAAATTTCATTATATGCTTTTTTAAGCATTATAAGCATTTGTTCATCTTCTTGCTCTTCACCTATAGAAGCTAATTTGATGACTTTTGTTTTGGAAGAGGGATTTAAACGTTTAAAAACTCTTTCTAAATTCCGTTCACCCATGTCATTTAAGGTTTTGCGTAATAGAGAAACATAATAATTTAACTGAATTATAGTTGTTAACAGTTCCAAAGTCTTGATTTGTAAAGCTAAATAACTTTGCAAAGAACGCCAATACAAGAGACTAGCGGCCGATCTGGTCTCAAAAGTAGTCCACATTATAAGGCCATGACAAATGGTTAGCATTATAAAGATACCCAAAATAATAATGCTAAATCTTAAAATGTTATAATTCAGATTTTGCGGTTTCATTAATTCGATTTTTAAATACTTTTTAATTTCTATAAATTGTTGAAATATTAACGAACAATATGGATTCTTTATATATGATTCCACCAATACCACTAGATGACCCAGCATATGGGTAAAATATAAGATAACACTTACAAAACCATCAAGACTTTGTTCATCACCAAATACATCATGAATTATAGCCAAATGAGTAGTCCAAATTATTTCAACGCACCAGAACAATAAAACCACTTCATATATTCTCCATTTTTTTCTTAATGGATGTATGCCAAATATCCAGAAATTTATATATATTAAAGATATAGCGATTTTAAATAATTTACCATCATTAATAGAATATGTTAATTTAAAATGAGTTATAGTCATTTCGAAACTTGTTGAGGTATTAAAAGATCTTGAAATTTATTTAAGAATTTTATATAAAAAAATGAAACAAAATTTGCTTAATCATGTTTCATTTTCTTTGGATCATAATTGAAACCTTTTATTTCATTTAATATTTTAATTATTTATCAAGTGTCCAGATCTAAAGTGCTTATTCGTTTAGTTCATTTTACTACATAGTACAGTGGGGCAGAATCGTTTTTATATGCTTATCACCAAATGGTTGTGTGTTACACCCATTTCTAAGTAAACCGTTAACCTCACAATCACTTTTTGAGTTGATTTAAAGATATTCATTTGTCCGTCTGCCTGTCCGTACTTATAGGCCTCTTATAACCTTAAAACCGCAAATCACCTTAAATGTTATAAATCACTCATATAGAAGAGTGTTTTGAAAATATTTTAAAAATGTATTATACAAGCACAAGCCATAAAATAAAACTATGTGAAATTCGGTCCATAATTGTTCCAGCATCATGATATATATATAGTCGGTCTTAAACGAATATTACACTCTTCTTATTATTTTTATTTTTGAAATAACTTTATAATTTTTGATCGGCTTAATGGATCTATATGATATTTAACACACTCATAGCATTGTAAAGTCACTTTATAATATTGTTAGTTTTTACTCCATTGGTAGTTCGTGAACAGAGTTATGGACCATCAAATAGGGGTAACTCTCTAATCAAAATTTTTAACCGCTTAGAAAATGTTAGTTTCTTGTTCAACTCCCGGAAAAAAACAATCCATCTAATTATAGTCCCTAGTAACTCATTTAATTTGCTATGCGTAAGTCAAATTTCATATTAATTCATTGAGTCAATTAAAAGTTATAGATCTATTCTGCCGCACTGTGTATTTGTAAAATACTATACATTAATCATATTTAATTTTAGTTACAATCTATTAGATTAAATTAATATATATATATATATATATATATATATATATATATATATATATATATATATATATATATATATATATATATATATATATATATATATATATATATATATATATATATATATATATATATATATATATATATATATATATATATATATATATATATATATATATATATATATATATTTCCATTTTAATTGTTATACTAATTAATACTTAATTATGATAGATTTTCGCTTTTTTTCCTGATAACATTAAGTAGAAGATTTACTTTCGTTCATATGAAATTGTATTAGAATAATGAGATAAGTAGTTGTAGCACCCACAATCTAAAAGAGAGCAAAAGAGAAAAGGAAATTAATTAAAGACAAAGAGTTAGAGGGACTTGGGGAAAAATCACCGTATATAGGAGCGTGCAATCGATGCTAAAGAAACCAGCAGCAGTTATAGAAATTTTTTGATGTAACAATTGTAAAGAGAATTGCTCGATCTGTAAGAGAGTTAAGAGGAGAAATTTATTATTCTAAATTCTTTTAAAAAAGAAACGAGGAAAAGGCTAAAGCAAGTCACAATTTTGGATCTAACACCATAAAGACAAAGGTCAGGAAAAAAATGTCAATTTAATAACACCGATTGGTACAGAATTACTATCTAAAACGATTAAACGATGTCCGTCCGTCTGTCTAACAGTGTTTCTAAAACGATTTTTTGGAAATAATTCGATAACTATTGAATTGTAATGAAATATCTTTTGATGAAATTTCACAAGGTTAAGAGCTGAAGGGCTTTCGAGTTGATTTGAAGACCCATATCCGGTAAGGGGTGTATTTGGTGAAGAATCAATTTCCGATTTGTAAACTATTTTTGTTTGATTCGAAATTTATTAACTTTGGATAGGGCTTTTGGGCAGATCCTTTTCTCAAACTTTGCTGGATGAACTTAACTTGCATTTCTGTTAAGATTTTTTAGAAAACAATAAACAAATAAAAAAGTTCAGAACAAAAAAAATATTTTATTTAGAGATTGAATGTTGCCAGCTTTTTGGAAAAAAAAAGATTAACAAATACATTATAAAGTTCTAATTTCAGATTATTATAACGTTTTAGGTTTAAACCTATAAATCAACTCAAAACTACCTTTTTTTTCAGATGTCTGTGACGATTCAAAAGTTTCAAAAATATTTCCCAATTAAATTATTAAATCTTACTTACCACTGAATTGTGATTATCATTTATAATATCGATATCTATGCGATGCAAACTCAATGCTATGCAATTTGTCTAAAGAAGAGGTAATAAAACCGATTATTTACTCGATTCAATTTCGAATTAATTTTGTTTTCAACTTACCGTTTGCACTGTTCTCTCACATAATATTGCCAACACCAAAACATTTACCAAATGAGGTATAGTCCAGACCGCACTACCCGCTATTAAAAGAAAATCATTCCTGGTCGAATGAAAATCTTGAAAATTATAAAAAATCCAATAACAATTTGAAGTAATCGAGATAAAATCATTGCCCACATTTATTAACATGGAGACGCCAAAATAACGATTTATTATCTCGCTGATGTTAAACAAACGATTGTAAACTTCACGTACAATGAGTAATCTTTTCAATTCTGGATTTTCCATATCACAACGTCTTCTCTTCAGTAAAGAGGTTTCGAGTAGAACTAAAGTTTGGGGTAGATTTACGGCACCAATTCTATTGATATTATCTGTTATATTAACATCTTTTTGGGGACATTTGAAGGTTTTCAAATTTATTTGATTTAAAATATTCACTAACAGTTTGAATCTGTGCTTTATAATACGCATAGCGGTAAACATTTGAAAGTAACGGATGCCACAGATTAATAACGGTAACAGATAAAATATCCAAAATAGTATGAAATTCTTTTCCTGAGATAATAGTTTTGAGGCCAAAATAAAAAATTCAGCAGCTAGATAAATAAATGCCATGAGAACGAAACGTTGGATGGTGGTACGGCGAAATTTTCTAAAAAGGAATAAAAAGAAAAACTTATGAATTTAAAGTAAAATGGAATAAAAAGAAAAAAATAGGAAAACTTACTTGTTATTCACATCCACATTGAGAGAACGCTCAAATATGCGATCAATTTCCTTGACTTCCATATAAAATTGCTTTTGTTCGTTTCGCCTTATCAAGCACTCCGAAATGGAGACTATATGGGCAACTCGAATACCCACCATTTGTATGAAATCCACAGTTTGACCCACATCATTATCGTTGGTTTTTATAAAATCATCATCCGTAAATAAACCATAAAGCATAAATGCTGTGGAACTCATAGTTATAATTAAAATATAGATTTGCAAAAGACGAGATTTTATTAAACACCATGTTTTACGATCTATTAAGGAGGGTGACAAGCAGGCAATTTGATATATGATATGTAAACCTGCTACAGATTCCAAAATATCCATAACTTTAGAAAAAAAAACTAAAGCGAAAAAATTTGTATTACTTTAAGACAATAATTAAAGTCTTTTTTATATTCAACAATTATTTCCATTTTATTACTTGTGAATACAAAATCTATATTTTTAAATATCTAAAGTACTCAGTACTTAATGCAAAGTATGAACTTAACGATATTTAGAAATAAAGCAAGAAATAAAGTGATTAATAATAGAGATGGATATCTAATCGATTATTTTGGCATATAATTCTGTATTTTTTAAAGTGATAAAGATATTTTCATAAAATTTCACAGGCTTAAAGCTGAGGTGTTTTCGAGTTAATCTCAAGGAGTACAGGCCTGTATCAGTCAAGGGGCGCAGTCAGTTACGCTTCAAATTTGACCACCTCAGATGTGTTAATTTTAAAAAAATCGCCAAAAAATCATTTATGAATCAGACTAAAGAAATTTTGTATATAAATAGACCTTAGAAATTTCTACAAAAATATGTTTTGAAATATACATTATCTCTTATAGTTTGAGAGATTTTCTAAACCAAATGAATTTTTAACCCATATTTCGTCTCACTTGTTTTAGTTCTTTTAAGTTAAAGGAGTTAAAATAGGTCCTTAATTTTTTTTAAATATGCAACAGATTCCTTATACAATTTGAAAAAATATTGCTGCAATAATCATATGAATATATGAATCCATTATTAAGTAATATTTATCTGAAGTTGGGACTTTGAAAAAATATGATTATTTAGGGATTTATCAAAAAGGTGGCAACATTCTTAAAAGCAGTTTTTGTTTTAAACATTGTAATTTTTTATATTGCTATCTTAGCTGAAATTCCTGAAAACGAGATCCGGATCTGCCTACAAGCCCTATCCAAAGTTAACCAATTTAAAAAAAAATAATTTTAACTTTTTTTGTTAAATTCTAAAATTTCAAAAGCTATAGTTTTCCTTAAATTGTCCATAATATATAGCTACATATGCAAGGTATAACCCCAAGAACTATTTGCTGCAGGACCGCCTTTATAATCACAGAATGAAAATTTTAGTGAAAAATGTCACATTTTTAAATATGTTTTATGAGAATTGGGATTTTGGGTATTTTTGTATGAAATAGTGGACGTATTTTTTACTTTCTAAATTCAGGACAAGTTTACATATATCGTAACAAAAATTCAATTTAAAAAAATATATTAGTTAATATTTTATTTAAACTTAAATTCTAAGTTTATTTTATGAACAAACTGCAAAAGTGAAAAATTTTAAGTCTTTCAAGAAATTTTGAAAAAATCAAAATTTAATAATTATTTTTTGAAATTAATAATTTACAAGTTCTAGGCTTTTTTAGATATCAAATATTTATATAAAAAGTTTATAAGATTCGCTAAAAAATTAACATAAACTTGGCCTCCTCTAGCTTAATAATCTATTTTTTAAAAATTGTACAAAAATTTACAAGAAAAGCATAGTTTAGCCTGGATTTTTAGCCAAGGTACACATTTTTTCTACAAGTGTTTGGTATCTGTGAAAACCTTAGTACATGAGGATTCATCATTTTTAGAGAAAAAGTTAAGAAAATGGCAATTTTATAAAAAATTTATAGTCTTTAGAAATTCAAGTTTTTATTCAAAAACATAACAAAGTGGTCAAATTTGAAGGGTCCCAGACCAGGCCTCTTACCAGTTAGGAATCTGTACTTCTTCAAATCAACTTGAAAAGTCCTTAACTTTTACCATATAAAATTTTATTAAGATGCATCTAACGGTTCAAAAGTTAAAGAACTATTTTCCAAAAAAATGTTCAATTTTTTAGAATCGAAGTTCAGTCTTATTAGAATTTTTGCTTAATTTGCAAATTTTATCAAAAAAAAGAAATTGTTTCGACATTAAATGTTCAATTTTGCATAATTTCCATAATTTTATATCAGTTATAATAAATGTTATCTAAATTATTTGATAAAATATAACAACTGTATAAAATAAAATATATTTACATACACAAACAAAAATAAATTTAAATTATTTTAAAAGGCAGACGACACAAATCTGTTTGGCATGACATTTTTAAAATAATTTAAAAAATAAAGAACTTTAAACCTCCTAAAAAATAAACTCATAAATTGCTTTTCTCTTCATTTTTCCTTAAAATTTTTCTCAGTGTAGTTCCGCTAATATTATCTTTTATTACTTTTTTATGTTTTAACAATTTAATTCACTTTCATACCAATTTGATTTAATAAATTTTCACTTTTTTATGCTGAAAGCGGATTTGTTAACCCGTTTGCGGTTAAAGGAAAACTGACAATATTTAATTGAATAACATTGTTCGAATATAATATTGTGGAACATGATGTAGTTTTTTTCTCTTATTTTTATTTTAGTGGCTGTTAATCTTTATATTACCGCTCCCTATTTTTTCTATTGTCAAATCAATCATTAAATTATTATATTCTTTTTCCATTATCGCCATTGTCAAGTTCAATTAGTTTAGGTGTCTAAGTCAATTAGTTTCCTTATAGTTTTTCTTTACTTTTTCTTGTTAAACTCTGCACAGTGGTTCCAAAATGATATTTTTGGAAAAAAATTCTGGAATTGGTTTTAGCTGAGCTGTTTCCGGTTGAAAATTTTGGAAAATAGCTAAATTTCACTAGAGGAAGCCTAGTTTAGTTTAGATTTCCAGCCCTGGTATAAACTTCTTACACAAGTATTTGGTATCTATGAAAGCTTTAAGACTTGAAGATTCATGATTCTAGAAGAAAAAATTAGAAGAATGTCATTTGATGTCAAAAGAACTTGAAATTTAGAGTTTCTATATGAAATTTTCTCACACAGTACATAAATTAAAAAATTCCCATTTTTTCATATAAGAATTCCTAAAATCCCAATCCGTATAAAACATATTTTCTTTTTTCATGAAACTTATAAACCTGCTGTTAGAAAGGTCCCCCCGTAAATAACACTTCTTAGGTATTTATCTTATATATGTATTTATATATTAAAAATAGTTTAAAGATGGTTCCTGGCATGCGATTTGGGAATATAACAAATGCATTTGAAACTCCACACATATAATCAGAGACTTTAAAAATTTCTTTTGTCTCAATTTAAAAAATAATTTTTGGCGAATTTTTAAAATATCAACATCCTCAAGGTGGTCAAATTTGAAGGGTCTGCGACTTGGCCTCTGACCAGCTTTAGGCTTGTAGTTCTCCAAATTAAGTTGAGAACACCTCGGCTATAAGCCTGTTAAATTTTATTAAGTTTTAGCAAAGGGTTCCAAAGTTATATAATTATTTCCATAAAATTCCTCTTCGAACCACAGTGCTCTGTACTTGCCCAAGAGGTGGTTACGGGTATATTAAATTTGTCACTATGTTAGTTACTCAAAGAAATACAGAATGAATACATTCTTTGTATCGATTAGGTGGGAATAGACTGAGGTTTTATTTTTGAAATCAATGTAAGACGAATTGGTGGGAATAATTGTAGGGTGATTAAAATTCGTCATGGTCAGGATAATACTATTTTTTATCCAGTTTGTTTTTTTGCAAAAAAACTTAAATAATAAATGTTTGCAAATACTTAACAGAAATAATTATAATTTTTTATTTGCCGATTAATTATTTGACTAAAAGGTAATCGGAGAGATGATACATTATAGTTTGGAACGGAAGGAAAAGAGTGATTTAATTAAAATTCTAAATATAAAAAGGACTGTTAATGTGTAATAAAAAATATAAAATATTAACCAGAGAAATTAATTTAACGAAGAATTAATTTAAATAAGCGATCGGTCCAAAATTTAAATCTACTCTCCCACAATCTAAATCGGATTCTTTTCTCTACTAATTGTGTGTTTGTTTGACCAACGGTAGCTGTCCCATCCACCCTATTATACATTTGTCTTTAAGTGAGTAAAGCAGTAAAATTAACATTGAATAAATGTCCGCTCTGCTTAAATTGATGAGAGAGCAGCAGTCGTTTGTAATATGCGTTCGAAGTAAACTGAAGTCAGATAATTGTGTCTGTTCTAAATCAACGATCAATTAAAATCATAAAAGTTGATGTTTTATTTAATTTGTTGTTAAACTTGAATCATTCATATAATGACTACCATCATTTTTGGTAAACTGTATGAGAATTATTAAATGTGTAACAATTAAAGCACAAATCTGAAAATTAATGAAAACTTTAGAAATGAATTTGAACTCTCAATATAACTAACTCACCGTAAAAATGCAATTTAAATCGAAATTAAAAAACCGTTTTCCAGTAAAAACAATACGTTGATGCATTATTTGCAAAGAAAAATCATGAATCAAGTTCTTGTAACGACTATGAGCCCTTGGACCAATATTGCAGCTGATTAAACGTGACAAAAGTAAAGAGGTTTGATGACCCTGAGAAAGAAATTAAAATTATCATTAAGAATTAAAGCATTAAATCACTTATACCTCCTCCTTGATAACCTGACAGCTGGCACAAAATTTATATATAAATAAACCCAGAGGTAAAATTGTAGTCGTTGATGCAAAAACATTATAAATACTTAATAGATTATCCATAACCAATAGAGTCCAATAGATGTGACAAGTAAAATCCAAGAAATTTGATGCACTTGCCGCAAATAATGAGGATTGAGCAAATTCATTCATTAAAGTTGAGGCCTCATAAATGGCCGCATATATGTGTTTGATATTTTTTATAACCTCCAACGATTCCAAAGGTTTGTAATCTATATCCAATAGTTGCTTCTGTTCCTCCATTTTTAAACTCACTACCTGCCTGAGTTTTACATTTAAACCTTGAACATAATATTTTAAAATCTCCACATAAACAATGAGTTGAAGAAAACGAAAACGCATGGCCAGAATGGATATCAAGGCCCACCAAAAGTAGCCCGTATCGGAGAATATATAAAATATCAAAGCAAATAATAACAAACAACTTTTCGATATCACATTTAAGACAATAAAGTTTTTACGAAATCTGTTAATGATTCTCGTCTTGTTCACATTCATTTTCAATAGAATTTTAAAGTCCACATCTATTTTATCCAGCATATTTAAGAAATCCTTATGCTCTTGATTTTTGCTCAAAGTCTCACACATTATTATGATGTGGGTACATACTTGAGATATGAAAACTATAGTGGCCACAGCCCAGGATATAATAAATTCATTGGTTATGGTACTAGTTGTTATGCCCCAAACACAATTCATTATTTCTATTAAAATTAGCACTGCAATGTAAATGAGTATAAAGCGTTCACCATTGTGACCACAAAATGTGGGTGTTTGTCGGCAAATGCCAAATATTGCGCACACATTGTGTAGAGCTTTTAAATTCTTGTCCATGGTGAAACTAATTTAAAATTTTGTAAAAAAAGGTTTTCTGGAAAAGAGAGAAATTTAACATTTAGATTTTAATTTGATATGCAAAAATGATTAATGAGAATTTCAGTCATTACTTAAAAAGGAGAAATAAGAAAAGGAGCAAAAGGCTTCAAAAAAAGCTCAGTTTCTTTAATCGTTTTTGCATTTCAATTGATGCTAAATTTTACATTAAATTAATTCCATATCATTGCCTAGAACCACTCCCTCTATGTGTGATGAAGAGGTGGAGAAGTGTGTTAATTTAATTCCTCTTATTTCAACAGGAAGCGGAAGAGTCTGTGCTAATTCTATTTCCTCGAATTACTTACTTAATGTTGTTCATTTTCAATCAAAGTCGGATTGCACAGAGGCACTTTATACACTACAATACATCGCCTCTATTTAAAGGAATATCAAACCTAAATTTTAATGTTTGAATTTCAGATGAAATGAAGTTGAAGTTATAAATGTGGCGGTAGTTTCGGGATCAAAGGACCTAAAGCGGACAAAATAACTTCTGACGATATCGTAATCGTAAGAATATTAACTTTTTTGATTTCACTCATACAGTGACTGTGTCATCAATATCTGTCCTGTTCTATTCTGTATTTAAATTTAAATAAGTTTTATGCGTTTTACTCTGATTCAAGGAGGAGTTAAATAAAATCAAATTCTGTTTGATAGCAGTGGGGGTTTTCGTCTGGCTTTTGAATTAAAAAAGTGATTTATGTATGTAAATCTTTATATGGAAATCTTATAATAATAAACCTTATTATAAAATGATCTTAAGTTTTACTCTTCTTCCCGAAGATTAAAAATAAACTATTTTTTAATAAATTATTAATTTTTAAACTTCATTTTATCTTCTTTGTTTTTATATTTTTTTTGGAATTAAATTCTTTTTAAAAAGCGAAAGAATTTAATTCTTTTCTTTTTTAATTAAATTAAACTCCTTGAAAGATCCGATCTTATGAAGAGTAAAAAAAGAGTAGTAATTTGTACCATGTTCATTACCTTAATTATATTAACGGGACAATCATCAATAGCAGGATTTATTGATTTGGTTTTTGTCTTTACTATCCAAGCCACCTACCTTTAAGATTTTTTAATAGTTCAGTTAAGAAACTTTTAACTTTTAGAAAATGAAACTCTGTTTTTGTATTTTTCACATAAATACTTTGTTGTTTGTTTTTATTTCATTTTTCTTTTTTATCATTTTTATTAATTATTGAAATATAATGGATTTTTGTTTTCTTTATTCTCTTTGTTTTTGAGTTTTTGAGATAAGCTTTTTGTTTTGTTTTTATTTTGGATTTTTGGTTTTTCATAAAATGTAATTTAAATTGTTGTTGTTTGTTTTTAAGTTTTTGAGATATATATTTTTTAAAATTTATTATTTTATTTTTTTCTTCAATAATAATTGCAAGATTTTTAAGTGTTTTTATTAAAGGGATTTTTTTAAGAATTTTTTTAAGGTTATGTTTTTTTATTTATCTCAAAATATTATTTCAGATTTTGTGTTTAGAGGGGGATTTTGTTTTTTTTAAAAGCTTTGGAATTTTTGTTAACATATTTTTTTTTAATTTTTATTTATTTATTTTTATTTTTTATTTTTTTTTAAAGGGGATTATAAGGCATTAGAAATGAATAAACAACTAATTAAGGTCTTATTTTAGGCAAGAGTTTATTTTTAATAAATATTTTAAGCTAAAAACTTGGTTTAACAACTAAAAAATATATTTTCAATTATTTCAAATAAAACAAAATGGTTTTCTTTAACAAGTTTTGCTTGAGGGTTTTAATCTTTTAAATAATTTTTTATTATTTTTCTTAAAAGCAAATTAAAATTTTTTGTAAATATTTTCCGTTTTTTTAATTATTTTTTGTTTTATTATTATTTTGTTTATAACATTTAAAGGACATTTATACGTCTTTTTTGCATTTATAATTAAAAATATAATTTAAAGTATTTTTATTTATTTTTTGCCATTTAATTATTGTTTTTTTAATAAATAATTTACCTTTTTTTGCTTTCATTTTGGTTTTTTTATTTTTTTATATTTAATAATTTTAATTTTATATTTTATGATTTTGTTTTCATAAATATTTTATTTTCTTATTTTATAATATTTTTTTTGTTTAACAATCATAAATAGTTTATTTTTGTTTAAATATTCTTTTGTTACTAAATTCTTTATTTCTTAAATTTAAAAATAAATTTCTTATCTTGTTATACCTTCCACCACCACACGTTATCAAGAGGATACATTTGTCATTCCGTGTGAAACTCTAAGAAGCAACCATTTCAGACAGCATAAAGTCTATATATATTCTTGCATCAAATCAGAAACTGAGACGATTTGCATGCCGTCTTTTGGCCACGAATTGGTCCAAAATTTATATTTTAACATCCAAAATTGGTTTAGTATATTAAAATATATAGACCGATATCTGAGGCAATCATTTTGTACTTGTTGTATGTATTTTATTACCATTTCAAAAATCATACTAATCGGTTCAGTACTCATTAAGTGCTCCTGTGTTCTATTTAAGACAAAATGTGTATGAACGCACATAACGTATTTACTTCATACGAATTTGTGGTGGAGGGTATTGAAGATTCGGCCTAACCGAATATAACATTCTTACTTGTTTTATTTTATATTTTATAAAAAATCATATTTTACTTGCCTCCTTTTAAAATAAATTAAAAAAATCATAATCATAAAAAAATAAAAGAGGGAAATTAAAATATGTCATAAAATAACATTGACAATTTTTGTCCGGTTCGCAGGGCCATAAAACATTGTACATTATAACAACTCTGTGTCCTTCAGTTGCCATTCGAAGTGCTAGATTTAAGAACTGATGTTATACAGAAATTGTAATGATACATTTAGTCTTGAATCCATTGTGCAGGACCAAAAAAATGTGAGGTTTCAATTTATGGTTTAAAGAGCCACAAACTAAATATAACTTAATATTATTCATTTAGAAAATTTCATGAATTTCATGCGTATAACAGTTTTCTTGAACATTTAAATAAACTTTATACTGTTATTCCATTTCAAATAGTAAATAATAAATTGAAATAAGTTTTGAAATTTGTTATATAATGAAAAAGGTGAGTATAAGAGTTTCTGAAATTAGTTTATAAAGCTTTATATTATATATTTTATTTAAAATATCATAATATTGTGATCTATTTAAAAATATTTTAAAATGCTTTTATTGTTAATGAAAAAAGTGAATATAACATTTTTTGAAACTCTTATACAAACTGTTATACGAGTTATTTTGCTTCAAAATATGTTTAAAATAATGATTTTCAATATTATTATCTTAACAATTTTTGACTTATGTTTTCTGTTATATTATGAAATGTGGCAGTAGAAGAGTTTTCTATAAGTCTTCAACTCCCATATTAAATTTTATATTGTTTTTATTTTGTTGATTTTTATATTAATATTGGTATTTTAGTGATTTTGATTTAAGTATAAGAGTTTTCTTAATAATTATACAAACTCTTATCATATTAATTTTGTTTAAAAAATGTGATAAAAATGAAAATTTTTAGAAATAGGGGTTATATTAACCAAATTAATGCATATAACAATTTTCTAAAACTGTTATATAAACTGTTATACGAATTGTTTGGTCGAAAAAAATTCAAATTGTGGTTTTTAGTATTCCAGATACATTTTAGAGACTTTCGATTTAAGTTTTCTGTTATAACAGTTGGTATAACAGTTTTCTGAAACTGTTATACAAACTGTTATACAAGTTGATTTATTCGAAAAAGTGTTTAAAATTGTGGTTTTTAGTATTTTTGATACATTTCAGTGATTTTTAGTTTATATTTTTGAAAAAATTCCCTCTTTTAATAAGTAAATAACAAAAGAAATAAAATAGTTTATTTTCTTTTTCAGCAAATTATTTTTAAATAAAAAAATTCATTATATTCTTTATCCTTAAAATTCCTTTTTACCTTTTTTTCCTTTCATAATGCAAAAAAATATGTTTAATAATTTTATTTTTTGTTACTTTTTTTAATTTTTGTTGCTTATTTTTGTGTTCTTTTTTTTTGTATGGCCTATTTGTTTAAAAAATAAATTATCACATTTTGAGCTAAAAAACATTGTAATTTTTTGTTTTTGTTGTCAAAAAAGTATACTATTTTTTCTTGTTTAAATCTTGAGTTGTTGCTAAATACTGTACTGGGACGGTAGCCAGTTTGCTTTTTTTCCATATATAAATTTAATTTTTAATTTTTTGTTATAATAATTTATATTTAATTTCTTTTTTTTTAGTTCCTAAATATTTTAAGCTTTGTAAATTGCAAAAAAAAATTAATAATTTTATTTTTTTGTTTAATAAAAAGCTTTAGATTTAGGCTGAATGTTTTCTTTTTATACCCTCCACCAACAGGTTGTCATTTCTTGTGTAACGCTAAGAAGGAATCACCTCATAATGTATATATATGTTTACAAATCAAAATCTGAGTCATTTGGCTAAGTCCGTCTGCATATCCGTTCTTCCCTCCGTACGTCTGTTGTTGGCACGCTCACATTTACAAAAAGTGACAGAGCTTAATGAAATTCTGCCTCAGTAATTGTCATAGTCCTGAAAAGTTTCCTATTAAAAACCAGTCAAATTGCTTCAGTATGCTAAAAGATATAGACTGATATCTGAGGCAACCTCTAAGAACTTTCGAAAAATTTTCAATTATAATGAATTAAATTAGAATCAAATTTTGAGTTTCGTTATCTAAATCGGTTCAGTAGAAAAATAGTTATATAATGTAAATAACATAACTCATTTACTTTACATTAATTTGTGGTGGAGAGTATTAAAGATTCGGCATAGCCGAATATAGTATTACTTGTTTAAGCTTAAATTTTTAATAATCTATTTTTTGTTTTAATAAAAAATTTACTGTTTTTAAGAAGCTGGATTTTTTGTTTAAAATTTTTTGTCAAATTTTGTTTTTGTTTTTTGGATTTTGTTAGGGTTTCTAGTGAAAAATGTTTTCTTAATATTTTTATATCTTTAAAACTTTTATATGAAAAAGTAAAAAAAGTTTATTTTTTTATATTTAATTTACTTCTTTCAAACGGTGTGTGGGGGTTTTGTAAAAAAAAACAATAAATTTATTTTTGTTTGATTTTATATTTTATAATTAGTTTTATATTTATTAATAATTTCCTGTGAGTTTTCTTTAAATTTGCCCTTTATCTTGTTTATATAAAATTATACCATTTTTTTGTAACAGTGTATAATTTCTAACTACAATTCCTACAGCCACATTTATTATATTCTCTCTTTATACTTTTCTCTTTTATTCTCTTAACTCTAAACTCCATTTTGTTTTATTTTTAAAGCTTTCAAAAGCTTCCATTTAATACAATTATCTTCATAAAAAATATCGTTTCCAAAACCTTGTTTTAATCCTTAAAACCTTTCTCAAAATTAATAATGTATTGAAAAAAAGCTTTATTAAATAAAAATAATATTAATTTTAATAATAAAAATATATTTCTTAAAAAAATAAATAAATTTTAAAATAAAATTGGTTTTATAAAAAAATCATAAATTTTTATTTATTTATTTTATTTATTTTTTCTATAGAAAATGGCTTCTTCTGGAAGAGGCTTTTTTAGATTTTTAATTTATTTATTTTTTATCATAAATATCTCAATTATTTTAACGACACATAATTATTTTTTAGTTTATTTTGTTATTTTTTGTTTTAAATGTAAAAAATAAAAAAAACAAAATACAAAGTTTTTTCTTCAAAATTATGTGTAAGTAACAAAAACTCTTATACAGATTTATTTCTCTTTAAGTATTTGTAAAAAAACAATCACCTATTTGGGCTAAAGTATCTTAAAAACAAGCTCTTATACTTAATTTATAAACAAAACTTTAAGCTCTTAGAAACTCTTATACTTGATATGATATAAAAAGAAAATATAGAAAATTTTTGGAAAACAATTTAAAAAGTTTAATACTGATTTATATTCAGGTTAAGGGTTTAGCCTTCTACTTGGGCCTGAAAAACTCTTATATTATATAAAAAGGAAAATATAGAAAATTGTTTTCTTCAGAAAAAAGTAATAAAAATCTCCAATAAAGATTTATTTCTCTTAAAATATTTTTTTTAAACAACCACCTCTTTGGGCTAAAGTATCTTAAATACAAACTCTCTTAGTTCTTAGAAACTCTTATACTTGATGTAATATAAAAAAGTGAAAATACAGAAAAGGTTTTCTTTAAGAAAAAATAGTAAAATTTTTTATACTCTTTACACACTTTAACACACTTTAAGAAAAACAACATTCTACTTGGGCTTGAAAATGTTTCCTTCAGAAAAATGTAATAAGAAACTCTTATACTGATTTATTTACTTTAAAATATTTTAGAAAACAACAGCAGGTTAAAAAAGTTAAATGCAAACTTTTATACTTCAATTATATATTATATTTTATACACCTTTATATTCTTATACACGGTATAAGATGCAAACGTAAATATAGAAATTTTTTTTCAGAAAACAAAACAGAAAAATTATAATAAACAGGAAAAATGTATAAGAGTTTAATTGTTAAGAGCTCTTATACTATTTTGTTGAATTATTAAATTTCACAAAATACTCAAATACTCTTATACTAAATTGCCCGACAAAAAAATATTTTTTTACCGGAAAAACTCTATTACCATTTTCTTTATTAAACTTTTATACTGTTTACAGGCACAAAAGTGTACTCTTTTACATGAGTTTCAACACTCCTAAAACATGTTATAAAAATTCTCAAGTTTGTAATAAAATCTTTAGACTTATGCAGCTTTCAAACAAACTCTTATACAGGTATTGATAAAATACTTGCTTTACTCTTATACCAATTTTTATTAATAAAATATTTAAAAATTATACCACAAACTATTTGAAATTTTTATATATAAGTTCTTATGCAAACCACCGACTATAAATTTAAATTTCATACAAACATAAAATTGTTATAAAAACACTTTTGTGATATAATAGAAAACTGTGCTAAAAAGTGGTATATAACTATTATACAAACCATTTTCTTTTAGTATAAGAAAAGGCAAATGTCTGACAAACTTGTCTAAGTCAAATATCAATGAAACTGTTACGTTAACTCTTATACTAACTGACTCGTACATAGAACTGTTATACATAACCTTTAAAATCCATTCCTTCAAAATGTTAGTTCGTTTTAATAGAAATATATCTTGTTTAATTTATAAATTCTTTATGCTCATTGCATTACTTTTGAATTAGCATTTTCTAAATATGACAGTTTGTATTAGTGTTTTCTAAACTGTTATACAAAGTTTTAATGTACGTTTTTGTGTTTTTATGAATAACAATAACATTTTAATGTTAAAATATCCTTCCTATAATTCTTGTATATCTTAAAAAATATCAAGTATAAGAGTTTTTAAAATCTTTCATACTACAAAGTTTTTAATAAGAATTTTTCGGGCAAGAATACTTACTAACCTCTTGAATTTGTTCTCTATGCCACTTAATATGTTTAATAGTTTGTATAAGAGTTTTTGAAACTGTTATACAAAATTTTAATATTATTTTTTGTGTGTTTTATGAATAGATTTTTGATCTAAAGGTTTAAAATATTTTTATTTTATAATTTTTGTGTGTCTGAAACTAAAATCTGTTTAGTATAAGAGTTTTTTAACAGTTATGCTGCCTATTTTTTAATAGAAATTTGTTAGAAGTGATTGCTAACCTTTCAAATATATTTTCTATAACATTTTATATGTATAACAGTTTGTATAAGAGTTGTTAAAACTGTTATACAGCTCAATTTTTAATTAGAATTGGTTTAAAGTAAATTTAAGCCTTTGGAATGTTATTTCTTTATAAAATAACACAATTTTAAAACTCTTATACTGTTAAATTTTTTCTTAGCCCTGTTTTGAAAATATTTAAAAAAGTATTTACCATTTGTGTTACGTTTATCCAAAGAAATTTGTCTTTTTTTAAATTGAAAATTTGTGTTAAAGTTGTTTTTGAAAATTTGCAAGTTTTTATTCTTAAAGCTTTTTAGGTTTATTTTAAGCCAAAATAAATAATCTAGAATATTTTAAACTTTGTATTTTGTTTTACATTATTTTTCCGTTTTCTAAAATTAAATTTAAAAATTATAATAAAATTATTTTATTAACTTTTATTTTCTTTTTTCATTTCTTTGCAGAAATTAATATCATTTTTTATTTTTAATTTTTATATTTTTATATTTTTTATATGACTGACTTTTTTAAAGTTCTATAATACTTGATTTTTGTTTAATTTTTATTTATTTCACATTTAAAGACATTTATTTTTAAATTATTTTATATATTTTTCTAAATAGAAATTTAACCAGTTTTTGATTTACTTTTTTAAATTATTTTTAATTATTTTTTAAATACAATATGTCTTTACCTGGATAATTTGAAATTAATGTTTATTTATTTAGGCTTAGCTCGTCTTTTTCTTTGAATAATATCTTTCTGTTTTTTGTTGATGAATTTTTTCCTCTAAACAGATCTTAAAGGAGTGATTTCTTGATTCTTATTTTTAACATTTAAAATGAGTTTTTTTCTTTCGGTTTGATGAGAACAATTTTTCTTGTTTTCTTTTATGCTAAATTCTACATGAAAATAGTTTTTTTCTTATACTCTTCTTCTCTTAACTTCTGTTTTTAATAATTCGTTTTTAATTTTTTTATTTTTATTTTATAAAAAAATAATAGTTTTTTTTTCTTGAGGAATTACTTTCTTAAAGTTTCGTTTCGTTTCGTTTTTTCCTTTAAAACAAATAAGCGGCTTGAGATAATTAACAAACTGACAAAAGCTTCTCTTATGAAACTTTTATCATTACAATAAAATCCGCCATATTTGTTTTAAACTTAAGAGCCTTTTCCCCCTCTGCTCTGCTTTGCTTCTCTTTTTGTTTTTAGTTTCTAATTAAAATTAAAGTGTTTTCTTTGAGTGTGAGAGTAAAATTGTGAGTTAAAGGAGCTTTTCTTTCATCAAGCTTTAAGCTTTTTCATTATAATTGCTGTGGAGTATTTTGTTATAGAAACCAAAAATTTATATATTTTTAAGGACTTAATTTCTTCATATCTGCTTCTGTTTCTGCCGCTTTGTTCTTATTTTACTCTGTAGTCTAAAATAATATAGGGAAACTTAATTATCCGAAAACGCTACGAACATCCCCGTGGCCTAGAATTCTAAACGGTAAGCCGAGCAAGAGGTTTCGTGATCTTGTAAATTGATGGTGCAACGTGAGGCTGAGGGTGATAAGTCAATGCGATATTTGGCTAATAATTCCTCATTTTCGGCTACCCAATATCCTAACACGTCTGTGTCATAAGTGGGGATGATAGTTACCTCTGTAAATATGAAAAGAAAATATAAATTATTTAATGTCTCGCAATACTCTTCGCTCTCCTAAAACTTACCTAATTCTTTATCTTCCCAGGTTTGTTTAGCCTCTAATAGAGCATCATACACTTGACGACTGGGTTCGGTGCCAGAGAATACATAATAGCGTGCTCTTACTCGCTTAAAGAATTCCACATGCGAGTAATAGGAGTTGCCATTGTGAGGTACATAGGTCAAATCTACATATACTGGTGAGGGTTTCTTAGCCTTATTGGGTGATTCTGATCTCTTGCGTAAATTCTTTTCATTGTTAAGTCTTGTTTTGGTGGCCACTAAACGGCGTTCCTTTTTGGGTGTCGTGCGCACATCTCCGCCTTCGGTTGCTATTGGTGCAGGTGAGGGTAGACCCAGAGGTTTGCCCCACTCCTTAAGTTTATCATCTATCGCTGATGAGGAAGTAGTAGTTGTAGTTTCAGTCGTTGTGGTTTTGCTAGCGCCTTCGCCTTGTGTTGTGGTAACAGTTGTTGTTGTTGTAGTAGTAATTACAGTAGCCTCGGTCTCATCCTTTTCACATACACCCTCTGTAAAGCGTGATTTTTGTACACTAACCAAGGGGAATTTAGGCTTTTCAGCACTTGTCACAGTTTGTTCTACCTCTTCGGCTTTGGAGGGTGAGTAGGAATACTTAGCGGTCACCGAGGACATAACATCGGCTCCTCTCAATTCTACATGCTCTTTCAAAGCCTGTTCAAAGCCCATATCGGCTTCTTCTAGGAATTTGTGTGGCAAAGTTGTGGTACTTTCTATTGAGCCAGATGACTGGGAAATAGGTGACTCCGTAAAGCTTGGCAAATGTGTGGTAGTTCCCTGTATGTTGATAGGTTGTGAGGTTTTTGTTTCGAATGTGTCTGGCAGTGCTCCATAGAATGAAGTGCTCATGGGATCGATTATTTTGTGTGTAAAACCAGTGGTAGCTGCAATAGAGCGTGCTGCGGAAACTTCTTCGCTACCATATTGAGGAGGTATATCATCTTGGCTTTCATCTAAATCAAAATCAGATCGCTTGCTAATACCAGAACCTGATCTTTGTAAATCATAGCTTGCACCATGGGAAGAAGACATACTATGGGGTGAGGCGGGCACTTCATCATCACTAAGGTAGGCCACACCATCATCACTGCCGGGTGTTGAAGAGCGACACATACTGCGTAACATTGCCACTTCTTTGGGCAACATAACATCACTCTTATCGCTTTCGCTAGTGGTGCGTGTGGTTGTGACTGTTACCTTTTCACCCTCGGGGTCTGTTGAATCTGTTGTTGTGATTGTCTTCTCTTCGGTAACAATTTCCTTGCCATCAGCTGAGATAACCTTTGTTACTGTGGTAATGGTAGTGGTTATTATTTTCTCAGTGCTACCACTTAAGGCGGCAGTCTTTTCGATACCCCGAACTTCATGTAAATCGGGTAACATTTCTCCTGAATACTGTTTGGTCAGTACCAATGCACTGGCTATAGTTTCTTCTTGGGTTTTGACTTTTCTACTTGTTCTTTGGTTTTCAACTGCGATTCTTCTGTTAACTTTGTTGTTGTTGTGGCAGTTACTGCAGAGCCTGCAGTTGTTGTAGTTGCTTTCATAATACCAGGACTAACAGGAGCAGTTGGAGGTGTCTTAGGATCGGTTAAGTCATGTTCATAGGTATGACCAAATGTCATGGATTCCTTGGTAATTTGAACTTTCTCTTGTATATCGCTACGTTTGGTGACAACTTCTTCTGATTCTTCACCCAAAGTTTCGCTAACCTTTACCTCTTTGGAAGGTTTATAAATGCTGGTTGTCATTATACTGGCTATGGATTTGGAGCGTCCTTCTTTAATATGAGCTGTAGCTGCATCATCGTCATCATCATCCTCTTGGTCACTGTGTGTTTGTCTACCTTCGCTGGTTTGACTTAGAGATGACTCTCTACGCGATTCGGAAGCAGCTGCAGACTTGGCTTTGCCTACACTATCGAAAGTGCTCATGATTTCTTTTGTGGAAATGATTTTCTCTGTGGCCAAAAATTCCTCTACAGTTTGTTTTAAGCTTTCCTTTACAGACGATTCCGAAGATGATGACATTTTACTCGTTTCGGCTTTTTCGGCTTTGCTCATGGCAGAAGTTTGAATTTCACTGACAATAGACTCAGAGGAGCATTCTTCGGAATAGACCTGAGAATCTTCGGTGTGTGTTAGTAAATCACTCTTTTCAATAAATTCTTTGGATTCTGTTGATTTTGATATTTCCTTTTCAGATAATGATTCACGTAAGGAACCTTCTTCAACTTTAACGCTGCTGCTCAATGATTCACTGCGAGAATCTTCATCTTGTAATGCCTCCAACAATTGAGAACTTACAACACGTGTGGTTTCGCTTACAATCGTTTTACTTTCTTTGGACGAAGCATCACTGGATTCTTGGGCGGTTTGTTTGGTAGTGGAAGCTGTGCTGGTGGTTTCTGTGGTGGTTTTAACTTCCACAGGTTTCTCTATGATAGTGGTCTTTATGGTTTCGGAAACCTTAACCTGACTATCTTTCTCCTCTGAAACCTTGGCAGATTTTTCTTCAGATTTGCTTAGAACTTGGGTGGTAATTATTTCAGTGGTTGTTGTTATAGTTTGTTGTTTAGTCGAATCTTCCTCCTTCTTACTCTCCGATTTGGATACATGAGATTCTTGTCTTGTTTCCTGCTTATCTTCTGTCGAACTTATTGAGGATTCCTTAACAATTTCGGTGGTAGCTAAAACGGTTTCATGTGAAGATTGCTGTTTCTCTGAACTAATTGATGTGGAAGATTTCGTCTTGGATACATGTGTCTCAGCTTCAGCTTTAGAGATTGTAGATTCTAATTGTTGTTGAGATTTAGTTTCGATGGTTTTCATTTCTGTAGCATCGCTCTTAGAACTCATATGACTGCTTACTGATTCTGGTCGTGATAATGGTTTGTCATCTACCACAGGAGATTTGTCGTCTTTTTTGCTTTCTGTGGTTGATAACAAAGATTCGCGTCTGCTAATGTCGGCTTCTTGTGTACTTGAAATTAAGGATTCTTTTCTGCTTACATCGGCCAATGAAATTATTGATTCTTTTCGTGTTTCTTGTTTATCGGTTTCAGATTCTGGGCGGGATATGTCTTTAACATCTTGTGTGGGTGACTTATCATCTTTACGACTTTCGGTGGTAGATAATAAAGATTCACGTCGTGATTCCACCATCTCTTCAGAAGTTGAGATCTCAGATTCTTTTTTTGATGTAGTTATTGTTGTCTTTTGTTCTTTCTCTGTGGTCTCCTGTTCGTGCTTTTCACTGCTCTCACTCTTAAGGCTTGTGAGACTGGCAACAGAAACAGGACGTGAATCATCCTTTTCGTCACGTACTTTGTCATCTTCCTTTACAGATACCGAACTGACATGACTGGCAACTGAAGCTGGACGAGAAGCTGATTTGTCTTCATCTTTCTTAGTTTCAGTTTCTGAAACTAATGACACCTTTCTATCTTCAGTTGTTGAAGTTTTTTGTGATGATTCTTTGTCAGCATCGTCTTTGGAACTGACATGGCTAGCTACGGATTCACGACGCGAAGTTTCTTTAGATTCAACAATAGAAGATTTGTCATCCTTTTTGCTTGCAGCAGTTGACAGCAAAGATTCACGTCTCGATTCTATTTTTTCTTCGGTAACAGATGTTAACGATTCTTTTCGTGATGGTTCTTTATCCGCGTCACTCTTTGTGCCTACTTGGCTAGCTACGGACTCAGGACGAGAAGGTTGCTTAGATTCAGTAACAGGAGATTTATCATCCTTTTTGCTTTCAGTTGTTGACAGCAAAGATTCACGTCTAGATTCTACCTTTTCCTCGGTAACAGATGTTAATGATTCTTTTCGTGATGGTTCTTTATCAGCATCACTCTTTGCGCTTACTTGGCTAGCTACGGACTCAGGACGAGAAGGTTCCTTAGATTCAGTAACAGAAGATTTATCATCCTTTTTGCTTTCAGTTGTTGACAGCAAAGATTCACGTCTAGATTCTACCTTTTCCTCGGTAACAGATGTTAATGATTCTTTTCGTGATGGTTCTTTATCAGCATCACTCTTTGTGCTTACATGGCTAGCTACGGACTCAGGACGAGAAGGTTGCTTTGATTCAGTAACAGGAGATTTGTCATCTTTTTTGCTTTCAGTTGTTGACAGCAAAGATTCACGTCTAGATTCTACCTTTTCCTCGTTAACAGATGTTAATGATTCTTTTCGTGATGGTTCTTTATCAGCATCACTCTTTGTGCTTACTTGGCTAGCAACGGACTCAGGACGAGAAGGTTGCTTAGATTCGGTAACAGGAGATTTATCATCCTTTTTGCTTTCAGTTGTTGACAGCAAAGATTCACGTCTAGATTCTACCTTTTCCTCGGTAACAGATGTTAATGATTCTTTTCGTGATGGTTCTTTATCAGCATCACTCTTTGCGCTTACTTGGCTAGCTACCGACTCAGGACGAGAAGGTTCCTTAGATTCGGCAACGGGAGATTTGTCAGCCTTTTTGGTTTCAGTTGTTGACAGCAAAGATTCACGTCTAGATTCAACTTTTTCTTCAGTTACAGATGCCAACGATTCTTTCCGGGATGGTTCCATCTCAGCATCACCTTTTGTGCTAAGATGACTGTCCACTGATTCAGGACGTGAAAGTTCCTTTTGTTCACTAATTGGAGATTTGTCATCCTTCTTGCTCTCAACTGTTGACAGCAAAGATTCACGCCTAGATTTAGATTCTTTTTCTGATTCTGTTTTGGTACTGATATGGCTAGACACAGACTCTGGACGAGAAACAGGTTTTTCTTCGATGTCTGATTTTTCTCTTTCAGCTTCACTTTTAGTGCTGATATGACTGGCAATAGATTCAGTGGGAGAAACTGGTTTAACTCCAGCAACTGAAGACTTGTCATCCTTCTTGCTTTCAGTTGTTGTCAACAGAGATTCACGTCGAGATTCTGATTTATCTTCTGTGGTGGAAATCAATGAAATTCCTTCATCAGCTGCTTTTGGTTTGTCAATACCTAATATATTATCTACTGCGTCCTTAGATTCTGTAGCACTGATGGTGACTGAAGTTGTGGGTGATTTGTCGTCCTTTTTACTTTCTGCTGCAGATAACACAGATTCTCTTCTAGATTCTATCTTATCCTCACCACTAGAATGCAAAGACTCACGTCGTGATTCCGATTTGCCTTCTTCTTGGGTGCTTGCAGCAGAAGTACGTGTGTCTGGTAGTGGTGATGGAGATTTATCACTCTTTTGACTCTTTGTTTCGACATCTTCACTAGCAACTGATTCGGTCTTATCCTTATCTTCCAGTGGACTGGAAGGGAAATCTTGTTTATCGTCAAATGTATCTTCATCCCTTGTCAGATCTTTTTCACTGTAAGTACTTATAGCAGATTCTCTTCTCCATTCCAAATCCCTGCTGGAAGTGGAATCATCTACAACCTCTTTACCTTTTAATTCTTTAAGTTGCATTTTTTCTGAAACTTCTATTTTGTCTTTCTCCTCAATAGAAACAGGACCTGATGATTTAAGATCAGGCGATGATTTTTCAGATTCAATTTCTGTGGTAGGTACCTTGTCCAATATTGGTTTTTCCTTTTCACCGACAGATTCTGTAATAGTGACAGGAGTAAATTGTATAGAGCCTTTAGCACAAATTTCAATTTCCTCACCTCCATCTTCGCTACTGGCAGTAACTAGCATTCTTTGTACGGTTGCAGATTCAGACTCCAACTCATCGGAGGATTTGAGTTTTTCTTCTAATCGTTTTTCATCAAAATCAGGTATAATTTCGGTAATATCCTTTTCTGATTTCAAGACTTTGGCAACATCAGCCACAATCTTAAAGACCTCTTCTTCTCGGGGCGATACGGGTCGAATTGGTAAAGGTTCGGCCAAAATTGGAGATGGTTTAGTGTGGGGCAAACTGCGCTGATGTTCTTCTTCCTCTTCCTTGATGTCATGTAAAATGGCAGCGTCATCACGATCGGTAATTGTGATTTTCAATTCAGGTGAGTCCATAGTTGTGATATGAGTTTCTCTAAGTTCTGAGGTGGTTGCGGTAGCATCATCGGCCTTAGTGTCGGGTGCTTCCTTAGTTAAACTGACAACAGATTTCTTAATAATTTCTTCGACAATTTCTTCCTTATGTTCAGTCTCATCGGAGGCAGCTTTGACACTTGTATCAAGCAATTTTCCAATGTCTTGTGTAAGGGCAGTTAGGGTGGAGGTAACTTCTTCCTTGAGATCATCAATTAATGATTTGCCAGCTGTTTTAACATCTTCGACTGTAGCAGCTGCATCTTCAGTTATTTCTTTAGTTTGTTTTGTTATAGAGTCAGCAATATCTTGACCCAATTCCTTGGAAGTTTCTTGAACATCTTTTAAAACTACTGCTGAAGTTTCTTTGATTTGTTCAGTTGTAGCTTGAACTGAGGCCTTAATATCATCGATTTTAGTTATAGCTTCCTTAGCAATTGAATCGGTTTCTTCGGTAAGAGACTCCTTAATATCAGATACTGTTGTTTTTATTTCTTCTACGGCTGTAGTGGCGTCTTTAGAAATGTCTTCTGCTTCTTTGGCTATGGAATCTTTAACATCTTTAACAACATCGGTTGTAGTTTCTTTTATGTCTGATACAGATGTTTTGACATCTTCTAATTTAGCAGTAGCTTCCTTGGCTATATCTCGGGATTCTTTAGTAATAGATTCCTGAATATCTTTTACAGCCTCGGTTGTACTTTCTTTGACATCTTCTGCTACAGTAGCAGCTTCTTTGGCAACTTGTTCCGTTTCCTTGGTAATGGATTCCTTAATGTCTTTCACAATATCGGCAGTAGTATCTTTAACATCTCCTACCTTAGCGACGGCTTCTTGAGCAACTTCATCGGCTTCTTTGGTTACGGATTCCTTAAGGTCTTTTAAAACCTCGGCTGTAGCTTCTTTCATTTCTGATACTGTTGTTTTGACATCACCTAATGTAGTGGTAGCAGTCTTTGCAAAATCTTCTGCTTCTTTAGTAACAGATTCCTTGACATCTTTCAACATTTCGGTAGAAGTTCCTTTAAGTGCTTCTACACCGGCCTCAGCTTCTTTGGCAACTTCTTCGGCTATTTTGGTAATGGATTCCTTAACATCTGTTGCAACTGCAGCAGTACTTTCTTTGATGTCTGATACTGATGATTTGACATCATCTATTACAGTGGTAGCGGTCTTTTCAAGATCCTCTGCTTCTTTGGTAATGGATTCCTTAACATCTTTTATAATTTCGGCAGAAGTTTCTTTGATATCTTGTACTTTAGTGGCAGTTACTTTGGTAACGTCTTCGGTTTCTTTGGTAATAGAGTCTTTGGCGTCTTGAATAACCTCAGTTGTGGTATCCTTGACATCTGTAGTTAATGTTTTGACATCATCAACTTTTGTGGTAGCTTCCTTGGTAAGATCTTCTGATTCTTTGATAATGGAATCCTTAACGTCTTTCACTATATCGGCAGTAATCTGTTTGACATCTTCTACTTTATCAACAGTTTCCTTGACTATTTCTTTGGTTGTCTTACTAACTGATTCCTTAAAATCTTTCACATCTTCGACTTCAGCCTTGACATCTTCTACTATGGTGGCAACTTTTTGGGCTGTAGTTTCTTTTATATCTGAAACTAACGATTGAATGTCGTCGATTTTGGAGACTGCTTCCTTTGCAACTTCTTCTGATTCTTTTGTAATGGTTTCCTTAACTTCAGTTGCGGTTTCTTTGGTATCTGCCTTAGCGTCTTCTATTTTTTTAGCAACATCTTTAGTGGTTTCCTTAATTTCACTAACAGTTTCTGAGACCCATTTTTCGGCTTCTTGTACTTTCTCCTTAACAGCGTCTTTAGGCTCTTTTACGCCATGGTGTACAGGTGTCGTGAAACTATGTATTTCAGGTTCAGATATTAATGAATCTATGTGTTCCGATGAAGCTTTAAGTTCTTCGATTTTGTGTGTAACATCCATTAAAGCATGAGCTTTTTCTTTCAGTTTTTCAATTTCACTGGTTTCAGCTAAATGTTCATCAATGTGTTCTGCAACCTCTTCTGTAGTTTCCGTGATTTCAACCACAGTTTTGACCATTTCATCAGTTGATTCTTTAACATCTGTTGCCAGTTTTTCAACCGATTGCTTTACTTCTTCTACAGATTCTGAAACTTTTTCGACTACTGATTCAGTTTCTTTGCCGAAAATATCTTTGACATCTTTCACAAAACCGCTGATAGCACTAAATATTCCTTTGCCTTCTGTTTTAGTTTCTTCCAACTTTTCAGACACCAATTCTTCGGTTTCTTTTATAGCTTCACTTATTTTGGCTTCAACTTTGACAAATTCTTTTTCCAGAACTTCTTCAAGTTCAGGAGCTTCATCGATAGGTGTTGAAATGGTTTCGGTAACAGCAAATTGAGTTTCTTTGGATAAGTCTTGTTTGGTTTCCTGTTTTGGGGGGAAATCTCCGTCGGCTACATCTACTGGGCTAGATTTGGTGGGTAGTTCTCCTGCAGGACTTACAGCTTTGATTTCAATTTCCATCTCTTCTTTTTTATCTTTAGCCTCAGTCAAATTCTTGCTGGCTTCATCTACTGGAGAAGAAACTGTTTCAATATGAGACGGTGAGACTTTACCAGAGCCGAGACTTTCAGCTATAGAGATTGGAGGAGAAAGTTCTCTGGGAGAAGTTTCCTTCGATACTTCTGTCGAGAGCTTCTTCTCTTCACCTTTGACACTAGCTTCGGAAGATTCACGTCGAGATAATTTTTCATCTTCAGGCTTTAGACTTTCGGTAACGGACGGTGTGCGTGAAGCTTCTTTTGGTACAAATATTTCTGAAACCTCTGGTGCTTCATCAACAGGGGTTGAAACTGTATCAGTTACGGCAAACTTATCAGAATCCTTTGCTGAATCTTGTACATGATCTTTGGGTTTTTCGGGGAAATCACCATCAGCTACATCTACTGGACTGGATAATGTTGGAAGATTTCCCGCCTTGGCTGCTGATAAATCAATGCTAAATTGTTCTTTCTTGGCTTCAATGTCATCAGTGATTTCTGCGATAGCTTCATCTACAGGTGATGAAACGGTTTCGATTTGAGAAGGTGAAACTTTGCCAGAACTGGCGATGGATGTTGGACGAGAATGTTCTTTTGGTGAGGCTTCTTTTGAAGCTTCTTTTGATACTTTCTGTTCATGATCCTCAATTCCTGCTGGGATCTTTTCATCTTCATCTTTAACTCTTGTGGCATCTTTAAGTTGAGCGTCATCGGACTTTGGACTTTCTGCTAATGAATGTTTACTTGAAGCTTCCTTCGATTCAATTTCTTCTGGAACTTCTGGTGCTTCATCAACAGGTGTTGAGACGGTATCGGTTACGCTAAACTTTTCAGTTTCTTTTGTTTCATCTTGTGCTTTTTCTTTGGGCTTTTCGGGGAAATCACCATCAGCCACATCGACTGGACTAGAGGATGTAGGTAGTTTTCCAACCTCAGTTTCAGCATTCAAGTCAATTGTGAAATGTTCTTTCTTGTCTTTAATATCATCTGTAAGCTCTGGAACAGCTTCGTCCACTGGTGAAGAAACTGTATCAATTTGAGATGGTGATACTTTGCCAGAACCAACGATAGAGGTTGGACGTGAAAGTTCTTTAGGAGATGACTGCTTTGAAGCTTCTGTTGAAATTTTCTTTTCTTCATCTTCAGTACTTGTGGTTTCTGATTCTGGTTTAGATGGCTCCTTAGATTCGGCTAATGAAACTTTACGTGAAGCTTCCTTTGATTCGAGTTTTTCTGGTACTTCTGGTGCCTCATCAATGGGAGTTGAGACCGTATCGGTTACGGCAAACTTCTCAGATTCCTTTGTCAAATCTTCAAGTTGTTCTTTGGATTTTTCGGGGAAATCACCATCAGCTACATCGACTGGACTAGATAATGTAGGTAGTTTTCCGGCCAATGTAGTAGCGGTCAAATCAATAGTGAATTGCTCTTTCTTGCCTTTAATATCATCTGTGAGCTCTGGAATAGCTTCGTCCACTGGTGAAGAAACTGTTTCAATTTGGGATGGTGAAACTTCGCCAGAACCAGCTATTGAGGTTGGACGCGAAATTTCTTTTGGTGAAGCTTCCTTTGAAACTTCTGTTGAGGGTTTCTTTTCTTCGTCCTTAACTGATTCGGGTCGAGTGTATTCTTTAGTCTTTTTGTCTTCGACCTTTAAACTTTCAGTAATTGAAGGCTTACGTGAAGTTTCCTTTGTGTCAATATCTTCTACAACTACTGGAGCTTTATCAATAGGAGTTGAGACTGTATCAGTTACAGCAAACTTCTCAGATTCCTTTGTTGAATCTTGAACTTGATCTTTGTGTTTTTCAGTGAATTCACCATCAGCTACATCGACTGGACTAGAGGATGTAGGTAGTTTTCCAACCTCAGTTGCAGCATTCAAGTCAATTGTGAAATCTTCTTTCTTGTCTTTAATGTCATCTGTAAGCTCTGGAACAGCTTCGTCTACTGGTGAAGATGCTGTTTCAATTTTGGATGGTGATACTTTTCCAGAACCAGAGGTAGATGTAGGACGTGAAACTTCTTTAGGAGAAGCCTCCTTCGAAACTTCCATTGGGAGTTTCTTTTCTTCATCCTTAGAACTAGTGGTTTCCGACTCGGGTTTAGCAGATTCTCTAGATTTAGCATCTTCGACCTTTGGACTTTCGGCTTCTGACGATTTTCGAGATGATTCTTTTAACTCGATTTCTTCTGGTACTCCGGGTGCTTCATCAACAGGAGTTGACACCGTATCGGTTACTGCAAACTTTTCAGATTCCTTTGTTGAATCTTGAGCTTGTTCTTTGGGTTTTTCTGGGAAATCACCTTCAGCTACATCGACTGGACTAGATGATGTGGATAGTTTTCCAACCTCAGTTGCAATTTTCAAGTCAATAGTGAATTGCTCCTTTTTAACTTTAATGTCGCCGATTAGCTCAGGAACAGCTTTATCCACAGGAGATGAAACTGTTTCAATTTGCGAAATTTTTTCATCTTGTTTTGTTTCAATTACTGACTGTTGCTCTGAGTCTTCGAGACTGCCGGTTGCTGACGCAGGTCGTGAAACCTCTTTGGGTTCAGTAGGAGTATCCTCTTTAGATTCTTTAATAACTTCCGTAATGGAAGCCTTACGTAAGGGTTCTTTAGATTCGGCTGGAGCTTTTTCATTTTCCACAATTGAAGCTTTTCGAGATACATCAAGAGATTCTTCAGCAGATTTCATATCTTTTTCACTTTCATCTACAGAAGCTGGTCGTGAGGGTTCCTTAGATTCTGCTGGAGATTTTTCGGCAGAAACCATTGGGGATTTTTCGGACTCGGTGGCCGATGCAGGGCGAGTTAATTCAAGTGATTCTGCAGGAGATTTTTTATCGGTTTCGCTTTCTGCAACAGATACTGGTGATTTTTCATCCTTAATGCTTTCTGAAATGGATATTTTCGTGAAACATCTAAGTCATCAGTTGATTTCTTATCTGTTTCACTTTCAGCCTTTTTGCTTTCGACAATTGATGGAGTACGGGATGGTTCTTTCGATTCCAAAGGAGATGCTTTCCTACTCTCAACTACTGATTGTGGACGTGAGTGTTCTTTGGATTCTACTGGGGATTTTTCATCTTTCTTGCTTTCAACAATGGATGTTTTACGCGATGGTTCTTTTGACACTTCGGGTGATGACTTTTCACTCACCGCTACAGATACTGGTTTTGATGGTTCTACTGGTGACTTTTCTTCTATTTGGCTTGCAGCAATTGATGATTTACGTGAAGGTTCCATCGATTCTTCGGGTGATGTTATGTCCTTTTCGCTCACGGCTATCGAGGCTGGTTGTGATGGTGCTTTAGATTCGATTGGTGATTTTTCGTCTGTTTTGCTATCAACCATTGACGGTTTTCGCGAAGGTTCCTTCGATGCTTCGGCTGATGCAATATCTTTTTCACTTATAACTATGGATGCAGGTCTCGAAGGTTCCTTAGATTCTACAGGTGACTTATCATCTTTCTTAGTTTCAGTAATAGATAAAGGTTCCTTTGATTCTTCCGGTGATGCTATGTCCTTTTCGCTCACGACTGCCGAGTCTGATTGTGATGGTGCTTTAGATCCGATTGGAGATTTTTCGTCTTTTTTGCTCTCAACAACTGATGATTTCCGTGATGACTCCTTTGATCCTTCGGCTAATGCTATTTCCGAAGTTTCCTTGGAATCAGCAGGTGATTTAGCACCAAGTGATTTCTTATCAGTTTCACTTTCAGCCACAGAAGCAGATCTTGAGGGTTCTTTGGATTCTGCTGGTGATTTCTTGCTCTCAGTAATTGATTGTTTACGGGAATGTTCCTTAGATTCTTCGGGTGATGATTTGTCCTCTTCACTTACAGTTTCAGATGCAGGTTGTGAAGGTTTCTTTGAATCCGCTGGAGATTTTTCATCCTTTTTGCTTTCGGCAATTGATGTTCTTCGTGCAACTTCTGCCTCCTCGATGGATTTCTTGTCAGTTTCACTTTCAGCAACTGAAACAGAACGTGATGGTTCTTTAGATTCTGCTGGTGATTTCTCATCTTTTTCGCTCTCTTCAATTGATGGTTTTCGCGATTGTTGTTGAGATTCTACAGGTGATGCTTTGTCCTTTTCACTCACAGCTACAGATGCAGGTTGTGAAGGTTCCTTTGATTCTATTGGAGATTTTTCATCCTTTTTACTTTCGGCGATGGATGTTTTTCGTGAAACTTCTGTCTCTTCAATGGATTTCTTGTCTATTTCGCTTTCGGCAACTGAGGAAGGACGTGATGGTTCTTTAGATTCTGCTGGTGATTTCTCATCTTTTTCGCTCTCTTCAATTGATGGTTTTCGCGATTGTTGTTGAGATTCTACAGGTGATGCTTTGTCCTTTTCACTCACAGCTACAGATGCAGGTTGTGAAGGTTCCTTTGATTCCATTGGAGATTTTTCATCCTTTTTGCTTTCGGCAATTGATGTTCTTCGTGCAACTTCTGCCTCCTCGATGGATTTCTTGTCAGTTTCACTTTCAGCAACTGAAACAGAACGTGATGGTTCTTTAGATTCTGCTGGTGATTTCTCATCTTTTTTGCTCTCAGCAATTGATGGTTTGCGTGAAGGTTCTTGAGATTCTGCAGGTGATGTTTTATCCTTTTCACTTACAGCTACAGATGCAGGTTGTGAAGGTTCCTTTGATTCTGATGGAGATTTTTCAACGGATTTCTTATCGGTTTCACTATCTGCTACAGAAGTGGGTATTAAAGGTTCTTTAGATTCTGCAGGCGATTTCTCATCTTTCTTGCTCTCAGCAAATGATGGTTTGCGTGAAGGTTCCTGAGATTCTGCAGGTGATGTTTTATCCTTTTCACTAACAGCTACGGATGCAGGTTGTGAAGGTTCCTTTGATTCTATTGGAGATTTTTCATCCTTTTTACTTTCGGCGATGGATGTTTTTTGTGAAACTTCTGCCTCTTCAATGGATTTCTTATCTATTTCGCTTTCGGCAACTGAGGAAGGACGTGATGGTTCTTTAGATTCTGCAGGCGATTTCTCATCTTTCTTGCCCTCAGCAATTGATGGTTTGCGTGAAGGTTCCTGAGATTCTGCAGGTGATGTTTTATCCTTTTCACTTACAGCTACAGATGCAGGTTGTGAAGGTTCCTTTGATTCTGATGGAGATTTTTCAACGGATTTCTTATCGGTTTCACTTTCTGCTACAGAAGCGGGTCTTGAAGGTTCTTTAGATTCTGCTGGTGATTTCTCATCTTTTTTGCTCTCAGCAATTGATGGTTTGCGTGAAGGTTCCTGAGATTCTGCAGGTGATGTTTTATCCTTTTCACTAACAGCTACGGATGCAGGTTGTGAAGGTTCCTTTGATTCTATTGGAGATTTTTCATCCTTTTTACTTTCGGCAATAGATGTTTTACGTGAAGCTTCTGTCTCTCCAATGGATTTCTTCTCCGTTTCACTTTCTGCTACAGAAGCGGGTCTTGAAGGTTCTTTAGATTCTGCAGGCGATTTCTCATCTTTCTTGCTCTCAGCAATTGATGGTTTACGTGAAGGTTCCTGAGATTCTGCAGGTGATGTTTTATCCTTTTCACTTACAGCTACAGATGCAGGTTGTGAAGGTTCCTTTGATTCTGATGGAGATTTTTCAACGGATTTCTTATCGGCTTCACTATCTGCTACAGAAGCGGGTCTTGAAGGTTCTTTAGATTCTGCTGGAGATTTCTCATCTTTCTTGCTCTCAGAAATTGATGGTTTGCGTGAAGGTTCCTGAGATTCTGCAGGTGATGTTTTATCCTTTTCACTAACAGATACGGATGCAGGTTGTGAAGGTTCCTTTGATTCTATTGGAGATTTTTCATCCTTTTTACTTTCGGCAATAGATGTTTTACGTGAAGCTTCTGTCTCTCCAATGGATTTCTTCTCCGTTTCACTTTCTGCTACAGAAACGGGTCTTGAAGGTTCTTTAGATTCTGCAGGCGATTTCTCATCTTTCTTGCTCTCAGAAATTGATGGTTTGCGTGAAGGTTCCTGAGATTCTGCAGGTGATGTTTTATCCTTTTCACTGACAGCTACAGATGCAGGTTGTGAAGGTTCCTTTGATTCTGATGGAGATTTTTCAACGGATTTCTTATCGGTTTCACTATCTGCTACAGAAGTGGGTATTAAAGGTTCTTTAGATTCTGCAGGCGATTTCTCATCTTTCTTGCTCTCAGCAATTGATGGTTTGCGTGAAGGTTCTTGAGATTCTGCAGGTGATGTTTTATCCTTTTCACTTACAGTTACAGATGCAGGTTGTGAAGGTTCCTTTGATTCTTCTGCAGATTTTTCATCCTTTTTACTTTCGGCAATAGATGCTTTACGTGAAGCTTCTGTCTCTTCAATGGATTTCTTATCTATTTCGCTTTCTGCTACAGAAGCGGGTCTTGAAGGTTCTTTAGATTCTGCAGGCGATTTCTCATCTTTCTTGCTCTCAGCAATTGATGGTTTGCGTGAAGGTTCTTGAGATTCTGCAGGTGATGTTTTATCCTTTTCACTTACAGCTACAGATGCAGGTTGTGAAGGTTCCTTTGATTCTGATGGAGATTTTTCAACGGATTTCTTATCGGTTTCACTATCTGCTACAGAAGTGGGTATTAAAGGTTCTTTAGATTCTGCAGGCGATTTCTCATCTTTCTTGCTCTCAGCAATTGATGGTTTGCGTGAAGGTTCTTGAGATTCTGCAGGTGATGTTTTATCCTTTTCACTTACAGTTACAGATGCAGGTTGTGAAGGTTCCTTTGATTCTTCTGCAGACTTTTCATCCTTTTTACTTTCGGCAATAGATGTTTTACGTGAAGCTTCTGTCTCTTCAATGGATTTCTTATCTATTTCGCTTTCTGCTACAGAAGCGGGTCTTGAAGGTTCTTTAGATTCTGCAGGCGATTTCTCATCTTTCTTGCTCTCAGCAATTGATGGTTTGCGTGAAGGTTCCTGAGATTCTGCAGGTGATGTTTTATCCTTTTCACTAACAGATACGGATGCAGGTTGTGAAGGTTCCTTTGATTCTATTGGAGATTTTTCATCCTTTTTACTTTCGGCAATAGATGTTTTACGTGAAGCTTCTGTCTCTCCAATGGGTTTCTTCTCCGTTTCACTTTCTGCTACAGAAGCGGGTCTTGAAGGTTCTTTAGATTCTGCAGGCGATTTCTCATCTTTCTTGCTCTCAGCAATTGATGGTTTACGTGAAGGTTCCTGAGATTCTGCAGGTGATGTTTTATCCTTTTCACTAACAGCTACGGATGCAGGTTGTGAAGGTTCCTTTGATTCTTCTGCAGACTTTTCATCCTTTTTACTTTCGGCAATAGATGTTTTACGTGAAGCTTCTGTCTCTTCAATGGATTTCTTATCTATTTCGCTTTCTGCTACAGAAGCGGGTCTTGAAGGTTCTTTAGATTCTGCAGGCGATTTCTCATCTTTCTTGCTCTCAGCAATTGATGGTTTGCGTGAAGGTTCCTGAGATTCTGCAGGTGATGTTTTATCCTTTTCACTAACAGCTACGGATGCAGGTTGTGAAGGTTCCTTTGATTCTTCTGCAGACTTTTCATCCTTTTTACTTTCGGCAATAGATGTTTTACGTGAAGCTTCTGTCTCTCCAATGGATTTCTTATCTATTTCGCTTTCTGCTACAGAAGCGGGTCTTGAAGGTTCTTTAGATTCTGCAGGCGATTTCTCATCTTTCTTGCTCTCAGCAATTGATGGTTTGCGTGAAGGTTCCTGAGATTCTGCAGGTGATGTTTTATCCTTTTCACTAACAGCTACGGATGCAGGTTGTGAAGGTTCCTTTGATTCTTCTGCAGACTTTTCATCCTTTTTACTTTCGGCAATAGATGTTTTATGTGAAGCTTCTGTCTCTCCAATGGATTTCTTATCTATTTCGCTTTCTGCTACAGAAGCGGGTCTTGAAGGTTCTTTAGATTCTGCAGGCGATTTCTCATCTTTCTTGCTCTCAGCAATTGATGGTTTGCGTGAAGGTTCTTGAGATTCTGGAGGTGATGTTTTATCCTTTTCACTTACAGCTACAGATGCAGGTTGTGAAGGTTCCTTTGATTCTGATGGAGATTTTTCAACGGATTTCTTATCGGTTTCACTATCTGCTACAGAAGTGGGTATTAAAGGTTCTTTAGATTCTGCAGGCGATTTCTCATCTTTCTTGCTCTCAGCAATTGATGGTTTGCGTGAAGGTTCTTGAGATTCTGCAGGTGATGTTTTATCCTTTTCACTTACAGTTACAGATGCAGGTTGTGAAGGTTCCTTTGATTTTAATGGAGATTTTTCAACGGATTTCTTATCGGTTTCACTATCTGCTACAGAAGCGGGTCTTGAAGGTTCTTTAGATTCTGCAGGCGATTTCTCATCTTTCTTGCTCTCAGCAATTGATGGTTTGCGTGAAGGTTCCTGAGATTCTGGAGGTGATGTTATATCCTTTTCGCTTACAGGTACGGATGCAGGTTGTAAAGCTTCATGTGGTTCTGCTGGAGATTTTTCATCCTTTTTACTTTCGGCAATAGATGTTTTACGTGAAGCTTCTGTCTCTCCAATGGATTTCTTCTCCGTTTCACTTTCTGCTACAGAAGTGGGTCTTGAAGGTTCTTTAGATTCTGCAGGCGATTTCTCATCTTTCTTGCTCTCAGCAATTGATGGTTTGCGTGAAGGTTCCTGAGATTCTGCAGGTGATGTTTTATCCTTTTCACTAACAGCTACGGATGCAGGTTGTGAAGGTTCCTTTGATTCTGCTGCAAATTTTTCATCCTTTTTACTTTCGGCAATAGATGCTTTACGTGAAGCTTCTGTTTCTCCAATGGATTTCTTTTCCGTTTCACTTTCTGCTACAGAAGCGGGTCTTGAAGACTCTTTAGATTCAACAGGTGATTTCTCATCTTTCTTGCTCTCAGCAATTGATGGTTTTCGTGATGTTTCTTGGGATTCTGTAGGTGAAACTTTTTCCTTTTCGCTTACTGCAATTGATTCTGGTCGTGATGGTTCCTTGGATTCTGCGGGAGATTTTTCATCCTTATCAATGTCACTTTCGTTAAAAGATTCACGTCTTGAAAGTTCTTTAGAATCTGCTGGTGATTTTTTCTCCATTTTACTATCAGCAACAGATGTTTTGCGCGATGTTTCCTTCGATTCTATGGGAGATTCTTTGTCTTTTTCGCTTACAGCTATTGATTCTCCAGGTGATTTTTCATCTTTCTTGCTCTCAGCAATAGATGTTTTTCGTGAAGGTTCCTTTAACTCATCGGGTGATGCTTTTTCACTTACAGCAAATGACTCGAGTTTGGAAGTTTCCTTCTGTCCTACGGGAGATTTTTCATCTTTCTTGTCTACTGTAACTGACAATTTGTGTGATACATCAATCTCTTCAGTGAACTTTTTATCAATATCACTTTCAGCTACTGATACTGGTCGGGATGATTCCTTAGATTCTGCTGGGGACTTTTCATCTTTTTTGCTTTCAGCTATTGATGATTTACGTGATGATTCTTTGGATACTTCAGTTGAAGTTTTGTCCTTTTCACTAATAACTCTTGATGCAGGTTGAGAAGGTTCTCTGGATTCAACTGGTGATTTTTCATCCTTTTTACTTTCTGCTAAGGATGTTTTGAGTGAAACTGTATCTTGTTGTTTTTCAGCAACTGATTCACGTCTGGAAATTTCTTTTAATACTGTTGGAGATTTATCATCCTTTTTGCTTTCTGCAATTGATGTCTTTCGTGAAGGTTCTTTAGATTCAATGGGAGAGGCTTTTTCCTTCTCACTGACAACCACGGATTCTGGCCGTGAAGGTTCTTTGGATTCAGTAGGAGATTTATCATCCTTTTTGCTTTCAGCAACGGAAACGGTAGGTGATCTTAGTGTTTCTGCTTCTTTAGGTTCTGCAGAGGGTTTGCGACTGCTTTGTAGTGATTTTTGCATTTCAACTTCAATTGCTTCTTCAATTGTGGGAGGACTATCAACTGAAACAGTATCATCGCGTTCTTTTGGTTTTTCAGTGACTTTTGTGGTTGGCATTTGAGCAGGTATTTCATCCTCGGAGGTTATATCACTGATTTCTTTTTCATCTGGAGAACTTACGGATTTTTTCTTTTCTTTTGTATCTATAATCTTTGAAGGTTCTAGTGGTTTTTCATCAACATCCACTTTCTTCTCTTCTTCTGTGGGAATTTCATCAGTTGAAGATTTTGGTTTTTCTGCCATCTTTTCTTCAGGTGTTGACACCTTTTCGGGTGTGGATGGTTTATCTTTAGGTGTGGGAAGCTTGTCTTCTGTAGGCGAAGGTACTTTTTCAGTAGGAAGTTTTTCTTCTTCAGGCGAAGGTACTTTGTCTTTTTCGATGATATCTTTTGTTGTCTCTTCGGCACCTTGATCAACTTCCTTTTCTTCAGATTCTTTCTCCTCTGCTTCTTTTTCCTCTTTGGCCAATTCTTCTTTTTGTGAAATAGTTTTACCACTATCTATGGATTCCTTTTCGTAAACACCTAAATCAGCTTCCTCATGCACTGGTAGGTCGGCCACTTCATCGGGAGTTTTAACAACATCACGCAAGAGATTCTGTTGGGCATCGAAAGTCATCTTCATGGGTAGTACACGTTCAGCAGTGGCCAAACCAACAGTAATCTTTTGTAAAGGAACTTCCTTGACTTCAGCACTAGGTTCGGAAGGTGGTATAACTGAAGTAACAGCTGTTACGGTTGCAACCACTGCTTCAATTTCTTTGGTTTCTTCTTTTACATATTTTTCTTCTATAACCAGATCCTCCTTAATTTCATCCAAAGGAATGCGTTCATCTTCAGGTAGAGTGGGGGCTGTGGTGGCACCCGATTCAATGGTGGCGGAAAATTTCTCTTCAGGAAGACTTTCTTGCAAATTGGCAGGTATAGGTTCAACGGGTATACCCACCATATCGTCTTTAGTGTCTGAGGTTTTCTTAGCGCTGCTAATCTTTTCTTCGGGGGTAACTGAAGAAAGCTCTTCATCAGTTTTGGCTAATTGTTCATCGGTTTTGGATTTAACAATATCTTTTGCGGCTGTTATTATCTCTTGTACCTCTGCCTTAAGTTCGACCTTAACCGGTGAAGTAACCTTAACAACGGGCTCCTCTTCGCCTTCTCCTTCAGCTGCTTCTTCAGCTTCTTCGGCTTCTTCTGCAACTTCCTCGGCTTCTTCTTTCTTTTCAATTGAGGCGGCTGCAGTTTCTAGTCTGGCTTTACGTTCTTCTGCTTCTACCTTAGCAATGGCGGCCTCTATTTCTTCTTCGGCACTCTTTTTACGTTTCTTTTCAGACTCCTGTGAATCTCGTTGATGTTTTTGAATCTCCTCCTCTTTAGTCATGCTACTTTCAACCATTGAGTCTTCGGTTACTTCTTCTTTTTCTATGATTAGGTATTCATCTTCTTCGTCGGCTTCTGTGGTACTGTCTTGTTTAGGAACTTCTCGTATTTCGGCTTTAATTTGATGCTGCCGTTTCATTTCATCACGACTGAAAACAGCCTCAATTTCTCTAACTACCTCTTGTTCTTCTTTAAGATCGTCAAGCTCTCTTTGTTTTTCAGCGTCTAGTTCTTGAGAAGTTAAATCTTGCAATTTTTTGGCAGCAGCTTGTTCATCCGCCGAAGGAGTTGACACTAAACTGGAGTCGGTAGTGCCACCTTTGTCTAGTTTAGATTTCTTTATATCGGCAATTTTAGGTTTAGCAGCCTTAATAGGACTACCAGGAGCCCGTTTAGAAGGTGATGCCCCGCGAGGACGACGAGATATTGGTTTGCGTGGTTCAGTTACCTTTCTTTCACTAGCTGTGGTAGATGCGACTCTTCTGGAGGTAGTGGTTGAGATCGTTTGTCGAGTTGTTTGTTGTTTGGATTCTAATACTTTGCGGTTATTGGCTTCCTTGGTACTTTTGGCGGGAGTGCTGCTAGGGCTGGCCTTGGCAGCTCTAGTCATTAACTTTGACTTGACTTCTCTAGTGGGTGGTTTGGCAGAGACATCTTGTTTACGTGGTGTGGCTGTGGGTGAACTCTTCTTTTCGGCCATATCTTTTTTGACCACCTTACGTTCCAAAGACTTAGGAGGTCTAGTGTCAATGCGAGATCGAACCAAAGGTTTAACTTCAGCGCGAGGCTTTTCGGCTTTAGCCTTGGCCACTTTGGCGGCAGGTTTTACAGGCTCTGCAGTTTCAATTATTTCTTTAGGTGGTGGGGGCACTTGGGGCTGAGGTTTTACAATAACCACTTCCACCTTTTTCTCAGAAGTTTCTTTATTGTCTTCAATTTGTTCGCCATCAATTTGGTCACCATCTTTACTGGCTGTATCAGCAGGAGGTTCAGGCATAGCTTCATCACCTGTTTCAACTGCCTGTTCATCAGTTTCAACAGAGTCTTCTTTTTTCTTGAGAGGCAAATGTTTTTCCTCTTCTTGATAGATTTTTTCTATCTTTTCCTCATCGGCTGAGGAAGTTACGGCTTCTTTCATCTTGTTATCTTGCTGTACAGCAACAGCAGTTGCGGCCACTGGCATGAACTTGGAGGGTTTGCTAGTGATAGCAGGTGCTGGTTCTAATGCGGATTTAAGAGTTTTACGTGTGGTTACCACTGTTTGTATGGCTGGTGCTATCGATTTGGCAGTGCAGGTTGAATGCTTCATGAATTCCAAATGTTTTAGTTTCTCAAGACCTTCTTGGATCTTAAAGTCGGGAGTACTGCCAGGGAAGAGTATGCGTGTTATGGAATCATCGGGATTTGCTGGCTGCCAAACTAACAAAGCACATATGGAAACCAAATTCTGCAAAGGGAAATTAAAATCCCTAGAATCACGTTGGGCAAATAAACGTTGATCTCCTGAATGCCATTTTTGCATAAATTCTTTGACCTCTTTGGAGTCACGAGAAGGGCTTATGACATACATATCTAAAGTACCGTGACCAACTTTGTGATATAAATTAATAGGTTCTGGAGCACGGAAGCAGGTTTGTGGTTTAAGATCCAATGACTTGAGATCACTGACTAGATTGTGGCCTCTTTCAAAAAGATCCACCAGTAATGGATTGCGATCCTTATCGCCATCGGGACTAGGTAAACCACCTTTGCGATCGGGTACATTACAAAAGAAATGACCAATCTGAGGATAAACGTGGGCATCACGTTTACGTTCTACCACCGAGCTAAGGCCCTGGATATTAGAGTTATTTAAACGGGTCATAAGAACAGCATCCAAACGATCAAGATGGCGCACAAAATCCCAGAAACAGGCTTTGCGATTAAAGCCACCATCAACTGGAAAATAATAAAAGATTAAGTTGGACCCACGGGATTAGGAAATTTTTAGTGAAAACGTACCCAACATATTAAAACCATTAATTCCAAACAAAGCAGCATCGCCTTGGCCGCCAGGGAAGACATATAAAGTGGGATGTGTAAAGCGTATATTGCCAACAACATCCGAGGTCTCAAGTAGTTCACGTATAGAAGTGGGTACCAACATGGGAGCAAGATAATCTAAAATTATTACAAATATATATAACACAAGCTATGAAATGTAAGACTCTAGAGAATACCTATAAAAGCATTAATGCTCTCACTGCTGGTGTCCAAAACATCTACGGGATTAATGCGTATTTTACAAAGACGAGCAAAGCTCTTATCGGGCAACGTATGCCATAGACCACTATCAGCACAATGTATATTCATTGAAATAGTGTCTGCATAGGCGCGTATAACTCTTTGTACATCATGCTCTTGAAATGCTTCAGAAAAATCGCCAACCGAAAAGGTTCCATCCTAAAGAGGAAGAGAATAAAGGATAGAATGAAGGATGAAAGAGATATTTAAATGAAAATGTTCGTAAATATTATTATACCTGTAGTATCCAGGAACCATTGCCGGAAAATGTATAACCAGCATGGATTATATGACGATGGCGAGTAAAACTGCTCAGCATATTACGCATACATTGTATAAGAGTATTATATTGTGGATGTATTAAAACTTCAGTGACTAGATTTTCACTAGCATACTGAATGAGTCGTTCGCCTAAAAGATTAAAAAACAATAAAAAGAAAATAAATCGTAAGAAATTTAAAATATTTAAGATATTTGTTTACTTTTTGGTGAACCCTAAAAGTAGGCTTTACATATAAAAACCGTAAAGTATGCTATAAATTGTTTTTAACTAACTTTTGAAAATCTCAAAGATTTTTTTTTGGTTTACCCAGAGAAATTTTAGGAAAGTGTGTGTGTGTGCGTGTTACAAATATTTTTTTGTGGTCACTTATGGGTGTATTTTGGACATCAAAGTATAGAAGAAAAAAATACATAATTCATAAAAACAAACACAACAAAATGTCCTTAATATATATGTTCTTGTGTTTTGTTGTCAACCATAAATTTCTGACCGCAGACATAACAACACACAATGGTCGAATGGAAATGAATGGTCGAACGGTTCTCATTTCTTTCACACACTTTGCTCTTACAGTTCTGTAACCATTAAGCAAAATAATAGCGATATAGTCCTTGTCGGGAGAACTGCAGGGTTATTTTGGTTAAATTTTAAGTGCGTATGTGTTTTAGAATATCCTGTGACCCAAAAATATGTTACACAATATCTGTTTTATGTTATTGTTTTTCCTGCTTTCACATTCACTTTTGTTTCGCTTTCAATTTGCATCGTTTGTGGTTAAAATTGTTTCCTTTTTGCGTGAATGAGAGTTTCTAAGCAAATAAATTTTTTGTAGGGATTTTATATTAAAATTCATGAAATCATTTTTACCAACCATGTGTGTGTGTGTGTGTTAATGTGTGAATAAGGAAGGAAGACAAATAAATATTTTTATGTCAAATCAGGAGTTTTATTCTTCCCTGCTTGTGGGATTACCAAGCAAAGCGAAAAGATGGATTAAGGCGATGAAGAGTTATTCCCTTCAGTTACGTTTTTTAATTCTCGTTGTTGCTGTTCAGAGTCAAGGAAAGAATGAAAGGAGAAAGAGAAGAAAGGTAGAGAGAGTGAAAAGAAAATGTAAAAAATAGGAGTCACATTGAGTTCACAAAACGTTCAATTGCTAATTATCTTTGACAAAAATCTCCTTGTCTTTCTGCAACTCGAGGGAAGGACGAAAGAAGATCGATATATAAAAGAGTAGGAAAAAATAGATAACGGGAATTATTTGTTAGCAGCAACTTCACCAACTTCCTAGTAGTCACACTAGATATACAACTAAAGGACATTTCTACTGACTCAAAAACTTGACTCTCTGATGGTCAAAGAAAGGAGGAATGGTCGGCTAAAAAATTATGTACAAGGAAGGGATAGAAAGAAAATAAACAAAAGGATCCACAAGTAATCGCGGATTAAGTACGGCAAAACGATTCACTCACTTTGAAAGTAAAAGTTTCCAATCCTTGTCACTATTATACTATAATTATTTATTGTGGAAAGGAGGATCTCGAGGAATGATAGCACTCTTAACGACTGATGGATAGTACAATTGGCCGATATTAATGGTGGCAATTTATACCTTTTAAATGAATGATATATTGCTGGGAGAATCGGGAGGAATCATAGCTTATAATAATGGGAATCTTGTACTTCTTAAATCACTTTGTGGGGAATATAAGTAGGATATATAGGATAAGGTGCAATAATAAATTTGTACTAAAGGGAGTATAAGCCTCCATAGAAAGAATTTTCAAACGATCAAGAGGAGCTTCAGACCTCATGCAAAGAACTGTTATAGAAATAATGTTAAAATATTCTAACATTTTTGGTTAAGGAAAACATTTAAAAAAACAGGAACTGGTGTCCTGGGTAAAAATAAAGTGCAGAGAACTATTATAAGGAAAATGTTAACAGTTTTTAGCAATAACGTGTCTAACCGCTTGGTTGTAAACAAAATTTTAGATAGGAGCAAGACACCCTCTTTGATATTCTTTGAGAGCATTTGAAAGTCGTTATTATTTAACTTTTACTGTTAAATAGTTTTACGATATTGTTCTCTTGTCTTTACAACATCAATTCCCTTTGGTACAATTATTTTATAAACTTTTTCCATTTACTAACTTTTTGTTAATTGGAATCATTTAAATTAACATTTTTCCAGATCATATTTCAACACAAAAACTAAATACATTTTTTTTTATTTTAAGCAATTTAACACAAAAACTCGAGAGTATTTTTAAATTGTATTTTTTTATTTATTAAGAAGAAGGAAAAGGTGAAGCAAAAAGGATATGGAAATAAATTTTGTTGACCAACTTAAAGTGTTCATTTTTTCGAGGGAGCAAAACACCCAAAGGCTTTGTTGACGTTTTATAAGGAATTGAATTTTTTTTTGTAAATAAAATTAAAATAAATTGTTGGGGACAAATTTAATAAAATTTTAAATAAAAATCGTTTAATTGAATCGAAAATTTTTTTTATAAAATTGTTCACTTTATTTAAAAAAAAATATTTTTTCATATAAAATTATTTTCTTTTAACAAAAATTTATTTAAGAAAAACAAATCTCCTGATCCATTTTTTTCAAACTGAAAGCCATTGTTTTCAATATTTTTTTTAGAAAAAATATGAATTCTATTCAAATTCTTTTTGTGTGTGTGTTTTTTATTTGAAATAAATTTTTAATTATTTTTCAATATGTTTGCCAACAATTATTCAAATCCAAAACAAAAGCTTGAAAGAAAATCCTTCATTATAAAAAATATTCTTATTGTTCTTTTTTAACAGATTTGTTGGCTGTTAATATTTTAATTTTCAATTCAAAGTCATTTAAGTGCAAAAAAAAAAAATATTGAAATGGGAAAAAATCATAAAGACAAAGTAATAAAGAATTTTCTATTTTTTTCCTAAATTACTAGAAAATGACCTAAAAATATGTTGTTTTTGGTCTCTTCCTCTAAAATCTTTAATTTCCAGTAGAAACCTTGACAATTTAGAGAAGAAAATGGTAATGAAGGCATTAATTGCAATAACTTTTTACATTCAGCTAAGTTAATGACAGATAATACAGTTCTTAATGATAATGCAGTTTATTACATAACCATTTATGTATATATCCAGTGGTGAAGAACTATGCTAATTTTATTTATTACCCAAATGATAGAAGAAGCCATGCTCGGGTGTTTGTTTGTTAACGTTCTTCATATGCATCCAATATCGGTATGTCCGGGAAGTCGAATTGAAGTGAAGTGTTAATTTCTAATTTTTAAGGAATCATTTTGACAAATTTCTTGTAAATAAGCGATTTAAAATCAACTGTTTGTTAAAAACAACACTGTTCTAGATTAATATAAGTCCTTAAGTTTATCCCAGGCCATCAGTTTATTTTAAGTTATTTTAATCATATTTTTGCTATTTCGTATCTAACGTTACCTAGATTATATGTGTGATCTAGTGGTGAGGAACTTTGCTAAGTTCATTTATTTATTTCATTTTTGACTTTTCAGTTTTTCCGTATTTATCGTATCTAATAGAAACGAAATCAATAAAGCCCTATCTATGGTATCCATCATGTCTTAAATAACGTCCGCTATGTGTGATATTGTGGTTTGAAACTTTGCTAAAATTTCTATACTTTAACAGGCGATGATTATTCTTTCATGTTTCTATGTTGATATTGCTTGATCTCATCCAATGTCGGTTTTTACTCCCTCAGATCCTGGGAATTCCAGATCTCCATATTGCAGCCTCCTCCTTCATAATATATTATTTCAATTCTCCTACCTTTTTTTCCCCTAATTTCCTTCCCCTTTCCTTTGTATTTTATGGCTTTCAAAATAATTAATCTTTTACACAAAATGTCTGTTTATTATTTAAAAGCCATTTCTAATCCAACATGCAATTAATTTTTGTATATAGATCTATATAATGAAGTGTTAGTATTATGGTTTTATTTATAGATTCTAAAAAGCAGGCAAATACCCTGCAGTTCTGTATAAAAACCACAAGAATTTAATGTTAAAAATATCTCGCATTTTGAAACATATCAACGGGGGTATTTTATTATTCATACAATGTATGTATTTATTATAATCTTAAACAAAAGCTTTAATTAAAATAAAACCTTAAGAATTCCAACAATTGTCAATCATAATAATTAAATTTTTACACACACACACACTCACACCCATATGTACTTATATCATAACATATAATAAATATCAATAATCTAATCATTAAATAGAAATAGAAACAGGAACAGGAAATCTATAGGTATCATTAGTATTATTGATTTAAAACAGCTCTTCCCCCTCCCCTATTCAGTTTATAAATATTTTTTAGGACAAAATGTAACCTTTTAGGCTTAATATCTTCTTAAAACCAGGCTATACTTTCAGGCTTAATTTTATTCCAAACATATTGTTTTCTCTTTGTTGCAAGATAACCTGTTTGTGTTTTAGTTTCATTGAAATAAATTTTAAATTGTTATGAAAAACACGTGCCTATTTTTAGGCTGTCAATAAAATCTATTATTTTTACGTTTCTTAAATCCTCTACTTCTCATAAAAAATAAGAATTTCTGAGCAAACTTTTGAACTTTTTATGGAAGAAGAAATGTATATTTTCATTTACAAAACCTTTTGCCTATTTTAAGGCTGAAGGTAAAGAAATTCTTTAAATATTTATTATGTTGAAATAATGATATATAACTTGTTTTTCGCAGGAGAGCAAATGGAAAGGTTAATAAATTAACATAAATTTGTGGAAAATTTTGGAAAAAGGAAAAATATTATTTTAAAATGTCACTCAAATTTATTTTCCAGCATCTGAGTAATTTGACAATTTTGTTACGCCAAACAATTTTTTACATTATAGTTTGTACTAAAGTTTAGTTTCTTGTTTGGACTATAATTCAGTAATAAAACTAAATATAGTCTAACTGCTATGAATAATTTGAATTCTTTAATTTTAAATGCTTTTTTCTTTATAATTATTTTTTTTTTTTATTTCCATTTATTTATTTTTCTATTTTAGTTATTTTTCATTTATATATTTTAATTGTCTCTAATTATTTTCATGGCTTTTGTAGCAAAAATAAATAGACTTACTGCACAAAAAAAATGATAAAGAGATAAAAAGCAACAAAAAATTTCAACGTTTCCTTTATTTTAAAGGCCACAAAAAAGAAATGGATATAAAAAAGGATAACACAAAAAACCCTTTTCAGTGACTCTCTCCCTATTAAGATAATAATGATAAAAAACAAAAACTAATGCCACAATGATGACACAACAATTGTAGACAAAAACCCCTTAGGAATTCAAACAATTTATAGTAACAACTTTATATTTCTTTATGGGGAAAAAAGGAAAAAATAAAAAAAAAAAAAAAATGAAAAGTTCAACATGTTTGCAGACATCTGTCAATATTATCAACACTCGTTACGCTTCACAGAACAATATATATATGATTTTAAAAAATGGGAAATAAAGAAAAAAACGAGTATAATAATACTTTTATTTTATAAATAAAATATCAACAACATTAACAACAGTGGGATGGATATTGAGAGAGTTGTAGTCATAGTCATCAACGTCATCGTTATTTTCATCATTTAACATTTAATTTTAATGTGCGAACTTGATTCACAACAAGGATTTCCTTTTAGGAGCTCAAATTGTAGTTGAAAATGAAAAAAAAAAAATTAAAGTGAAAACAAGGAGAGATACATGACACACGTAGGTTAATGAAAATTTTATACAAAATTTGTAGAAATGACAATTTAAGGAAAATCTGATAAAACGGATTTTTCCATTAAAAAAAGGCATTTACTTTGGGGTGTGTCTCTGTTCAAATAAGTTCATTGAAAATTGTTTTTATCAAACAATTAAATATGAAATGTAATGGAAATTATGGATAACAAGCGGAAAATATAGTTACAGAAAAAAATTCCTCCCTGAGAACTCTTAAACGTATGAATTATATTTATTATATTTCAAATTAATATTAATCATACGCACTGAAGCATAAACTCAAGAGTTGAAATATAACAAGTATGAATGTATATTCCACCACAAGTGCTTATGTTTTGTACGTACACACTCACAGACGTATACAACCGGTTTTGATCATATTTGGAATGGTAATAACGTATATACGGTTTAATATTATGGCAAAATTTCATTCTAATCTGTCGATTTCTTCCAGAGAAGAATTACTAAAATTCTTAGAGGTTGCATCAGATGTCGGCTTTTTATATACTGTAGCGATTTTGCAGACAACCAGACAGACGACTCAGATTTTGATTAGATACAAGTATATATACATTATGGGGTCTGAAATGATTCCCCTTTCTTTTCACTACTTGTGAAAAAATATAAATAAATTTTTATTTAAAATTTTCTTTAGAACTTTTAGAAAAAGATCGCCTTAAGTAAAATCTTGAAACTTATTCCTCCTCTTTTTTGTTTTTGTCTCTCAAAAAGGTGGACATTTTTAAGCAGCCCTCTGGCTTTTTTTGCAGCAGAAATAAAATCTTTATTTAAATAAAAAAAAATCCAAGAAATAAAAGACAATAGTTAAAAATAATGAGGAAAAATATGCTAAAAATAAAACAAAAGAAGAAATAAATAAATTATTTATTTCTTTCAATTTAAATAGAGAAAAAATCAATTTAAATTTCTTGCTTTTCTTTCTTAAAAATAAAAAAAAACACTTTAATTGCCACGACCCATTTGTTAGCATTTTCTAAATGATAACGTTAATATCTTTCGAGTATGCTCTGACACAACTATAAATGCAGTTAAAGTTCATATGTCCTTATTTGTTAAAGTAAACGAGTCAACATTTACAAAAGTCTCTCTCGTATAGAAGTTTAACAAATATTTATCTACACTTTTTTTTCATTACATTTTATACGCAACGTGTAGAGAATAGTTTTGCAAAAAAGTAATTGTAGTTGTAAATAAACAGCAAAAGTATTTAGAGAAGACAGAGAGCCAGAAAGAGAAAAGGGCAAAAGGTTCTTATTTACAACATTATTGTGAATGTGAATTGTATGCAAATGAGGCATAATTCATTTACATATACAAACATTTTAGCACTAACACATGAAATTGAAATTTAACCCTTGGGAGAGTAAAGTCCTTTAAGAGGTAGCAAAAAATCAAATAGACAAACTACAGATTAAAGCAAAATCAGAAATAGGAAGGAAATAGAAGCAGGACTATAAGCTAAACACTAAAATTGAGTCCAGATTAAATTATAATCAAAATAAGTCATCAAATTATAGTCAAGATAGATTTATAAACTGTAGTTTTATCCTCAGTTTATACCCTAAACTAAGGTATAGTTAAAATTCCAAATTAATTTTTTCATCTGGATTATAAACTAAAGTTCTGAACTTAAGACTATAATTCGGACTTAATAGTAATTAAAAATTCAAAATCTAAACTAAATTATAGTTCAGACTACGGACTGAATTATAGTCTAGACAAAAGACTAAAATATATTCCAGGCTTGAGACTATACTGTAATCCATATAAGAGACTGAACTATAATCTAAACTAGATCCTGCAATATAGTTTAAACTAGAGACATTACATACGGATTAATAGACAAATAAGAGCTAGGAAATGAATTGTTGTCAAAACTAGAGACTGAAATTTTCCAGTTTAGGATTTATTTGTAAAAATTAAATTTTTAATAGGGGTGCGTATGATTAATATTAATTATGGGGTAAATTAGAAAAATTTAAATTTTTCTAAGAAATTGTTTTATTTTATAAATTTTCTACCGGAAACAAAAAGACAATAAAATTTTCTTTCAAATGCTGCTAAAGGCGACAATTTTAAGCTAAGGAAAACGCTTAAAAAATAGTCTTAAACGTGGAATTTAATGTATAAGAGTTTGCAAATTTAGTCCTTTTTTTAAATTCGCTGATTTATAACTAATTTTTATGCTTAAAAGCAGTTTGTTTTTATAAATTCAAGTACATTTTGTAGTATTTTGTCGAAAATTAAAATAGGCCTCCAAAAGGTAATTGAAGTAATAATAAAAGGCATAAAGAAAATAATTATATAAGAGGATTTTAATTTAGTTTTTCCTCCCCTGTAAATAGGTAATTGCCAACTTAAGCTGAAAAAAAATGTATTCACCAAAAACTAGTGGCTGAAAATATGTGAAACCATTAAAATATTGTTCAGGAATAAAAACTCATTATATAATAACATAATGGCAGAAGGCTTATTAAAATAAAAATTCCACAAAGAAACATTTGTGAAATTTTCTAAATGCAATTTTTAAAATGAATTAGAAAACATATACATGGGGCGAACACATACATGGTGAGCACACATACATGGAAGAACATATGAGGCATTTAGTTATTATGTTTACAAGATTTAGTGGGTGTTGTTGTTGTTATTTAGCTTTTTATTATAAATAACGACAATATTTTATAACAGTCATTGTGGCTGGATGTGGGACCAAGAGTTGGAGGAGCTGCAGCAATTTAATAGTTGTAGTTGGTTGTCAAATTAAAATTTCATTTACTACAGGTGCAAATGGCATGTTCATGTTTTCCATGTTCATAAGGCAAAAACGACCAAAAAAAAAAAATAAAAAATAAACTAAACATTTGAAAACATGCAAATTTTCTATTATAATTTATAAAGTTGTTTTCCAGTTTTTGTACCATATTTTTGCTATAAATTCATTTATATAATTTTTTTTCCTAAATGTTCTCTAATAAATAAAAGTCATGTTTTATAATGGAACTAAAAAAATTATAGTTTTAATAAATTTTCATTTGAAAGGTTTTTTTTCGGAATTCAAGTAGAAAAAAAAGAGAAGAAATTTTTTTGATGACTTTTAATTAAAGTTTTTTTTATATTAAAATTTTTAAATTTCAAAGAATTTTATTCATTTTAATTCTTTTCACAATTTTTTTTCCTTTAACTTGATTTCTAATTATTGTCTTGTTATCATTATCACAGAAAAAAAACGCAGAATACAAGACAAAAGGAAATATGACCTATAAATTATTTTCCATTTGAGTGAATAATAATTGACTTACCGTGACGTGCTTCCTCTCCTTCAGGGGCATGTTGTGTTATTGTATTAAGTTCCTCTTCTAAATCGACATGACAATCAGCTACGTCCCATGAGAGAAAACCTGAAAATGACATGACAAAAAGACACAAAAATCATAAATTAATATATATTTTGGCAAATGAAACCAAAAGTTTTCGTTAAATTAAAAAAAGCAAAAAATTCCAACAATTATTTCATATTTTCTCGAAACATTTTCACTTTGGAAAGGATATAATAAAAGAAAAAATTATTTTAAAGGTCATTGAGGACATTTTCTATTAGTTAAAATTAGTTTTTCTCAAATCCATTAAAAATTTCTTTAAAATTGTTTAATTTTCATATAATTTTAAAGAAAATAAGAAATTTATATAAAATGCCGTATGATAATATTAATTATGAGTTGTTTTAGAAAATTTAAAAATTTTTGGAGAAATTACTTAAATTTTAAAAAATTTATTTTGTTATCTTATTCATTACTAAAATTAGATTAATTTTAGTTAACAGACTTTTTGGAAAATTTAAGAAAAATTATTAAAAAATATTTTGAAAATGAAAAACGTTATTTCGATTTCTTAAAAATTAAATTAAAAAAAATATATATAAAAATGTAATTATTTTTGCTAAAATTTGTATTTTTTTAAATTTCTGGAAAAAATCTGGAAAAATTTTCTTCTTTTATAACAAAATAATGAAAATTTGAATTTTTCTAGGGGACGTATGATTAATATTAATTTGGAATATATTTGAGAAAATTTTAAAATTCCTTAAGATTTCTTTAAATTTTTTAATATTTTACTTTCTTATCTTCTTCTTTGCTAGTGAAGCTTTAGTTTAGCTAATACAGTTTTTTTTAAATTTAACAAAATTCTTAAAAAAATACAAATTAATTTTTTTTTTTAAAATTTTTAAGATATTTAAAGAAAATTTTATTGTTTTTTTGCTTAAATTTATAGAAAAAACTTAATTTAATTTAGTATTCAAGATAAGATTTGATTTTTTTTTTTTTTTTTTTTTTTGTTTAGGAAAATATGTTATAAGTTAAATTTTGTTCCGGGAGCGTATGATTGTTACTAATTAGGAAAATATTAAATATTTATATGGTGCGCTAAACTTTTTAAAATTTTCTTTTCTCAGCTTATTCTCTACTCGTTAATCTTTAATTCTGGTGTAGAAAGTTTTCAGAAAACTTGCCAAAATTTTTTAAAAAATAATTTTAAAAATTAATTTTTTGTTTATGATTTTTAAAATTAAAATATTTGTGTTTATATTTTAAAAATTTATTGTTTTCTTCATAAATTTGTAGAAAGATATTTAATTAAATTTCAATTTTAAGAAAGTAATTTAAAAATTTTCCTTATTTAAAGAAAATTTAATGGAAAATTAAGATTAGTCCAAGGGAACGTATGATTGATATTAATTAGGAGTAAATTTATAAATTTTCCAAAAATTTTAGTGTTTCATTAAAAATGTTTAATGTTTTACTTTTCATTTTATTCTCTACAAATTCAGTTTCAATTTGAATAGCAATTTCTTCTGAGAATGAAAACCAAATCCTGGAAAAATTGTGATGAAAATTGAAAATTTATTTTTTGTTTTATTCAAACAAATCCTAGACAATTTGCACTTTACTCTTACAACACTTTGAGGTATTTAATCTTATTTTACTTAAATAAGATTTTATTATACATTTGGGTTTATTTAAAAAATAAAACCCCCCTAAAAAGGGGAAAAACTTACAGGATTTTTATTTTTACCAAAAATATTATGATGTTGTAAATTTCTAGCAGCTTTCGAAGAGAGCAACCAAATAGGGATTTCTATTAAATAAATAACTATTTTCTAACCCTCCATTGTTTCATAATAAGGATTTTATTTTATGTCTGTCCCAGTTAAAAATCAAGCAAAATTACACTTGTAAATGTAAATATCACACAATTACTCTTGTAATCCTTTAGTATTTACTTTTTTAACAACAATTGTTATTACAATTGTTTACACACAGAAAAAGCTTAAAAATCATGTTCGAAACAGTAGATTAAAAACTAACATACATTTACTCATGACGATGACGAATGATGATGATGAATTTGAAGCATTTTGAGGAGATGTTCATTATGTCACTAGAGCTAATTTATATTTTGTTTTCAAAATGTAGATATTTGTGTGTTAATTATTCCTCTTTTATAAGAGTGTATATTTTCCTCATTAATTGTTATATTTACAGGATTATAACCAAAAACTGATGTATACGTCTTTATTAGTCTTTATTTTGAGGCATAAAGAAAATCATCTTTGTAATTAAGAGCAGACAAAAATGTTTTTAATTACAGCTTGTTTTTATTAAAGGAATGTCCGCATTTTAATTAAAACTATTTTGACATTAATGTGCTACAATAAATTTTTTTATAATTATTCAAAATTTCTGTTTTTGAGTCCAAATTTTTAATATTTTCCTTTAGATTTTCTTTTATATTTCTAGTTTAAATTATAGCAACTTTTGTTTAGATTGGAACTGCAGCAGAACACTTTTAAAATTGTTGCAAATTAAATGAAATTTTTTCATTTTTCTAAAATAATCCATAATTAATATCAATCATACGCTCCCAGATTTAATTTTATATTTTAACAGAAATTCTGGGGAAATGAAAATTCTACTTAAATTTCAATTCAAAATCTAAATAAATATTGAAAGTTTTATGATATTTAAAATCAAAAAAGAAAGAATTTTAAAATTATTTTATTTTTTCAAAAATTTTTCTTTGAAAGCTTAATTTTTAATATTTTGCTTTCGATTTTCTTTCAGATTTCTAATTTAGATTATAATAAACTTTCTTTAAATTAGAATCGCTTAGAAATCTTTTAAAATTTTAAGACAGTCTGGGAAAATTCTTAGATTTTGTAAAACAACCCATAATTAATATTAATCATACGCTTTTGGGGACTATTACAGTTTTTTAAAGAAAATGTAGAAAACTAAAGAATTTTTCTTGAATTTAAGTTTTAAATTAAATCATCATTAAGAAACTTATGATATTTAAAATCAAAATAAATTATATATTTTCAATATTTGAAATTAAGTTAGATCATTTTTAATTAAAAATTTTGATTTTAAAGCTTGATTTTTAATCATTTTCTATAAAATTTCATAAATAATTTGGCTTAGATTAGCAGCAAATTTAGTTAAAATTGCATTCACTTAAGAAAAATTTTTGGTTTTTATGAAAATCCATAAAAATTTTACGATTTTCTGCATTAACTCATAATTAATATCAATCATACGCCTCGCTAAAGAAAAGTCAAATTTTTTGAAATTTTGTTAAAACCAAGAGATTTTTTAATGTTTTAAATGGAAATGGATAAAGCTGTAGGGTATTTACAAAATAAAATTATAATATAGAAAACTATTTAAAAATTCTTTAGAAAATTTCTTATTAAATTTTTTTTAGAAAATTTTTTCTTTAATTTTTTTCCATTTTATTAATGACATAAAACACTTAAATATAATTTTTAACTGTAATTAAAATCCCGTTAATATATCTTTCATAATTATGTATTTTTGTGAATTTTAATTTGTTGCAAAAAGAAAAAAAATGTCACTTTAGATTTTCCATGTTTGTGAAACCTTCATTTCACCTAAGTGTAATATTATAATAATCATAATATGAATAATAATTTTGCCAGGCATAAAAAGGTGTTTTAATGAGCATATACTATTATAAATAAAGAGCTCTATAAAAATAACAGACATATGAGAGCTAAAATATAATAATAAATAAAAATGTATGAAAATGTTAAAGAAAACTAAATTCATTTTTAAAGGAGTTGAGTGAAGGCTCAACTCTGGCAACAGTTTGTATAGAATATTATTATGATGAGGACAAACAGTAAAAATTTCTTATTAAGTCTTCTCTCTATAACACAAGATGTTTCATAAAATATTCTATGGAAGGCAGCATTCAGGCAGGAAGGGAGTCAGGTGTTGGTGGTTTAATAATGCCAACTGCCTGCCTGCCTGCTTATAGAATTTATAAATTATTCATGTGTCATTTTGTCTCTCTCACTCCCTCTCCCTTTGCATTTTGTAAAGGTACTTAGTGCTGTAGGCTTTAATATATAGAAGGCATAAAAAGCCAATGAATATTACTTCATATGGGAGACACATTTTAAATTAAAGACAAGAGATTTACAGCATAAAATGTGAAATGTATTATGCACATGACATTTTTAAGTGAAAATTATAGTTATAGAAATTATTAATATTTTACTGCATTTAAACTTGCATTTCTTAGAATATAGAGTTTTAGTTTGTCAGGAAATTACAGCGAAATTTGGAAAAAAAGGATTTTAGAAAACGTTAATTAAAATGTTTAATTTTTTCCAATTTTAACTCTCAGTTACTTCCAATATTGGAGAGAAATTTAAACTCATTTTCTAATAATATTTTAAAAACTTTAATGCTTTATTAGATTTCTTTTAAAAATGTTACGAAAATTTATTATTTCAAAAAAATTTAATTGAAAAACTAAATTTTGTCCAGGGTAACGTATGATTGATATTAATTATGACATAATTTGATTTTTTTTGTTCAAATTGGTTTTATTACAATAAGTATTTCATAATATATGGAATTTGATTTAAAAAATCCTTGAGATTTATAAATTTGCCATTAGTATAAATTTTGAGAAGGGTTGCGTATGATTAATATTAATTGGAAGTTATTTAAGAAAATTCGAAAATGTTTGTTATTGTGATAAATTTTTGGACATTTTTAGTTTATGAATTTAGAGTTAACTAAATTAGAAACTATTCTGCGTAAAAAACAACATATTAAATTTGTATTTAATAAATAAATTTTCACTTCAAAGTAGAAGTTTTATTTTTTTCTTAATAAAATTTCCATTTTTATTGAATTTTAATTGATTATTTCTATTAAATATTGGAAATTATTTTCCATTTATATTTAATTTGTATCAAAGTTAATTTAATCAAAGTGTTTTTTTTTCAGTTTAAATTAAATTATTTATTCATCTAAAAAGAAAACTCATTCATTTAAAAGGTTTTTTTCCGATTTGTAATGAAAAAACGAAAGTTCTGATGGAAAAATTGTAAATGAAAGTGTATGAAATAAAAAACCAGGTAAAGTGAACAAATTAGCAAAATGAGCGTTAAAACAAGATTTAATAAATATATTAAAATTTCATTGCAAAAATTTCGTTAAATGTATTTTGTAAAGAAGTTTATGCACCAACAAGATTTTAATAGTTTTTGAATTAGTTCTTCAAATTTGTGAACTACAATTTGTAGCTTTAATTATCCTTTTGAAAATAGTTTTTAATCTATAAAAATCTTTTGATTAGTTTAAGAGTTATAAAGATTTTATTATAAAAATCCAGGAGAGCGTATGATTAATATTAATTATTTTAATTTTTTAAATGCTTTATTTTTTGTAATTTTTTCTTTATTTGTTTAATAAATTTAATACAATTTTAAATAATTTAAATATAATTTGGCCCTTTTTCCTTTAATAAATATTAAATGAAAACCATAAACCAAAATTCAAAAAGGCTAAGAACCAAAAGCTAATAAACATATTTAATGTTTTACCTGCCCCCACTAAAACAAATATTAAACTCTAGAGGATAATAGCAGAGCAACAAAGTGAAAGATTTTCATTCATATATAAAACATTACACGTGTCTTTTAATTCAGTGAATGAAAAAGAATAAAAAGGAAAAAAAACTATAACGCACTTTTTATTTCGCCCCAAAACCTTTTTAAAAGCAAACAAATTCATTATAAACATTAAAGGCATAAGAAAAATCTCAGTCATATGTGAAGAGAGGAGCATTAAAATAAATGGTTTATATGTAATATAAATGAAATTTTAAGTAGCTTAGGAAATTTAAGAGGAAATAAAAATAAATTTGAGAAATTTATTTAAACAGACAAAATTAATATTTTAGATTGGAAACTGACTAAAAGTTTGGGTCAAAATTATGTAAAAAATTTTGGAGTTAGAAAAATAATTTTTATCTTTGTTAAATGCCTCAAGACTTCTTTTCTAATCCCTCAAATACTATTAGAACTGTTTGAAAAATAACAAAGTTATGCAGCAAAATATGTCACAACCTCTTAATTAAAAATAATTAATATTAATCATACGCTCCCCTATATTTCTTTGTTTATATCGATGATCATTTGTACACACATAAAATCCTTGATTATTTAACATATCAAATATGATTGAAAACGTTTGGAAACTAAAGAATTTATTGAATAATATTTGTCACAACTACTAATAAAATAAATTAATATTAATCATACGTTACCATATAATTTTCGGTTACATTGAACATAATTTTAGCAAAAATAAAATTCCTGATGTCTCCTTATTGGACGTATCAAATATCTTTAAAATTGTTTGGAAATTAAAAAAAGTTATTAAGCAAAATAAGTCAAAAATTGAATTAATATTAATCATACGCTCCTCTGGACTTGGAATGAAAATTGCAACTATTTTGTCAATAATAATAAAGCTTAATTTCTTGTTATGCTACATGCCAAAAATTATTTAAATCATTTGAAAAGTAAATGAGATATTAAGGAAAATGTTTAGTAACCTTTAAGTAAAACTGAATTAATATTAATCATACGCTTCTCTGGCTCTTTACACTAAAAGCTTTATATCTTCTAAACCTCTGCAACAATTTTGATGGAACAAAAACTATATTTTAAAGGAAAATTAAAGCTTTAAATTCAAGTAACTTAAGATTTTATATAAAAATGTGTTTCAATATTTTTTCTATTTTTCTTCCTTTTTAATATTTTTAATTTCGTTCTAGATTTTTATCATTATATTTCCTTGAATAGCGTCTGAGTAGCTTTATTTATTCATGGCACAAATAATTACGTGATTTATATTTTTTCGCTTATACGTTTTTTTTTTTTTTCATTTTCATTTTTCTGCTCAGACTTTAGAAATTCTATTTCTCTAGAAAGAGACAATTTTTTAGAAATTTTCTCATTATTTTTATTTTCTTAAAGCTTAACAAAAAATACAAAAAAAATATTAAAAAATTATTTAGAAAAAGTAATAAAACAAAAAATGCCTTAAGCTCAGAAACAGAGCACAAGAAACTCTTGAAAACAAAAGTAATGGAAATAAAGAAATAAGAAATTAAAGAAATGGTGTGAAAATAAACACAAACAAGAATTTAAAATTAACGACATTTTTAACACCTTGTGGTTGTTAAAAAATATGAGAAAAAATAGTAAATTAAAATGCTAAAAATAAAAATAATTAAAAATTTATGTTCTTCAAGATTTAAGAGAACATAACTTTTTTACTATTGAAGAGAAATGAACGAAAATCTTTAAACATGAAGCTAAAGGACTTTTTAATCTAAATATAAAATATTTTTATTATAACTTTTATAGCAAAAAAGTTATTAAGGAAAATGTTATGTTTTCAAATAATTAATATTAATCATACGTCATCCTGGATTTTTATATTAAAACCTTTATAACTTTTAAACTATGTAAGCGATTTTAATCAAATAAATTGGCATTTATTAAGCATAAATAAAACTTTTTATTGAATATTAATAAAATTTTATGGAATTTTTTGTTTACTAGAAAAAATCAAATATATTTCATTATTTTAAACTTGTCATCATCAAAATAAATATTTAATTAAACATTTTCGCAAAAAACTCGTTGAAAAATTAATATAAATGAAGTTAATAAATAACAAAGTTGTATGCAAATATTAAATATTTTATTTTACCAAATATTCAGTTTGAAAATACTATACAAAATTGATTATTTTTTTTTTTTGAAAAAATAAATATGTAGATTTATTATTTTTCAGTTTTTTTTTATTTTTTTGCTTCTTTATTTTCTATACATATTGCCAACTGTCAAACTGTCATGTGTCAGGGATTGTATTTCAAAAAAAATAAGTGAAATATATTTTTTCGAATTTTTATATATCATGGTACCCAATTGGCCCACTTGCTCTGTTTGCTAGAGATAAATAAAACAACAAAAGACTATTTATTTCCGCAAACAATACCAGCTCTTGTTTTTTCGTTGTTGCTGTTGTTGTTGGTTTTTTTTCTGCACAATTTTTATGTTAAAATATGTAGAAAAGCGTGTGGAAAAACAACAACAACAAGAGGGTCTGTATGTAGTGTAAAATTATGTACATAAATAAATTCAAGTTATCATGTTCATGCAAATTATTTGTTATATTTTTTTCTAAAATATTTACTTAAGTTTTAAGTAAATATTTATAAGCAGAAAAAACAACAACATCAATAATAAAATAGACAACAATTATTTATTTAAAAATATTAGTTTTGAAAATTGAACAGGATTTTACACCCTAAATTTCTTTTCAAATAAATATTGATTTATAAAATTTTAAAAATTGTATTCAAATAATTTATCCAAATAATGGCTTGTGGAATAAAAACTTTTACACCTAGAAAAATTATTTACATACACAATGAAATTTTGAAATCCCAATATTCGTTTTACCAAATATGATTTAAATTGCTTAACAAATAAAAAAGTTATGAAGCAAAATGTTCAACAACCTCTTTGGTAAAAATAATTAATATTAATCATACGTTCCAAGCGATTTTTATATAAAATTGAAATTATTATACCAAAATTTTAAAATTTATGTATGAAGAGAATGGCTTCAGTCTTAGTTATTCATTCACCAAATATGTTTAAAATTCGTTAAAAATCCGAAAAGTTATAAAGCAAATTATTTAGACACTTTGAAAAACCTTTCAATAAAATTTATTTATATTAATCATACGTTCCTCTGTTTTTTTTCATTAAAATCTATATAATTTCTAAATTGCTAAAAGGATTGTATTTTAAAGGGAAATTGGAACTTTAAACTATATTAAAAAATACATACAAAATCTCTGACTATAAATTTTTCTATTAAGATTGAAAACAGAATGGGGACAGTTAAATTAAAATATATTATTTTAGTGGCTGTGAAAAGTCTAAAGTCTTGTAATATAATTTATCAAAAATGAACGTAATTCTTTAAGAAACAAGAAAATTATCAAGAAAAAATTACTGCAACCTCTTTATAAAAATTAATTAATATTAATCATACGCTCACATGTATGTGTATATAAATGTTGTATGTTATCTTAGTATGAGTGGAAGACCTAAAGTCTTAGTTATTCATATACTTAATATGATTAAAATATTTTAATTATCCAAAAAGTAATTAAGAAAAATGTCCAGTAACCTTTAACTAAAAGTGAATTAATATCAATCATACGCTACTCTGGTTTGTTATATTGAAATGCTTGTAACTTCTAAGTCTCTTATAGGATTTTTATGAAATAAAATCCAAACTTTAAAAGAAAACTTAAAGCTTTAATTTAAGTGTAATAAAATTTCTTTTGTTCCAAACTTTTGTTATTTTCTTCTAAGTCCTTGTTTTTGTGGTCACTTATTTTGGTTTTACTTTCACCAAAAAAAGAAAACTTCACAAAGCTATTAAAAATAAATCTCTGGTAATATTTTTTCACTTAAAAAAGTTTTCTAAAAATAAGTCATTATGACTTTAAGCTAAATTCTTTTAGAAAATGTGAAAATCTTCTAGTTGAAGTGGTATTTTTTTTAATTTGAAGTAATTTAAAGAAAAGTCATGCTGTTAAAATTTATGTTTAAGAGATTTAGCAAAAATGTTGGTAAATACAAAAAATAGTACTTGCAAGTAATGACTAATATTAAGAATATATTAGCAAAGTAATTGAAAGTTAAACAAAAAATCTGTTTTCTGGCAAAAAATAAGGAAGAAAACTTTTGGCAAATAAAACTTTTTTAAGTTACATTTTATGATTAGAATTTTTGATAAAGATTTTGCTCGGTTTTTTTTTTGATTTATATTAATTAAAAATTAATTCCCAGGCACGTTTAAGTGAAATAGAAAAGGCTTTGGAATATATTTATGCAGACAAATTTTCCACTTGAGGAAGTTTTGTGAAAAACACAAACAAATGTTTAATTAATTAACAGGGGAAACTTGAAAAAGCTTGAGATTTAAAAAACGTGTTTTAAAGACAAACGATTTACAAGGCAATTTTAAGCATTTTCTGGTAGCAGAAAATATAAAAGTTATTAAAATATTTAACCAGAAAATGTTTATTATTTTTAACTTTTGGAATTTTTAAAATATCTTAATTAACAAAAAAGTTATAAGGGATTTAAGAAAAAATGCCATGAATTAATATTAATCATACGTCTTCATGAATTTTTTAATAAAATTCAAAATTAAGCTGATTTCAAAAGGATGTTGCAGGAAGAATTTCAGACATGTTTCTTAAGTTATAAAGGGGTTTACATAAAAAAATATTTCTTAATTAAATTTGAAACGTTTTTAAGGTTTAAAAATATTTTTTTGCTAAAACCTCCTTAATTGCTGAGTTTACGTTATATTCATAGTTTCTTTAGGAGGCGTGCTCAAGAAGGCCTGTTAAGTTTCCAATACTATACATTCTTCTTCTAGTTCTTTTATTTAACATAATGACAAGTAGTTGCATGTTTAAATTTGTTTCAAAAAATTCTTAGTGTTTTATTGTCTAAAAACACAATAACAATAAACTGTGACTCTAAACAAAACCTAAGAAATTTCTACTAACTGTTTGCAAATTTCTATTATATCTTCTTACAAAATTTATTAAGTTAAGTAAACTTAACTTGTTTCTTATTGTTGTTTCTCTAGCCCAACAATAAATTTCTCATTCTATAGTTTTAAAGTTATCTGCCTCTTTATCTTGTCTGAAACAATAGAATTTTATTATAATAATGTGGTTGGTATTAAGGAAAATAAAACTATGTCAAGCTATAAAAAAATTTGTAAATTATAACAAAAACCATCTCTAACAAGTCTTCAAAATAATAATAATGAAGGGTGTTGCTGGGTTTTATTAATAAGGAACTATAATTTAAGATTTAATAGTGATTTGAGTAAAAAAAAAATAATTTTCGTTTTTAAACTAAAATTTTTTTGAAAAATTTTGAACAAAAATTTCTTTAATTACTTTTATTTAAAAGCCTAAGTCTTGTGTAACTATTCCCCAAAAATTGAATTGATTGCTTTAAAAATAAAAAAGTTATGATAAAAAATGCTAAACAACATCTTAATGAATTTGAATTAATATTAATCATACGTTTCACAGTACAAAAATGTTTGAAGCTAAATAACATTAAAACTATAAAAGATATTAAAAAAAATAAAATGCAGCAGATTAAACACAATTAGGGCTTTAATTTAGCATAACAAGAATAAAATTAAATGCATCGTTTTAAGCGAAATTTTACAAAATTTAAAGGACTTAAAATTTTTATCACAAAATTTTGCTTGAGATTTATGCAAATCTAATACGAATTGATGATTTTATGAAAATTAATTTAAGTTTTTGTAATTTTAGACAAAAGTTCTTTAAAATTTAATAAATTTCTTGTGAAGAAAATTCTCATTTCTCTTCCTTAATCCTTTTCTAATTCCTTTCCGTATTAAGATTAATTATACCACAAATGTTTTTGAACTCTATAACAAATTAAACTCTTTAACACTTGGATTTTTTCTCTCTCCCTCTCTCTCTCTATTTCTTTTTTGGTGCCCAAAAAGACCCAGAACTAGATCTTGCATAAAATTAATTGCCTAACAAACAAGATATGAAATACCATTAGAATTTTAAAAGCCAGCATGATTACAATCCTCAACAACAACAACATTATCATCTTGATTATATAAAAAAGTTTTGGCCACATTAACCACAAACATCATGACATGTGAGAAGCTTTGCACAAGTAGTCTGAACTTTAAATTGGAGAAATTCAAATGAAATAGTTTTTGCATGAAATAATGTCTGTTTGTAAATTAAACAAACAGCCCGTATAATTTTCCAAAAAGGAGTTTAATCAAAAACATGTTACAATTCCTTATTTTCTTAATTTATTTCCAAAACTAAAACCATAAATTATTATGTTTGGAAGAGTGTCAACAACACAAGAGTTTTAAAAGTGAAAGGATAATAAATTGTGAATAAGGAAATAAATAAATGTTTCCCACTCACCCTACTTGAAGTAAATCTGAAACCATTTCATTGGGAGCTTTCGAAAAACTAAATTTTAAAAATTTCTTATTTTTAATTACATTTGGAACATTTAATGTTATTTTGTCTTAAAGCTGAAATTATGTCATATTTTCCTGATTAAATTTTAGGAAAATCTGTCTAATTTGGTGGAAAATTATATCCTCACAATTATCTTAACAGATTTTCTTTAGAAATAGCTTAAATTTAGATTTTTGGAAAATCATCTACCAGAGCGTATGATTGATATTAATTCGGTGATTTTTGAGAAAATTCTTTATAACTTTTTTTCTAGTTGAAGGTTAAAAAAAATTCCAAAAATTTTTAATAAGAAACAGCTTCAGTGTTATAAATGCATGCGAATAAGTTTATTAGTTAATTAAGGAAAACTTGAAATTTAGAGTTAAATTTGAATTTTTGTTAAAAAATAATTTGAAATTTGAAATTTTAATTTTTTCTAAGAAAATTTTTACAATCTTCAACATTTTTTATAAAATTCATATCTAGAAATATATATTTAAAGGTTTAAAAGTAAAATTAAAAAAAAATATTAAAATTCTTTAAAGACATTTTTAAAAGAAAAATAATTTTCAAATAATTTTTTAGATTTTGAAATTTTTAATGATTTTCCAATTTTTTCACATAAAATTAAACTTTAAGTTTTTTTTTCTTTTCAATAAATTTTTAATAATTTAATTAATAAAATTTCCTTGAGAAATGCTTTTTATTTGTTCAATATTATAATGTATTACAGGACGTATGATTGATAATAATTCTGGGGTTATTTGATAAAATCCTTCATAACTTGCTTGGTGATTTAAAAAATCTAAAAGTTCTAAACCAAAATCGTTTGTTAGAAGATTTTGCTATAATAAGAAATCATATTTGATGTAAAATTCTGCTCAAATCTCTCTATCTGAAGTTGAGTATTTAATAATGAATTTTAAAAGATTTAAAACTCTTGGAATTTTCCACCAGTTTTGCTTTTCAGTTTTCCCTTTAAATGTGCTTTTAAGTTGCTTTATAAAAATATTTAGGGGGCGTATGATTAATTTTAATTTATCACTAGTTTTGGAAAAGTTTAATAACTTTTTTTCTTATTAAAGAATTTTAAAAATTCAAAAGGCTTTTTTTAAAAAAGTTTAAAAGAAATATTTAGAATTTATCTACAGTTTATAGTTCTCTTCATTTACACTAAAAAATTTTAGTTAAAATCAAAATTTTATTTCAATTCCTGCAATTTTGTCCTATAACTTTTAATTACTCTAGGAACTTTTCAGAATTCCTTTTGAAACAGTTTTTTCTGATTTTTATTTTATAATTTATTAAAATTCTTTTTAAATATGAATCAATTTAACTTTTTCTAAAATTGTCTACTGTAACGTATGATTGATATTAATTCTTTAGTTATCTGACAAAAATCTTTATAACTTTTTCTCTTCTCAAGGAATTTAAAAAATTTAAACTGTTTTCTTTTGAATATTATTTTTATAGCATCATTTTGTTTATCTTCTGCTCATAATACTTTAATCCTTAACAACTTTCTATGTAGTTTCAAATAGTTGTTTCCTGTTTTTTATTGTTAATAATTTTTTATAATTTTTTTTTTATCCTCAAACCTCATTATGGTTTAATGGTGTTTTGAAGTTTTCAGAATATTGTGTTTAGAAAAAAAACTTTTTTGTGTGGATAATTTGACACTTTGTTGGTTTTTATGGGAAGTTTTTTTTTGGAAAAGTAAAAAACGTTAGATTTAAAAATCTACTAAAAAACAACAAGTGGACTGTTGGGAAAAATGGTACTAAAGTTTAATTTCTAAACAGAATTTAAACAATTAAATGAAAGAATTTTCTTAAAAAGAGAATGAGCTTGATTTGGTCCTTTTTAGCTTACCTTTTTTGGGGAAATTAACTTAATTATATAATTAATTATATCATTAGCACATCACATACCTGCAATTAAATGGAAAAGAGAAAAACATTATTTTAATATGAATTTTAATTATTTTCTTTAAATTAAAAAATTGTTATTCAAACTACTTTTTTAAAATGAACTTTTTTGCTTAAAAAATTTTTTCAGTTTTGTGTGAATTTTTTTCTGGAATTGTGTTTAACACTTCCTATTTTATATTTCAATTAAATCACTGGAAAAAACACACACTCACACACAGTTGTTTTTAGCATCAACAAAATGGAAAATAAGAGATGGATTGAAATTTCCGTTTGACCGAGTTTTTTTTCTAATTTGAATAATAAACAGTGGCTAACAGTTTTTAATGGAATTTTTTTTCAATAAATTTGAAAAACAATAACTTTTTGGTTTTAAGTTTTATATTAAAAAAAATGAAAAAATTTTATTTTAAAAAATTTTGCTAAAGAAAATTTATAGAAATCGGCACTTCTCTTTATATTACAAATAATCTATAGCTTATTATCATAAAGAAATTTTATTTAAAAAAATTAAAAATAAATTTTTAATAAAATTCATAAGAGAGCGTATGATTGATATTAATTCAGGACAAATTTTACAAAATGTTAAATAACATTTTTGTTATTTAAAGAATTTTAAAATTTTGAAAAGATTTAGATTGAAGACACTATCACCCAAAAGCCCCAAAGATTTTCATAAAAATAACTGATTTTTTTCTAAAAAAAATTAAGTCCAAACTTTGTTTCCATCAAAAAAAATTTTTTAACCAAAAAATATATAACAAAAAATGATTTTATTCTTAAACAAATATCTTCATTAATTTGTAAAATATTTTCAAAGAATTTGATCTCTTAGACTAAAAGTCTTTTCATTGAATTTTATTTTTAAAATTTACTGTGACGTATGATTGATATTAATTCCAGAGTAAATTTACAAAATTTCTTATATTTCTTAAACCAATGAAATAATTTAAAAAATTCTACCTGTATCTAAAAGAAAACACTTTTCATCATTATCTTCAAGAACTTTTTATTCGATATCGGTTTTTGCAACAAAAAAATTTTGATATGAAATTCAATTTTAACAATTTTTTTATTAATTTAAACATTTTGGAAAATCCGTTAAATAATAAAATGATGTTATTGGAAATATTTATAGGATTAATGGCTTAAATTATTTCTGATGATTTTATGCCTAAATCATGTGAAAATTGTCTTTAATTGATTTTTTATTTAACAGTATACTGAGGCGTATGGTTGATATGAATTCCTGAGTATAATTACAAAATTCTCTATAACTTTTAAACTAATCCAGGATTTCCAAAAATTTCAAAAACTTTTAATAAAAAACCCATTCATCTATAATCTCTTCAATTTTTGTTATATAATTTCTTTGTTTGTATAAGTAAAATTTTTATATGAATTTCAATTTTATTGAAATTTTATTTTTCTTTTAAAATATTTCCAATTTTTTCCAAATATTTTAAAGATTTTATTAAAATTAATAACAAAATTAGAAGCATAATTGAGTTATTCATATTTTGTTAAAAATTTTCTTGAAAGTCTCTTGAAATTTTGTAATAAAATTGAATTTTTCCATGTAAAATGTACCTAAACGTATGATTGATATTAATTCTTATACAATTTTCTTTAAATTCTTATAACTTTGGTTTCCATTCCAAATTTTCATAAAATTCTTTTTGATTTTAAGTAAATTTACATTGAAGTATAAATTTTTGTTATTTTTCTTTTATAAAAATGTTGCATAATTAAGTTTCTGTTTGTTTTCTTTTAACAAATCGAATTTGTTCTTAAAAGAAAATTTGAAAAATTAGCTCTCTTGAAGAGTAGTTTGTTAAAGACAAACATCAATAAAACAAAATTTACATTTTCTGAGTCCTGTAGTACAAAAACAAGAAGAAGTAGAAGTAGAAAAGAGAAAAATTCAAATAAAAACGCCAAAAGTTTTTTTGTTTAATAAAACAACTAATTTGTAAACTTTTTTCTTCTTTTTCACTCTATAACTCTACTCTTATTCAAGGCTGTAAAAAAGCAGGCAATTTGTTATTCCTTATTTGTTTGAGGGGAAAAATAAATTAAAGAAAATATTTGTTATAGAGAAAAATCAAGAAAATATAGAACAAAAGAAAAACTTATGTACAAGATATCTTGTTATATAACTTGCGAGTCCTAATTTATGCTAAAATAAAATGTTAATTGGCAATTTGGTATTTTCTGCCCTTCTTCTTTTGGGTTAAAGAAAATATTGGTTATAAATATAAATTAGAATTTATAGATTCAGATAATGATAATTTATGAAGAACACGAAAGAAGAAGAGATATTAATTATTTCTTAATGATTAAAAGAAAGGCAATTTATATGAATGAAAAGATTTTAAAAGAAGTAAAAAATATGTTAATTTTTTCCTATAAATAATCAGCTTGAAACCCTTAACATATGCTTTTAAATTTCTTTTTTTCAACACCTTAAAATAGGCTATTGATATCTTGAAATTATTTTCTTTTTACTTTCTCTTGAAGAAATTTCTTTATTATTTCTCCGTTATTGCACCAACTTTATGACTTTTGAAAAAGCCAAAAATTTCTTGTTATTTCATTTGTTTTAGAAGCCTTAAATTAGGCTGTTAATTTAATGGTATTTACTTAGTTAAAATACATTCGTTTTAACAAACCATTTTTAATTAGCTCCTTAATGTAGGCAATATGTTTTAAACAATTGTTATTAAAGTAACAAAAATAAGAAAAGTAAAATGAGACAATAGTTAAAATTAGCTGAATAAGTCAATAATTGAAGTTATTTTCATTAAAATTGCTTTTTACAATTTAATATTTCAAAAAATTATAAAATTTATTGACCACATTTTGAAGGATTTTAAGCAAAGAAAAATTTAAAGGAGTTGAAATTTTATAAAAGTAATAAACGATATAAAATTATTGATATTTTAAATTAACAAAAATTGTCGAAACTTCATTTAGCTCTGAACTATTCTGTCCTTCCATCTGTCTGTCTTTAGTAAGAAATATAAAATTTTGCTTTCAGTTTAAAAATAGCGGTAATAAAAAGTCGCTACATTTATATAAAAATAAGCAAACTTAAGAATAAGTATTATTTCTGGAGAAACTATATAAATTTATAAAGACTTTGTAACTCAAAAGAGCTTTTAGCACTCTTTTTTCTTCTATAGCACAATGTCCGTCCTTCTGTCCGTCTTTAAAATAAAATTTAAATGTTTGCTTTACATTTTTATTAATAATGATAATACAAATTAACTACTTTTGAGTTTAGAAAAAAGTAATTGGGAAAAAGTTTATTGCGAGAGAAACTAAACTTAATTATAGATATTTGTGGCTAAACAGAGTTTTCACAACTGTTTTTTCTCTACATCCGAATGTCCGTCCTTCCGTCCGTCTTCAGTAAAAATCATAAATAATCAAGTTTTGCTTAAATTCATTGAAGTTTTTATTATAAAAAAATATTTTTATTTATTTTTTGAAAGAAAAATCTTAAATCTACATTAGAAATTTTCATAAAAAGTAAAAATTAAGTTTTTATTATATAGTTGAGGGTGCGTATGATGGATATTAATTCATTTGAAATTTAACAAATATTTAAAAACTTTTTTCTGTTTTAACTTTTCCACTTTTTTTAATTTAAATAAAAAACACTTTCAAAAATATTCACTAATAATTTTAACACAATTCAGATTTCAAGTTCAATCTTACTTTTAAATAAATTTTCTTATCATTTCGAAAAAAATCATAAATATTTTATAAATCTTAAAGAAATTATTTACTTCATTTATTTGCAAAGTTTATTATGAATTTGATATTCAAATCATGCTAAAATTATCTATAAAATGAACTTTTATTTAAAATTATATGGTGACGTATGATTGATGTTAATTTTTGAGTTCATTGGGAAATTTCTCAATAACTTTGAAACTTATCAAGGAATTCTGAAAATTCCAAAGGAATTTAATGAAAAACATTTTCCTTTAAAATACCTAGAAACTCTGGATATTATTTCTTTTTTGATAGAAACAAAAATTTTAACTTGAAATCTAAATTTAAGTAATTAAAACTTATTTTTTCTTCAAATTATGTTTTATTTCAAACAATGTTTAAATGTATTTAAAGAAAAACTCAGAAAACCATGAAAATACTTCTTTACTAACAAATAAAATCATCTGAATCTGATCAGCGGAAAATGTGTGTTTTTTGTATGCAGATTTTTATATACAACAAAATAACCTTCACCAAAAACTACGTTAAAGTTCATTTCATTCAGTTTAAGCAAACACTTGGTTTTGTTTTTATTTATTCTGCCTTCCCCTTAGCTACCTAAATGACTGACTAAGGGCCTACCTGCCTGACTGGCTACCTATTTGCTTAAACATGGCTGCCATGGCTGGCCATTGTAAGCACCAAGCAATTTTCTGCCTCAACTCTTGTGGTACAGAAATCTCGATAGAATAGCAACTCAGTTTTTTTATACAATAAAAAAGAACAGAAAATAACGTAAGAAGAGAGGTAAAGAAGAGGTGGCAATAACATTGAAATAAAACTGGAGAAAAATAAGAAAATAATTCATAAACTGTATGCAAGTGAAATGAGAAAAACAAGCAAAAAATAAAATATATATGAAATGCAAACAAACTTATGGAAGATACGTGTCATACGCATAATAAAAAGCTTTAACATACAAACAAACATGAACATTTTGTACATACGTTATATGAAGAGAAATAAATAAATAAAATATGAAAACAGTTTTTAACATTTACATTTTACTTGCAGATCTTTCTAGCGCCTAAAAGTATGCTAAAGTTTTTAAATAATAAAAATTTTTATTTCCTATTTAAGATAAATCCTCATTTCTTTCCCCTTTCCAAAATTTTACCTCTTCAAGCTCAAACAGCTTCCGAACTGTTGGGTCACAAATGAATTTATCTCTTTCAACAAAATGGCCTTATATGGTTGTGTGTGCTTAAGTGTATGTGTGTATAAGAGTTTGTATATGTATGAGCAATAAATCATTAAATGTATATAAAATTGTAAGAACATACTTTTAGGTGCTGAGTGAAAAATAAAAATATAAATAAATACAAAATTGTATGGCAGCTGAAATCTGAAAACCGGATAAAATAAATTTGAACAGTAAAAAACAGCAACGACAACAACAACAACAAAATACATCATTAATTTTTGTTAAGACAAGTCAGAAGGAAACAAAAAGAGACAGTAAATAATTAAAATAAACTTTTCAAATTAAAAAAGTAGAGACAGACAGACGGACAGACATTGTTAGTTAAAGGAAAATAAAGATATTCAACATTTTTTAAAACTAGAGAATCAATAATTTTGTAGATTTCTACCTATATTTGTGGTGAAGATAATTTTACGCATTTTTTTCGAAGTGGTGAAAATTTTTCCCAATGTTAAAAAAACTTTATTAGAATTGAAAAACTTTGTTAGTGATGATATTTATTCTTAGTGGTGAACATTTTTTCTTCGGTGGTGAATTTTCTATTAGTGATGAAAAGTTTTTAATTTTGATGTAAGAATATTCCTGCATTAAATTCATTTATTGCTTAAAATTTATTCAAAATTGAAAAATGTCATACGTGGTGAAATTTTTCACTGTGGTGAAAAACTTTTTCTTAGTAGTGAAATTTTTTAATGATAAAATAAGATTCTTTTTTGCACATAAAATCTTTTCTGATTTAAACTTTGTTAAATTTTGTAAAATGTAATTAGAGAAAAAATTCTAATTATTAATCTTTCTTTGACCCCTTAAATGTAGACAATATAAAATTTCCCTATAAAAATTGTATTTTATTTAAAGAGAGTTTTTTATTTTATTTCTTATTAGTCTTAAATTGGATTCCATTTTTAAATTTGCCAAATAATTTTTTTGATCCTAAATGTAGGCAACAACAATTTTTTATCAAAATAATATTTTAAGTATTTTTTTATATTATTTTTCTTATTAACTATTAAACCAAAAATTCTTTAAATTTAATTCCAATCAATCCAACTTTGGCTCCTAAATGTAGACAATAATATATTTCCTTTTAGAAATTGCATTTGATTTAAAGAGAAATTTAAAATTATTTTAAATTGTTTGCCTTAAATTAAAGTTCTTTTCTAATTTTCTTAACAAAAATGAAACTTGAAAAACTTATATAAATTTATTTCCAAACTATCTTTCCCTGCTGATAAATCTGGGCAACAAAAAATATGTAAAAAATTCAATAAAAGTTTTTTAGTTTTGAATCAGATTTAATTTGAGTTTTATTATTAGAAATCTATTTAAAACTTAAGAAACTTTAAAATGGAGAATAAATAAAATGAACTAAGATTTCTACGAAAATATTAAGTAGATTTGTGTTTGTAAATTACTAAAAGTATGCTATAGATTTCAAATGAATTTGAAAAGTTTTTTACAAGTATTTTACAAATAAGATTCTTGTTTATTAAGAATAATACTTTAAATATTTGTTTTTAATATTAAGGAGTATTTGAAAAGGCATTTATAATATTCAAAAGTATGCTTTACTCATTTAAAAGTATGCTTTACTCATGTTTCGAAATCTTTGTAAAAATATGCTGTATTTTACAGCATATTTTTGCCTCCTGAATGGAGGCAACACTTTTTGGCTAATTTTATTTTTTTTATTTTAGTTTATGTTTAATTTTTACATATCAAGAACATTACGAAATTAGTTTTAGAACACCAAAAGTACGTTCCATTTCTTATAAACCTCAAAAGTATGCTACATTTTTTTAAACACCTCAAAGTATGATTTAGAAAGTTTAACACTTGTGTATTTCTAAGAAGGCAAATTGAATGATTATAGTTATCTGAGTAAAAATATATATAAAAAAATTCCGTAAATCCTGAAAGTAGGCAACACTTCATTTATTACGAATTTAATTGAAATTTATTGAAGCAAACATTTATAATCATTTCGTATAAATAACTCTTCAATAAACTTTTTAATTACTTATTTACTCAAACCTATTTTATTACCTTCCTTTTCCCACTTTCTCCTTCTTAACACTTCTTCTATATTTTCTTATTTATATTATCTTGTATATTTATAGGTTAACCTTTAACCTTAATATTTCTAATAAAATTTATATTTACCTTATTAAAACAGGTGTTGTCATTTTTAATTAAGAATATATTCTAAAAATATTCTTGGTGTTTTGCTATAAATTTTATTGACTATTTTTGCTTTTTGTTTCTTTTTTATATCCTCTACCAATCACAAGAGGGTATATTAGTTTTGTATACTAGTTTCATCATCGCTAAGAAAGAATCATCTCAGACCCCATTAATGTACATATATTCTTGCATCACGTCTGTCTATCTATTGTTAGTACACTCACATCCGCAATAATTGAAAGATCTCAATGAAATTTGGCCTGAGTATTTGTTCTGAAAAGTTTCCTATTTTAAACCAGCAAAGTATTGAAAATTCGGCATAGCCGAATATAGTATTCTTACTTGTTATTTCTATATTCACCCATATTCTTTCTTTATCATATGTTAGCTAACATACCAAAAATGCTTTTAAGTTTTTCCCAGCTTTCCGTTACTGCCCTCCTTCTCACCTCCAACAAGAAAACTAATTGAATTTTGTGTAGCAATTTTAGTTAAACAAATTGAATGATTTTTTTTATTTCTCCACATTTTCGTGTTAAATGTCGTGTAATTTTCGTAGCTTATGTTGTTGTTATGTGTTTTATATTAAAAATTATATTTTTCTACCATTTTCGAGCTCCATAAAGAACAATTTGCATAAGTTGTTGTTAAAGGAGAAGAAGGAAATAAGCAGAAAATAAAAATATATTTAATCAATGTCAAATTTTTGGAACTTAATAAATTTCTTTTCACACTGATGGTAAATTTTCTCAGGTTTTCGCTTTCGTTTTCTCTATTTCTCTCTCTTAATTTTGCCAGTGATTATTTTTTAAATGTCATTATTAAAATTTGTATAACATTAACTCAGATGGATTGATGGATGGATGGATGTATGTATGTATACATGTTACACGGACTGTAAGAATGACTGAATGTCAGGCTGGTTAAATGTCACAGGAAATTAAATTTATGATGTATTTTATTAAAATAAAGTGAATGGAAATTTATTAAAAACTCATGTGATAAAGAAAAAGAGACCGAAATTTGGGAAAAAATTTAAAAAATGTAAAATTTTGAAACAAAATTAAACAGAAATAAAAATTCAAAATTTTAAGAAAAAAATTGTGATAAAAAAATTTTGTTAGTGGTGAATATTTTTTAATGTGTAAAAAATGCATTTTAGGATTATAATAACCCAAAAATACACTTTAGAAGATAATTCTCTCCAAATTACATTGAGGTGCAATTAATTTCGTAGTGGTGAAATTTGTTTTTAGTAAAATAAAAAAAAATAAAAAAATTAAGAAAATTGCGCATTTGCTTCTATAAATTAATTTTAATCAGGTTTCTAATTCAAAATTAAAAGAAAAAAATCGTGCTAAAAAATATTTCTTTGAGGTGAATAAAATTTTGTTAATGGTGAACATTTTTTTAACATTTATTTTAACATTTCACTAAAAATTACATTGAAGTGAAATTAATTACAATAGTGGTGAATATTTCAAACAAGTTTATTTCATTATTATATCGTCATGTTTTCTTGAAACCAATAAAAATACATTATTAGGGAAAAATTTTGTCAAGAAAAAGAATTTGAATCCGAAAAATATGTGAGGTGAAACAAAATCTTAGTGGTGAAAAAATTTTAGTGGTGAAATATTGTTTTCATGTAAAAATTAGTTTTCTTGCACCAACAATTTAAAAAAGCTTTTAGAGACCAAAAATTATGTTGAGGTGAAAAAATTTCTTCGTGGTGAAAATTTTTTAAAAAATTATAAATAGTTTTCAACATTTATAAACTATCAACATTTTTTCAATAAAATATATATTTTATTCATCTTAAATTCATTCTTGAACATCATTTTCTTTAATTTGATTTCCCCCCTTTAAGTATGCTTTGGAAAATGTTTCAAATAGAAACCTAAAACTTCTTCTTCATATGAGTAATAGTTTAAGTATGTTTTATTATTAGAAGTAGCAAAAAATATATAGAAATTTAATAGTTCCATTTCATTTTGCTGCTATAAAACTCTCACACAAAATCATCTTATCAATACAAGTGCTATTTTTTTGCCTTCACTTAATAAGAAAAATTTCTATGTTACCGATACTACAAACACGTTCAAGTACTTATACAAACACTATCGATTTATGATGCAAAAGTAGAAAAATTATATACAAGAAAGGAAAAAAATTTAATATGTCAGCTAGAGAATGATTTTTTGCTTGTGTAATACGATATGCAAATTTTTATTTTCAATAGCATAGCTGTAAGGCTGCTAAATATTTAAAATAAAGTGATTTTTTTATTCTTTCCCCAAAATGATATAGATTGAGATATATTTTATATTTTGTGTAGAAAAAATTTGAAAAATGAAACGGAATCTTTTGATATTGAAAACAGGGAAGAAAAAAATTATTTAAATTGCTAAAAAAGAAATATTTTTTATTCCTTTTTTATCACCTTCCTTTTTTGGCTGAAAATAGCAATATTTAATATAATTCAGTTTCTGTAGCTAGAAAATGAAAAGAATTTCAATTTCGTTTCAAGCTAAAAAAATATTTATTTTATTGTTCTTTTTTAGAAAAGAAAGTTATTTCATTTATGATTTTATTAATATTTATTGCAGAAAAGGATATTTTAATAAAATCATATTTTCAGGTGTTCTGAATTAATTAATTTTTAAAGAAATACATATTTTTTAATATAATTTTTCTCAAGCCTAAAAGTAGGCAACATTTTTTATTTTAAGTTACCCATTTACTTGTGCAATGGTTAAAAGGTTTGAAAAAATGATTTCATAAGAAATTTATTATATGGAAACTTAATAATTTCTTTAGCCCAAATGTAGGCAACATTTTTAATTTCAGTTGCCCATTTTGGTATGCAGAGATTTCTAATAATTTTTACTTTTTTAAAATTTTCAAAAAAAAAAAAGAGAAATTACATAGTTTTCTTTCCAAATAAACATTTCTTTTCTTGTCTTATTTATCTCTAGAATTTCTATTTGTTTGGAATTTTTAATTTCTATCTCTTTAGATTCATCTCTGGAGAAAACACTTTTCTTGTTGTAAGAGAATTTGTCTTTCACTACAAGAAATCTTCTTTTAACATTTTGTAATGTTAAAAGTGAAAATGTATGCAAAAGAAACTCTGGAGAATATGTTGAAATAAAGTGATAAGCGAAAATTGTATATAGCATACTTTAGGGAGGTCTTCTGAGAGCAAGAAATAAAGGGATTTTCTAAAATTAAAGTTACAATTTTCAAAAAGAGAAAAATTAAATAATTTAGGCAATAAAAAAGCTAATAAAAGTTACTAAAGTTTTAATTTTAAGAATTTTAAATTCATTGCCTATTTTTAGGTGAGTTTTATAATTTTCTTTATTTTTGTTGGAATTATTTTTTTAAAGAAATTCAAATAAATTTTAAGTTATTTTTTCGCATATGAAAAATTATTTTGGAAGAAACTTTGTTTCGAAAAAATAAAGCCTATTTTAGAGGGCTTAAAAATTATTTTGCATAATGTTAAGATTTAAGAAAATTGCTTGATGCTTCTATCTAACTAAAAAAATAATATATGCAAAATCTTAAAAAGCCTTTTGATGGGTTAAAAAATTCATGGCATAATTTTAGGAGTTTAAACAATTTTGCTTAATTTTAATTAATGGTTAAAACTTATTTCAATTAATTTGTTTTTTATCTTTAATAAAAAAAATATTAAACTGAGACGTTTCAAAAACTAAAGCATAATTTCGGGGTTAAACATTAATTGCCTAATTTTGGGAGTTAGAGAATAATCTAGTAGCTTTTTAAATCAAAATTAATATTAAAGAAAATTACAAGTTAAGAAAAATAATAATTAAAAATCATTGCCTACTTTTGGGACTTTAAGTTTTAAGTTTTTTTAATCATTGCCTACTTTAAGGAGGTTTTAAATTTGTTTTCCATTTTTTATTAAAATTTAAATAAATTCTCTTTTCTAGTGGAAATTAATTTAAAGTTTTTATAGTTTGTACCAAACTAAACCAATTTACATAAATTTCTAAGTGTTTAAAGCAACAAAACTTTGTTGCTTTTATTTATTTTTTTTTTTTTTTTGTTGAGTACCAAGTAACTCAAGTACTAAAGTACTTTTCTCTATAAAAGATAACAATTTATTTTTTTATTAAATTGCTATAAACATATGTGTCTTCTTTACAAGGAAACTGCTACACTTCATGTTGAAATTATTATTGAAATTGTCTTTGGCAAACTAAATTGAAAATCTATTTATATAGAAAATACATTTTGTAATTCTGGCTTCTTCAACTTGATATTGAGTTTTGGAAAACAGAACACTTGCTGTTTTTTGCTCCTCCTTTCAAAAAATATGCGCAAAAAATGAAGAAATATTTATTTTACTAGGAAGTGTTTCATTTTAGTTTTGATCTTGTGCCAAAATCAAAATTTTTGTTGGCTCATACATCGTATGTTTTATATTATCATAGTTCATTTAACATGTCATTGTTGCATTTAAACTTTGCAGTTGTGTTTTGTGGACTTAAGGAAAATATGGAAATTTTATGCGAAAATTTTACTATAAACTAAATTTACAGTTACTGCATTGAATGGCAATTGGTTGTGCTTTTTTAGAAGAAATGAAAAAGCTAATAAAGTTTTGTTTTTTTAATTTTTAATAGATTTCAAAAAAATAATTAATAATACTAGAAATATGCTATGGATTTTAAGTAAAGTGATTCTATGGGGCATAGAGGTAGGTAATAGTTTTTCTAAGAAATTTATTTGTACTGAAAGTGTACTAAAGCCTTTAATAGGAAATATTACTATAACTGAAGAAGCTAATTAAAAAAATTCCCAAAAGTATGCTTTCATTTATAATTAAAAAATTAGACTAAACCCACAAGTATGCAATATATTTCAGAATTTTATTACTTTCTTAATGTAAATAAAACTAGATTTTTTATAGATCTAAAATAAAAGTATGCTGTATTTTCTCAGACAGCAAATAACCTTAAAAGTATGTTATATATTTCTAAAAATCCTATTTCTCTTAAAATTTTAGGTTTTTTTCCGAAAATCTAATATTTTATCTTATTCGATAGTCCTTAAAGTATTTTATAGTTTTTAGAAATTTTAAAGCCTTAATTATTGTTTAGTACACTGTAAACTCTGAAAATATACTTCAGTTTTGAAACAAAACAAAAGATTCTTTTCTTTTTAAAATCCTGTCTAAATTTTCCAAATAAATTTTATATATTTCGATTCATCTTTTAACATTATAAGTTAACTTAAAAATTTTTATAATAAGTCATAAAGTATACTGTAAATTTTGAAGCTATAGTTAGCCTGAAAATATGCTTTAGTTTTTGCTAGAACATATACGATTCTTTCTATTCAAATGTAACTTAAAAATTTGAAAATAAATGCTTATTTACATTTTAATTTCTTATATTAAAATTGAAAGCATACTTTTTCGATTTATACAATCAGCCTTAATGTATACTATACATATTACAAATTTTATATATAGAACAACATAGTTTCTTACATAAAACTAAAAAATTGATCATAAGAAAACGTAATTTGATTCTTCAATTATTTTTATTTAAACAAAATTTACAGCATACTTTTAGGTTTGTAGAGTCTAAAATGCTTTTAAATTTCAAAGAAATTTTTAAAGAAAATATACTTGTGTTTATTATAATATTTTAATAATAATTAAGTTCTTTAAAATTTTTTTAAATATTACAAATTTCATTCATTCATTCATTAAAATTTACAACATACTTTTAGGTTTATTTATAAAATTATATAAATTTCATTCATTTTATCTTCATAATTTTCCAGTTGATAAAATTCTATGATTGTTTCCTTTAGGACAAATTTATAAGAAAATTTCTTTTAACCAGAAACAAATTTTCAAAACAAAAATCTTTGAAAAAAGACACAAATTTCTAAAAATTTCCTTTTTCTTTATCTAAATTATAACGAAAACAAACAAAACTCTAAAGTGAACTTAACTTGTTATGAAATCACAACTGAAGGCCAGTCATCATCATTATCATCAGAGTCTTGAAATATAACAAGCATTTTTGTGCAAATACTTTTTCCAAAAAATATTTCTACTTCATTGCATACTTTAAGGGCTGGAAATGCTTATTAGACAGTTGTCTGTAGCCAAACGAAATGAAATGGAAATGTTTTTTTGTTGCATGAGTATATAATAAGAGTTGATAAAATAAATTGAAATGAATGAAAGATAGAAAAAGGTAGGAACAGCCTTAAAGTAGGCTGTAGTTTTCGGAAAATTTTTAATATTTTAGAATTTTATTTAAACGAATTGAAAATTAACTCTGAGTTATTTAAATGGTAATTTTCTTTCATTCTCAGATTAAACTTCTTTATATTCTCCTCTTTCCTTCTTTATCCCGCTTTTAATACTTTAATTTTGATTTATGATTTAAAACATATTTGACCACATAATTCCTGTATATTTCTCTCATTCTCTCTCTCTATTTCACAAACTTTTTTATCTAGTTTGTGGGGATTTCTCTCAAATTCATTTACATTTATATTTCATTTGAATTTTTATGCATGTTCATGCATGCCGCAAATATAAATAGTTTATGGCCAGATAACAAAAAAAATATATGTATGTGGAAATATTTTATATTATTTTTCCTGTATATGAATCCTCATAAACAGATACAAAACTGTAACTCATGTCTTTTAGACATTTATTATATTTTATGAATGACAATTTAAATTGCGAAGAAATGAAATGAAATACAAAAAATATATAAAAACGAGGTAGAATGTGGCATAATAAAACATTTCAACTTGCCACAATCTAACAACAATTTTCCTGAATTTAGAAAAGGAAAAACGCACACACTCTCTCATTCCTCTCTTGTAGGTATCAAATCCTTATTCATAGTCTTTTACGGTTATGCTGTTTTAATTCAATTTCTTAACACAGTTTTCATGTTAGCATACTTTCAGGCTATTTTCTTCTTAAAGGTAATAATTTTTTGAGATTATAAACCTCTCTTTTTTCTCCTCTTTCTAGTTGTTTCTTTTTTCATTCTGTTTCTTTCTCGGCATGAGCTCTTTTAGCTGCCAAAGCTATTAACTCAATTAAATTTACTAGATAGTTTAACTAAAGTTAATAGTCATAGTAAAAAGTAAGAAATTATTATTATTGCTGTAAAATCTATAAAACAACGTGAATAAGTGATACCGGCTAAATCCGTAATAAATAACATGAAGTGCTCTTGTTCCGAATGTAAGATAGAAAATAAAAGAGGATTACAATTTAATTAAAGAAATTAAAAGAAGACACGCCCTATTTTGGTCTCTTCAAAAAAGTATTATCATGTCTGTCCTTCTGTCCTTCATTGCCTTTATTTTAATTATAAGAAAAAATTTTGAAAAAATACTTCTGAATTTTTTATTAAAGTTATCAAAAATTTGCTCATTACATAATATATAATCATATTGTTCGATAGTAAAGATATTGAGTTTTAATACAGTTTCAAATGTTTCATTAAAAGTTGAAAGTGATTAAATTATATTGTCCGTCCTTCTGTCCATCTTAAAAATTTGCTACTTAAACTTGGTATGTAATTCAAACCACAATATCTAATTAAAAAGTTATCATCTGTTACTGGAAAACTCTGGATTGCTAATAGACTTATTAGAGAGGATAAAATTTATAAATTATAATTATTAAAATTTTAATAAAATATGGAAATACTTGTCCTACCGTCCGTCCTTCCATTCATTTATTTCCAATTATAAGAAAATCAAAAAAGTTCTCTTCACCTTTTTATTGACAATTTTAAGAATAAAATAAATACAAAGTATTTGTTTGTATCATTGGAGAGCCAAGATATTAAGCTTTTAAGTTATTTTTGTATTTAATATTAAAAAGCTAAAGATCATCAAGTTTTGATGTCCATCCCTCCGTCTGTCCGTACAATTTTAAAATATGTTTTAAACTATTCTAATTATCATAAATACATTTGCTACAATATATTTAACTACATCATTAGAAAGCTCAGACATTAAACTTTTAAATTATTGTATATTTGTTATGAAAGAACTAAAAAACATTCAGTTATAAAGTCCGTCCTTCTGTCTGTCTTTTAATTTTTTTTTAATATTTTTTTAAACATTTTTATTTTAAGCTCTTTTCTATTTATTAACGATTTAAATCTAATAAAACGTATAGCAGTTAATATGTTATTATTCACTTGCAGACTATTTCCGGTTAAAGTGCTTTTTAAGTAAATAGATATGGAAGTGGTTATGTGTTTGTATTGAATAGTGAGTGAGTGTTAGAGTAATATTAATCCTCTTAATAACTAATAAACATTTAATTCACGTACTTTTTAACAATTTCTGTTTATCTTTAGTTAACAGCAGTTTTATTATAGATGTTTGATTCCCACCCCCCTTCCTCTCTCTCTCTCTGGCGAACTCTTGATGTTTAATATTGAATAAGAGATGTAAGAGATGTAGAAATAAAAAGAGCTGGAGGTGTTTTATTCGATTGAATAACTCCAGGAGGTATCATGACTTCTACAATTTTAATTAACATTAAATTTATTTTAAAATTTATAAAATATCATTAAAAAAATGTTATTTATAGAAAATCGATTTCTTTTTGAAAATCCCTTTAGGAACCGACTACAAATTGTCTTTAATTTATTTGATCTTTATTTTCGCTTTAATATTGAAGGTTAAAGTTTAGGTTCATTTAATTACTCATGTTCGTTTTTATTTTTTAAGGTGTTAATTTTATTTTCTTTTTGTATCTAAATACATAAAAATATCTAACCTTTTTATTTTTCCTTTAAAGTGTTAAACTAAGTCTTTGTGTTGTTTTATTTGACCATTTGATAGCAAATTTTTAAATTGGATTATTTGTTTATTAGATTTTTAATACGATTTTGCAATTTGTTTGTACTTTTTTCTGCTTCTTGCAACAGTTTTTCAATTTTTTATTCATTTCCGGTTGTTTTGTTTTATTCTTGTTTAATTTTTTTCTCTCTTTTTAGGAAAATTTATTGATTGGATTTTATTTGTTTGCTTTTTTTTCTATCAAGAGATGATATAATAACAATTTGTATAAAAATAGCCTTAAAATAGGCAATAATAATAAAAAAACAACTAAAACGTAATGCCTACCAGAAAGGGATAAATTTGGAAAAAAGGTTTTAGAAAACAATAAACAAAACAATCAAATAAAAGAAAAACAAAATAACAAATAATAAAAATAAAACTCTTAAATTATGATTTTTTAATTTAAAAAAAATCTCAAAAACTAAAAGTATTAAAAATCTTTATTTAAAAAATAAAATAAACTTTATTTCCTTTTTCTAAAAAAACTATTTTCATTTTGCTTTACCCTAGTGTTTTTGACGCCTTTTCTCTTTTTAGACATTATGTCATTTTAACCTAAACATGCTTTTTATAAAGTTTTCTGTTCTTTTTGTTGTTTTATATCCTGGAAAATCCCTTTTTTCTGTTGTTTTACAAAACATTGCTATAAAAGTAGCAAGTGCTTTAGACAGTTTTGCAAACAAAACTATTTTAAAACAGCTGTACTTATTGCCTTAAAGTTCATGATTTCACAATCAAAAATAAACAACTGCACTCAGGCTTAAGGTAGAATTATAGAAGAGAAATACATTTTTTAATTTCTAAATTTAAATTATTGAAATGAAAAGAAAACAATTTTAAATATTAAGACCCCTTAAAATAGGCTTTGAATTTTTGTTTAGAAAAACTCCTTAAAGTAGGCTTTAGTTTTAATCTAAAACCGTTGAAATTGGCAGAATTCACAATATTATAATTTCCATCCTTTTATAATAAAAATAAAACCTTTGCCCTTATTACTCTAAATGTTAAACTTTGGAAATTACAAAGCTTTTAGTAGTAACGCTAGAAAGCAAAGCTTTCCAGCTTGTGAATTAATTTTATTTTTATCAGCAGTAATTAAAGCTTATCAAATTATAAAGTCCGTCCTTCCGTCTGTCTTAAATAAGTAATTACAAATTATACTTGTCAACGGTAAAAGGGAATAAATTTGAGTTTAATATTTAACCTCGATTGATAGAAAAATTTCAAACCTTTATAGAGACTATTACATCTTTGGATAACCAACATGTTTGAAATTATAAACATTATTTATTTATTTAGTTTAAGGCATTATAAAAGATTAAATATTGTCCGTCCTTCCGTCCGTCCTTTTTTACATGCAAAAATTTTTTTATTAGAAATGTACTGAATAATTCTTATTAGATTATAAACACATTTTCAGACTATAATAACAAAAATTACCTTGTTTATAAGTAAACCTATCTAGAATTATAAAAGATATCCGTTTTCCCAATTTCGATTAAAACAAGCAACTCTATGATGTCCGTCCTTCTGTCCGTTTGGTAGAAGTATTCAAATTTCTTTACGAATTAAAATAATTCTTAATATTTTTAAATAAGAAAAATAAATTAACAATAAAATTTAAAGACCCCATTTCTCTAGCAAACCATAAAATGTATCGCACACACATACAAACAAACATGTACATGCATAAATAATTTTGTTGAACGGAAACAGGAAATAAACTTCGCTTGTTTCTGTAACTACATAATACTGCAGCAATTGCAGTATTTTGTTCATATAATTTTTTTGTTTCATTCTCTTTTATTTTTAATTTCATGACTCATTGTTGTTGATTTTTTTGTTGCTGATTTTTTTGTTTTTGTTACTTTTACAAGACAATAAGTCTTTATGGCATGTCATAAAGTTTTTTTTCTTGTTTATACTGGAAATTTTTGTTCGTTTTTATTTGTTGCCCTAAAAAAGTACAAAATTTTGGGGGAAAAATATTGAGAAAACAACTATTAGTTTTTATAGACGTTGTAAACAATTTAGTGTTTAGGTCAGAGGTCAATGTATGTAAATGAATTTGGAAATCAAAGAAATGAAAAGAAAATAAAGGAGTTTGAAGAATTTTCTGAAATGTAAAATTAAAATGTTAAAATTATATTGCCTACTTTTGATTATCAAAATATAGTCTTGCCTACTTTTAGGAGGATTTGATGGATATAGTTAAAGAATCTAATATTTATAAAGTAAATTTTTGTTAAAATTTAATCAAATATTCTACTCTTCTTTCATTATAGCCAAAAAATTATAGAATTATATTGCCTACTTTAAGGCGTTATTATAAAAATACTTCATTGCCTACTTTAAGGTGGATTTTTTATAATTAATAATATTATAAGCTATTTTTGATCATAATTTTGAAAACTCCAGTGCCTTTACCACTTCCTCCTTGATTTCGGCTACTTTTGAGACCCAACACACTTGTTAAGTGTGACAACTAAAAGTGACATGACATGAACCTTAAAAATAAACATTAAACTAAAAACACCTGCTGTTAAAAAGCTTTTGAAATTAACAATAATAATTAACAAAAAAAAACATTTTTATTTCTCTGGAAAATTAAAAATAAAATTGAACACTGATTTTTTTCTATTTAAAAAGCCAACACCTGATTTTAATTATCCTACAATTTACTTCATATTTTCAATTTCCTCAATTCAAATAAATGGTTTTCCAAAACTTTAACAATTGAAATATTAACTTTGACATCTCCCTTTGTTTGGGGGAGAGGAATTATTCTCATTATAACCATAATGATTTATTACAATTTAGCCATAAAATATTTATTCTCTTCTTCCTCTACCCGCCTTTTGTTTTCTCCCTTTCTATTTAGAAAGTTAGAGAAAAACATTTTTGTCAAAGCATACTTTTGGGCTTAGTCTTTTTTAGGGGGATTTTGATATTTGCTCTGTCTCTTTTGTTTTATTTTATTATAAAACAACAAAATAAAAAGTCATTATTGCCATTTCAAGGTAAAATTAATTGTATTTTTTATATTATATATTATTTCAGTATTTGTAAGGCAAAAGAGATAATCGATATTAAAACCAACTAAACAAAAAGTAAAAATAAAAATAAAGAATATAAAAATGCCTGAAAAAGTATTTCGTTTCTTTATTTCTGTAAATGTCACATTATTAGATTGACAGGGGAATTTTTTTCATAAAATAAGAGATATTACCTAAGAGTATGCAATGCTTTTTAAATTTTATAAAGCACTCTATAATAAAAATGAAATCTATTGATGAAACTCCTTTACATTTTATATTCCTAAAAAGACAATATTTAAGCCAGTCCAAATTTTATAACATTGGAAAATAATTCCATTAAGAATTCTATCCAACGATAGGACTAGTATCTGTCCTACCGTCCTTCCTTCAAATTTTAATTCAAGTGGCGAAAAATAAATGTCTTGTAATTGAGTGTTAATATAGGAATTAGTGAACAATATCATAATTAGTATTCTCGTTGGAAAGATTATATATCAAAGATTTAAAATTATATATACTTTTTGCACCTACACATAACAGTAATAATAAAAAGTGTCTGTCCTTTCGTCCTTCCCTCTCATTTTAATTCAAACTTTCAAGAGATAGAAGATAGTAATTAAAGTGTTATTATAAAACTAACAGAACACAAATGGACAATATCAAAAATCGTACCCTTGTTAGAAATATAATACATTAAAGATTTAAAGTAGATATAACTTTAAATTCTGAATATAAGCGTTAAAATGTAATAGTGTCTGTCCATCTGTCCATCTTTGATTTTTTTGAATTCAACTACAAATTTAATTTAAAAAAAATTATTAAAAGTTTATTTTTAGAATTGCTCTTAACTTAAAGATTCATTGCATAGTTTTAGGAGTTTTATTAATTTTTGATAAATTTCATATTTTTATATAAAATTTGCCTACTTTTAGGAGCTTGATTATATAAAACATTGCCTTCCTTTAGGTGTTTGGTTAAGTTATTCAATAATTATTTTAGCAGCATATTTACCAGGGCAACTTATAAATAAAGAACTATTGTATAGTTTTTAGAGTATGTTTAATTTAAAGCTATTTTTGTAAATTAATTGTAAAATATTTATCATTTTTTTTAATATTTTATTCTAGTCGAACTAAATTTTGCTGTGCATTTTTTAAATGAAAAATTTTTGCATACTTTTAAGAGTAATTTTAATTCATAAAATTTCTGATTCTATGTAAAATTTTTGTTAAAAGTTTGCAACATTTTAATATTTTATTACTTTGCTATTTATCTGTTAACCATTTCCTGTTTATTCAACCATAATTTAATTTATTTAAAATTAGTTTATAGTTATATTTAGTTCTATTACATGATTTTTATAACATTTAAACCACATTTCCTCTAATAAACCTTAAAAAAATTAATTTATTTAAAATTTTTTATGAATAAAGAGATAGAAAAAATGTTTACAACCACATAATCCCCGGTTATCTGGGTTTTCATTAAATAAAAAGCTTATAATAAATATAATATTTTAGATAATCAAAGCCAACAACGATGGAAAAAAAGAAATTTCATGATTTCGTAAACAATTTTTCTTTCACTTTGCTTCTGTTTGCCATACATTTTTTTCGCTCTGTGTGGTTTATTTACAATAATATCATTTTATAGCATAATTTTAGGAGCTCAACAACAAAATATTTTTTCATATACCAACATATTTTTTGGCAACGATTTCATTTTAAACATTCTAAGCCAAACACATTCATAAATGTTTTCATTTTTCTTTTCATATAAAAATGTTCCCATATATCAAATGATTTATGGATTACAATAAAACAGTGAAAGCTGATTAAAATCCATTAAATTTCACTGCATACTTTTAGGATTCTTTTTGCTTAGGTTTCACTGTCTCTTTGTTTGGTTATTATATCGCATTTTATATGTTTGTTTGTAGTTATTGTAAATAATTTTTTTATTGAAATCAGATAAATATTAAGCTTTTTATATATATATTTTTTATTATTTTTATAAAACCCCAAGTATTTATATCAAATTCTAATACAATGTAAAGATAATTTCATATATTTTTATACCCTCCACCACACATAAATGGTGAAGAGGTTATATTCACTTTAAATCATTTTAGACCTGAGTACTGAGTTCGTTTGTGAATGTATACTGAGAGTGTGTATGAACGAACATAACGTATATACTATTACATTTTTGGTGGAGGGTATTGAAAAAGATAGCATTCTTACTTGTTTATATTTTCTTTCAAAAACTTAAGCACAAATTTTTTAATTGTTGGGTGGTGGGAGGAGGTACTAACCCCCCCCATTGGGGCAACAAGCTTAACAGAATTTTAAACATGTAAAACAAAAATTAATTTATTGCTTAGTCATTAGAAATTCAAGAATTCTCAAAATCGTTCTCTTACACTTAGTAGAATGGCAAGACATTCATCTTTATACCCATCATGTATGTTTAGCTGCCATGTATGTTTATGTGTTTATTTTCTAATACATATTTATCATTTCCTATTCAATTGTATTTTTATATCTTAAACATTCATCATTATCACAATTTTGTGTAAAGTCATCTTAGTTTTTGTGTTTGAGTTTAACAACATGACATGACATGTTCTCATGTCATCCAACTTGCTGATTTGATATCATTATATAACTTACATCATATCATACCTCATCATATTCTCTTTTTTCTTGTATTCATATTCTATTTCACATACTCTTAACAATTTCTCATAGTTTGTTGTTTTGTTGTTGTCGCTAATGTCATCCATAATATAAGATATTAATTTAAAACATTTTCTTGCAATTTAATTTAGTAATTTTTTTTAAGGTGTAATAGAGAAAATTTATTATTATTATGGCAAAATAGTTGGCAAAAGCAGTAACACGCAAAGGTTATAAATGTTATAGAGCGTTATAGCTTTTGTAATTGGGTTAAAAAAAATCGTAAAGAGGTAAATGAAATGAAATCAAAAACAAATGAAATGAAATGGAATCGGAAGAAATGTGAAGAAAAAGGTAACTAAAACACCGTCTAAAAATTTGTAATATATGAATCAAATTTTAAAAGGAAGAACACAAATTTCTCTTATTTTTGTCTTATGCTTCATACTGTTTAATAACGATAGAATGTATAACTTTTGAAGCTCTAAAATCGATCTTATTTGACATGAATGGAGGGAAAATGATTTTTCTAAGGATTTTTTTATTAAAAAGGTAACTTCGTGGTGAAATTTTAGGTAAGAGGTGAAAATGTAATTTAGTGGTGAAATGATTTTTTTCTTTAAGATTTAGTTTTCTAACAAAAATTAACTTTGTGGTGAAATTTAGATTTAGTGGTGAATTTTGAATTTGAAATTAAATGTAGCGATGAAATTTGTGAATTGTAAAATTTATTGATGAATTTTTGATTCAGCGTTAAAATTTCAGCTTCAAGGTGGAAATGGAAAAATTTGGAGGTGAAATTTCACTTTAATTGTTAATTTGAAATTTAGTGATGAATATTGAAATAAGTGGTGAATTTGGAATTGAGTAGTAAATTTTTGATTTAGTGGTGACATTATAGTTTAGTGGTTAAATTTATGTTTAATTGAGAATTTTCAATTTAGTGGTGAATTTTGAATCTTGTGGTTAATTTTTGAATAAGTGAGGAAATTTTAGTTGCTTGATCATTAGTCAAGTTTGGAATTTGATGGTTTATTTTTGATTTAGTGGTGAAATATCAGTTCCATGGTGAAAGTTTAATGGTGAAATTTATATTTAGTGGTGAAAATTATTTTTATTATTTTTTAATTCCATGAAAATTCATTTTATCGTCTAATTGATTTTTTAATGTTTAAATTATATTTTCGTGGTGAAAATTAAGTTTTCTTGTAAATAGTTATTTTTGTGATCAAATTACATTTTTGTGATGTAATTAAATGATTGTGATAAATATTAAGTCCAAGGAGAAAATGAATTTAGACGCAACAAAATTTTCGTGGTGTAATAAAATTTTCTTAGAAAAACCTTATTTTTCTTAAAGGAAATTTATTTTGAAATTGAATGTTTGAGTATTTTTTTAATGAAAAATTTCTCTAGAATTCATTCATTTTATCTTACAAAACGGATATTGAATATTAACACCGGAAATGCTTATTATTTGTTGTAATTATAAAAAAATATTTAGATATTTATGGAAATTTTATACTTGTTAATAACACCGTTAATCAAGCAAAAAGAAATATAAAATTACACTTAATTAACAACATAAGAATTAGAAATAATTTGTGGTTAACTAAAAAATGTTACTTTTACAGGAAGCAACAACAACTAAATGAAAGAACAACTCTAGTTAAGATTATTTTACCCTAAAAAAATACACACACACACACACACACCTTTAAACTCAAGCTTATAAACGTTATTTACCCCATATTCATTAACAATAAAACACCTTCTCTCTCTGCTTATAATAAAGAAAAGCGCACACACACTCTTACTCTTTTTATACCCTACACCATACACTTTGACTGGCATAAATCTCACATATACGTTGTTAATGTAACAACAGCTAATCAAAATAAGATAAATATAATCTAAAATTAATGTTCATCACTATACGAGGGTCGGTCCATCATTTCTTTTAGTTCCCATATAACTTCCCAGAGAAATCTTCAATCTTATTGTGCTATTAATGCACTTCACACTTAATCATAAAACAGAAAATCAAATTATACGAGGGTCATTCATAGATTTTTTTTGTCTGTGAACAATGTGGTGTAGGGTATGACATGGTCGGGCTTGAACAACTATAACATTTATACTTGTTTTTTATCCCTTTAAATATTTTTCTACACTTAAACTCGCCAAAAAGTCTAATATTAGTAGGGTGATGAGGTGTTCTATACATGTGTTTGTTAATAATAACGAAGTCTTACTGTTTCTCTTAGTTTTAATTTTATACTCTCATTCTTTAATTATGTATATGATTTTTGTTTTGAGTAATGAGTGGTCATTTGTCCTCAACCTGAGACAATAGTGTTAACAACTAACTGTTCATATCTGGAAATATGCAGGTGTGTACGAGTGTTTATTTATATTACTTTGTATATGAAGGGAGAGAGTATTCTTGTTGTTTGGAGAGGGGGTATTAATCTTGGTTTCTGTTGTTATTTTTAATTTCTCTTCTTTTTCATATAAAATGTGTGGTTAACGCTCCCTGAATTTGTATTTGTATTTGTTATTATTTTAAGGTTATAATTTTTGGTTTTTATATGATTTCTACATGCAATTTTGGGAAGCAAAAGGGGAGAATATTAAGGGATTTGAAATAAAATTTATTAAAGAAATATCTATCAAACCTAAAAGTATGCTATATTTTAAATAATTCATTGGTTGTAAGGGAAGTTTATTTTTCAATTCAATATTTAAAAAAACATGTAAAAAGTCCGACTACATAATACTCTATACCACCTTGTTGATTGTAAATGACAGCTACGAAAAATTTATGAACGGCCATCGCATAATTTGCTTTTATTATTTATAATACTTATTATGATTCTTAAAAGTGGTATTTGGACTATTTGTTCACGTACAGTAGTTCTTTAACTTTTTTTAATAATGGATTTTATTAAAAATTCTTTTTCTTTTTTTTTTCCTTAATTTTTAGACAAAATTTTAGTTCTTGTTACACATCACATAATTTAATTAAAGTTTTTTGTTTATTCTTCCTTTAAGTGTCACGTTCTATTTATGCGTGTTATCTTTATTTTGTTCTACAACAAACGTGTTATTTTTTACAATGTTGCTAATTTCTTGCTAATTCTCTTCTCTTGCTAATTTCTCTTCTCTTTTCTTAAGAAACTGAAAAAGTTTGTGTTCCTTAAAATAATATTTATTAAATTTAATAATATTGTTTATAGCTCTAGAGTATTACTGTTCAATTATGTATGAAAATTATAAGAAAATTCCGAAATAAGCAATTAATAAAGTTTTTTATGTAAAAAAAACTTTAATTTTCTGAAAGCCCAAAAATATACTACAATTTTATAAAATTATGAATTTAAAAATTATTTTTTAAGCTTAACAGTATGCTATACTTTCACCAAGTTTTAATTCGTTCATTTTTTAGGCCTTAAAGATGGTTATATTGTTAAAAAAACTTCAACTAAGTATTACAAATTTTAATGTTAAACATTATAACTGGACGATATTTATAAGCTTCATTTATTTTGAAAAAGAAAAATGACGTTGTTATCTAACTGCGTAAGAAGGTTTTAGATTTTTTGGATCAAAAATTTGTTAACCTCAAAAAAGACTTAAGTATGTATTTAAAAATACCTTAAATATGATTCATGTGAAAGATACATACAGACATTATTTTTAATGCCCAAAAATAAGCTTTAGTTTTTAAATAATCAAATAAGCTTTAGGTTTGTAAAGCAATATCGTATACTGGTACTTAATAGTTTTATAAATGCCTTAAAGTAAGCGTTAGATTTTTGAAATTAAAATTTTATTATTTTTTTTAAATCGACTTGATTTTAATTTTTTGCCTAAAAGCAGACTTCAGATTTTTCTTAGAATCCTAAAAGTAGGCTTTGAAAATTGGATTGATTTTCTCACTTAATAAATATTTAACATTTCTATAACATTTTAAAATTAAACTCATTTTGCTTTAGATTTTTCCAATAATTAAATTTATTTAGCAAATTTTTGTTGTTTGTTTGCTTTTTAACTTTTAGCGCATTTAATTGTACAGAATTTTTAATTGATTTTTATAATATTTAAACAGTGTTGTTAACCACATATTTTATTCATTTTAACTACATATATACAATTTAATTAAAAATTTCATAGCCACAGTGTTTGCCCCCTAATTGATACTACAGATTTTAATTTTTGCTATTTTATATTTGCAATTAATTTAAAATCCATACATATTCATTTATGCATATAATTCTGTATGATAATTTTAATTAAAATATTATTTGTTATTGATATATTACGTTTAAACGCCCACTCCTAAAAATATGCTATGCAAACATTATAACAAATAATTGATTTATAAATGTAAATGAATGTTAAGATGTCTTTTGATGACATGATTGAAAACTAAACATCACAAAATTTCATCGGAAATCATTTTGAAATTTTGCACTCCCTTTTGCTCCCTTTCGGATTTATTAATATTCACTTTTATTACATTAACTACAGCAGATTTTTAGGGGCGTTGCAAAATCCCTTAAACCAACAACTTGTAGGAAATTATGAACATAAATATGTGTGTATGTATAAGTTTTGCCTTTAAGCTTAATATTAATGTTGCTGTTAACGTTTGTTCTCTTGCTTTGATAAGTTTCAAGTGTTTTGTTGTTGGTGCTGGTTTTGAGACTCTTGTACGCTCATTGTTTGTCAACCATTCATTGAACATTATATAAAAAACAACAATATTAATCACATTGCATACAGAGAGCGAGAGACAGAAAGAGAGGGAGGGAAAACAAATAAGAAAAAACATCAAACGTTATAATAAATTCATAAGCAATTACATGAATTAATGAAGTTTACTTTTAGGCGAATAAAACACAAGAGGGAGAAAAAGCAAAAGAAAAGAACTGCAGTATTGTTTGTTTACTTTGCTTTGACTAGCATGAAAAGTGAGGCTTAAAATATAAAGCCTACTTTAAGGCTTTATAAGCAAACAATTAAGGAAAGTGGTAAACAAAACATGGAAGAAAAATGAGAATTGCATTTGAGACAAAATAAAGTGGAATTAATTAAAAAATTATTAAAAAGAAAAACATATATTGAAGCCTAAAATTAGGCTTTGAACATCCTTGTTTTGCTTCTAACACACCAATGTTTTTGTTAAAAGTATTCTATTCTCTCTCCTGCTTATTTTTAGGCTCTAAAACACGTATTTTTTAAGTGAAATTCAATGCAGAACACTGTTTTCAGTCAGTGGGGTTAAAAATCATACGATTTTCTATAGAAACAACATGTATGCATTATGCCTTTCTAATTGTTTGCTTTTTAAAGGCACCAACATGTAGTTACTTTTTTCCAAAAAATGAACTGCTTTTAATTTTTTGGGGTTTAAACACGAAACATTTTTTTTTTCGTTTTTCGTTATAAAAACAAATATTTGCTTATTTTAAATGGCACAATATTGAAATGAACCCAAACCAAAACGAACGGTATTTAAACACGTAAACTGCATGTTTAAAATTTTGTACAAAAACAACAACAAAATTAAAATTTTATATCACAAACAAAAGTTTTTTTTTCGGATTTAAAATCCAATTACTTTAAAATTTGCATGTAAAGAAAAAATTTTCTGGGATTGAATTAAAGGAATTTTTCAGCTAAAGATGTTATCTTTAGAAAAAAACACTAAGAAAAAAGTAAAAGTTTTCTTTTAGCAAAAAACTATAATAAACAATTAAAAAGAAACGCCCCAAAAAGGTTTTAAATCTTAAAAAATACATTTCTTCTTTGGAAGCCTTAAAGTAGGCTAAAAATTTTTGACACAAAATAGTAAAATGTGCCAGATTCTACTGCATATAACCTCAAAGTTAGAAAATTCCATTTGAAATCTTAATTCCAATGGAATTCCAACCTAATCAAAAAATTTGAACTTATTTTCGAAAATTCGAAATTTAAATGCTCTAAATCAACATTATGACCCCCAACAATTTCAAAATAAAGATAAAATCTATATTTTGCTAAAATTCGAAGTTAATTTCGAATTTTCGAAATTTATTAAAACCTGAAATATTGGCAAAAATATTAAAAAAAATACTTCAAAAATAATAAATATCTTTAAAATTAACGTTAATAAACTTTTTATACAAAAATTGAATAGGAAAACTTGAGATCGTTATTTTCGAAAAATTTAATATTCGGAATTCGGTAAAATAAGCTAAAACAAATTAAAGGAGTTAAATTTGAATAACATTTCATGTTTGCCAGATATTTTATCATATTCGAAAATTTTTTGACTTAATTTCGAATTTTCAAAAATTGTCTTTAATTAGAAAATTGTTCGAATTTTCAGAACTTTTTAAATATATAAAAGTCCTTAGGGTTTTTAATTAAATATCCTGTAAATTCTTGATTTTTTGTTAAGTTCAAAAAATTCGATTTTTTAAATTTTGTTAAAAATTTTTCGAACTTAATTTTCTTAACAAAATTTTAAGAATATTATGAGAATTTTCTAAATTAATCATAAAAATTAAGAAAATATTGGAGAATATGCAAAAATTTGAAATTTTCTTGAACTTCGAAAATTCGAAGTTAATTTCGAATTTCTAAAATTTGTAGATGGTGTTTAAATTTCTTAGATTTTTAATAAAAAATAAAATCCCATTAAATTTTAACTTTTTGTTGTTTTTTTCAAATCGAACTTTGAAATTTTTGTTTAAATAATTAAAACTATTGATTAATTATTTGAAATAACTTTAGAAAATTATATAATTTTCATGTTTTTCAATTTTGTTTAGCCATAAACGATTAATTTTCTTCTATTTAGTTCAATGTTACTCATCTCAAATACCTTAAAATAATTCAAAGAGAAAATTATAATCAATTTGACTAAAAAAGAATTGAATTTAGTTATTTGAACATGATTTTCAGCAAAAAAAAATGGAAAGACAAAGAAACAGCAACAAAAACAATTAAATTGTAAAACTTCTGTCGATGCAAACAGCTGCTATTTCTAATGCTGCAGTTACGGCAGTCGTTGCTGCTATTAACCACAATGTAGGCAGCACGCGACATTAATTATTCAAGCGTTAAGTTTAGCGTTTTTTTTTTCTTTGGATTATAATTTTTTTCTCCACTTCTTTTTTTATATTTATTTGCTTTTGATTGTTATGATTAAATATTTAGGCGTTAAAATTGTATTGAAGTTGTTTTTGTTATTAATTCTTTACAATTTTGTTTCCATTTTTTCATTGAAATTCTTTTGCTAGAGGAAAAAGAAAAACGCGCGGAGAAAAAAACTCTCAGATAATTGTTTAATAATTGTTGGAAATACTCTACATGTCAATGTCATGATTTGAAGAAGAACTAAACGTTATTGTAATTTTAATAAAGCAAAAATGGTGATTTCAATACGTTTTAAACTGATAGTTTTCTTTTATATAAAAACTTTTATTTTTACACCCTGCACCACCATCACCAGTGAAGGTGAGGGTAGAATAACTTTGTCATTCCTGTGTAGCGCAGGCGGACAGACGGATAGGAGGACATAACTAAACCGACCATGAAATTTGCTCTGAGTATTTTTTATAGTCCTGAGGAATTTCCTATTAGAAATCAGCAAAGTCGGCTCAGTATATAAAGTGATATAGACCGATAACTGAGACAATGTATGAGTTATCAAAATCGATTCAGTAGAAAAAGAGTTATAGTCAAAACTATAATAAATTTTATGACTCATTCACACAGCTCTTGTGTTATATTTGAGGACAACTATTCACACGAATTTGTGGCGTAGGGTACTGATGTATCGGCATAGCTGATTGTTTGTATTTTATTCAATAAATTTTCCTCTTTATTTCTGTTAATTTTAATTTTCATCAGTTATTATTTATTTATATATATTTTTTTCACTTTTTTATTAACATTAAAATAGAGCGATTTTAATCTAATTATAGTTTTGAAAAATATCATAATTAAAACAATTTTTTATCTGCAATTAAAAATGTGATTTTATTGCTGATTATATTGCAGTAGCGACAATTAAATTAAAACTGCAATTAAAAATGCTTTTTAATAATGATTCCATTATTTAAACCATAAAATTTTGATAATAAAGAATGAATAAAAATGAAAGATAAATATTTAATCAAAATTATAAAAAACTCTATTAAAAATTTTTAAAGTTCATCAACAAATTAAGGCATATTTGTATTTTTTATAATTAAATTTATCAAAAATTATTAAACTCTAATAAGTTTTTTTTTTCAAATTTATTTAAATCTTTGAAATCGAGCCACAACTTCCTGAGTTATCTTCATTATTATAAAACAACTTCTTAATTAATATTACTCATACGTCCAAGTGCCTTAAATATAGAATTTTAAGCAAATTTCCTGTAATCTTTAACTTCAGCTTACAAAAAACTAAAGCAATCATTTAAGTACTCTCCCAATTTTAATATTTGATACTAAAATTTCAAAAATACCAAACCAAAAGGCTTCCAATGTGTCCATCCTTCTGTCTATCTTCTAATATTTATTAAATTTTGAAAAAAAATCATCAAAACTCAAATGTAAGACTAAATTATTTATTTAAATGAATATAAAATTAATAAATGTAAAAATTATATCGTTAATTTCTATACTCTTATGTTTCTCATTTAAACTATTAAATGCTTTAAAATCTGTAAAAAGCGAAGATTTACAGTGTTCGTCCTTCCGTCCAAATGTTTCTCTTAAAATTTCCTTAATTTTTAAATAATTAAAATTTAACTAAAAATAATAACATTTATTATATCTCAAATGTATACCGTTAGTTTTATATCCTAAAAGCTCTCTTTTGAACAATTGAAAAATTCAAAATCTAGAAATGTTTAGATATATGTCCAGTCGTCCATCCTATTTCGTCCATCTATATTTGTGACTTGTGCTATAAATTTTGTAATTCTTTTGATTTAAAGTAAAAAGTCCCAAGAATGAACCACATTATATACACCATTATTTAACATACATTATAGGTTTTCATTTAACAAATCAATATTTTAAAACTTTTCCGTACATATGAATTTTTTATGTCCATTCTTCCATACGTAATTTATACATCATGATGATTTTGTTTTTCTTTTGCCATTATTTAGAACATGTGCATATCTAATTATTTCCTAGTATTTTATTTGTAAAGCCTGAAAGGTTTTATATTCAAATCCGTTCAAGATTTTCAAATCGTTTGAGAATTAACAAAGTTATAGCGATTTTTCTAAAAACACTTTATAATTAATATTAATCATACGCCAGGGGATTAAAATTTAACTAATTTCATTATTATTTGAAAAGTTATGATGTGTAGTCCTTCCGATATACAGTTTTCATTTAAATTACGAATGGTTGGACATATTATGTCCGTTCTTCCGTCTGTATGTTTCAAAATATTAAGGCGGATTTAGATTTTTTGGAAACTTTTTGAAATTTTTGAAAAAAAAACTAAGAGATTTCTTTTGGGAAATAATTTGAATAACTCCATTTGTTTAGAAATTTATATATATTTGAACCTCCTTTTCCCCTTTTAGTGATAAAAATATTACACTTACCTTTCAACAAATGTTGTAGAATATTATCTTTATGCTCCTCGGAGTGCGGTTCACCCAAAATGATAAGCAAATAACAACCGGTTAAAGGACTGGGTGGTCCAACCATGCCACCAACCATACTAGAAGGACCACCACCATCCGAGCAGGCAGTATCCAAAGGAGGATGACCACCAGCCTCAGAGGGTGGTACAGAGCTGATGCCAGCATCAGTGCCAGCATCATCACCAGCCATAGAAGAAAATGAAATAGCCGATTCAACGGCCTTTAAACCAGCTGTTGTAGCAGCAGCAGTAGTAGCAGTACCAGCAGCTGTACCCGTTTCACCACCAGCACCTTCCTCAACATTAACACCAGCAGCCGTAGTAGAGGTGGGAGCCTCTACAGCATTCAGGGGTTGTTGTTCTTGCGAGCCCTGAGCCCCAGGGGTAGTAGGCCCCTGGCCATTTAAAGCCATGGTATTAGCACCATTCATTTTTTCTAAATCACTCATCACAGTTACGTTTTACGTTTTCTACTTCTCTCTTTCACTCACACAAAATTTTTCTTTTGTATTTTATGGAAAATTTATTTAATAGAATTTTTTTTGGAAAATTTTTATATGCAGGAACCTTTTTTTAATAAACCGGTTTTTTTTAATCAATTTTGCTTTTAATTTTGTGGAAAAAGAATTGTAAACTTTTTTAAAAATTTTACAATTCTTAAGAAAAAATTTCTAAGAAATTTTTCTTTTCTTTTTCTTCTTTTTGGTAAAAAGTTTATTTAGGTTAAGAGTTGCCTGGAGTTTTTTGCTTGTTTGTTTGTTTGTTTGTATGTCCAACAATTTACTTGCAAACCATATCAGTCTTTTATTATTATTACTTTTTTATATTTTTATTTTAATAAAATATAAATTTTTGAGAAAAAAAATTTGTACACACTCGAGAAAATTAGATTTTCTTTTATTTTGTTTAAAGCAATTGTTTATGTGGAAATTCTTTGGGATTTTTGTTTTACTTAATTTTCTTGGAAAATTTCAAATTTCAAATTCAAAAAAAATACTCTTTCTTTGGGGAGTGTGTTTTATTGAATCAAGTGTTCGGTAGCAATTTAAAAATCAGACTGTTAATAATTTTTACTGCCTTGCTACAAAATGTTGCACTTCTCAATTCAACTCACTCGCAAACTTCTTCTACTTCTTCAGCTTGCAACTTATGCTGCTGCTTCACTTGACTAGATGCTGTTAACGTCTCGGTTGACGTCAGAGTAAAATCGTTTTTTGTTTTTTTGTTTTTGTTTGTGGTAAAAGTCCCCTTAAGTTGAATTTCAAAGGGATTGATTTTTTTCTTTTTGTATTCACTTTTAATTTTATTTTTAAATTTTAAAAGTTTTTTTTTTATATTTAATATAATTTTTCTTTCTGTGTGAGTTTATTTTTTATAATAATTTTGTGTTAATTATTTTTTTTTTAATTTCTGTTGTAAATGGCGTGATTTTTTATTTATTAATTAAATTAATTATTTTTTTATTCTTTAAATATTTGGACTTCTTAGGCTCTAATTAAATATTGTTTGGTATTTTTTAAAATTATTTAGGTTTTTTATTTTTAATTAATAATTCTTTTATTAATTTTAAAGTTTTTTTTTCAATATTTTTATATAATATTTAAATGGTGATTTTTTATTATATTAATTAGTTAATATTTTGCTGCTGGCTTTATTAATGTTGTAACTTTATATTTTTTTTAACAAAATCCTTTTACAATGATTTTTTTTAAAGTACTGGCTGCTAAAATTTGTAAATCTGTAAAGAGAAACAATAAATAAAACATTAGATTATACAATTTTAATAAAAAATATTTAAAATTTTACATAAATTTCATAAACATTTTTAAATTTTATTTTTTCCAAATTTTAATTTCTTTATTCCTTTTCAATTTTCTCAAAAATTTTATATAGCACCTATTCCTTTTATTATTTTTTAAAGTAGCCTTAAATGTCTTCCTTCCTTAACATTTTCAAAAATTAAAATATTTCTTTTCGTTTCCGAGTTATGAATTTTTATTCGAAAATACTCCTAAATTAATATCAAGTATACGTCATGGCATGCAAACATATTTTCTCACTAAAACTCCTTATTTTATGTATTTTACTAAAATTGTTTGGTTGTATTTAATTAAAAACAATTTGAGCTTTTTATTTTAAGCACAAAAAATGTAAAAAATATCCTTCAAAATATAGAAATAAGGTATGTCCGTCTGTCCTTCCTAATGGAAAATATTTTAATTTTTTAATTTTTTAAACTTGTTAAAATTTTTTAAAATAAAATTTATTAAAAGCTTAAATATCTCAAATCAAATAAAGAGTCCTTTTTCATTTTATCCAGGATATCATATCATTTTCATACTTTTATAAATTAAAGAACAAATGCTGTATTATACGTCATGTTTAATTTAAAGAAAATGTCTTTAGAGTAAAATCACTTTAAGTACTTTTTAGTATTTTAGACCTTTAAATTTATCAATTTTGCCAAAAATAATAAAAATTTGTTAACTATATGGTTGAAATAATGTCCGTCCTTCCGTCTGCTTGTTAAAGAGGAAATATTTTGGCCAAATACTTTATAGAATTTTAGTCAAGAATTTAAATGTTTTTTGCAATTAATGTTAATTTAAGTACAGTGTTATTTTTAAGAGTCCTTTAGCTATTTTTGGATGTAAGAAAATAATTAAAGATTTGGCTACAAATTGAAACTGCAATGTCCGTCCTTCTGTCCGTCTGTTATTTAAAAAAAATTGGGGTTATATTTTCATTTGTTTGGGACTAAACTAAAACTGGACTGGAAGAACTGAAACAGAGGTAAATCACATCTAAATTAATCTAGAATTGAATAAAATTGAAATGACTATGACTAAATCAGTTCCATTTTAGTTTAACTTCATTTCTAGTTAATTCTTAGTTACATAAATATTTCCTACGATTTGTCCCTTTAATTTCTTCCAGTGCTTAAGTATCATACACTTTCTATTTTTGCCCTAGCAAAAACGAAAAACACATTATACAAGAAGTGTCGTCAGAAATATTATTTCCCTTTTCTTATTTTATATTTATCTACAACACATGCATTCAAAATACACTCACACTTATAAAGAATATACTTTTTTTTTTTTGCTGCTGGCTGACTTTTTGGAAACAATCCAAATTCGTAATAATCAAATAAATAAAAAAATATTTTCCAGCAACGAAAAAAAAATGTGAAAACGCATTAAAAACAACACGACAACGAGCAAAACTCCAGTTGCTAATTTTATAGATCAAAAATCAACAAAAGGAGGGGAATATAAAGCAAAAGACAAAAGCAGCAAGAGGCCCACAAATATATATAAAAAATAGTCCTCCAAGCAAACGAAACGACAAGAACGAAAATCATGAGCCAACAATAAATACCCTTTTACCACTCTTTACACCCTCTTCGGCCAACAAACATTAATGTAATAACAAGAAAACTATAAATATTTTGTAAATAAAACATTTTTGTTTTTCTCTAATAACTGATGACTCATTGCCACAATGTCTCCTCTCTCTCTTGTACACACACACACACACATATATACACACTTTACTATTTACTCCCCAAAAACTCTAGAGTATGAGAAATGAAGTACCAGGGAAGGAGGGAGGAAGTGAACACTAATGTATTCATTAGTGTGAGTATTACCGTTACATGTTCGAGAAAGAGTTTTTTTCTTAAAAGCACGATTTTTAAGTCTGTGTGTGTGTAATATGTCTATAGTTTTATATGCAATTTCTTGCTGCTTTGTGAGAGTAAAAGAGTCTTTCTCTCTGTATTTTCGCAAATACTAAAGAAGAAATGTCTGCATTATAAAGTCGGCGTCATTTGCATTAGTAGATTTAAAACTATAATTTATTGCTCGGAAAAAAGTCAGGCGTTATTTAATTTTTGGCAAAAATAAATTCAAAAGGAAGTGAAAAACAAAACTGTCATTTAAAAAATTTTAAGTTTTTACGTTTTTAGACGTAATTAAGAGATAAATGATTAAAGAAAAAATAATTTAATCCGCATTTCAGTGCCACACAGTCCTGTTTAGTACAAAATTTTGTTCTAATTCTATTTGATTTCAGTTCTGATTTTTGAATCAAGTTTAGATTCCAATTCAGTTCCAGTTTAGACTCCAAATTTTGATTCAAGTTCGTGCTCTAACTCCTATTCCTGTTATGATTCAAAGTCTGATTCAAGTTTTGATTTTTGTTGATTTCTACTTCTGATTCCTCTTCTGATTCTAGTTTGGATTTTAGTTCTGGTTTGAGTTATGATTCTTGTCCAGTTCAGTTTCTTAATTGATTTTTTGTTCCGATTATTTTTCGGTTTCCTGTACTGGATTTAGTATACTTTTGAGTTCTGAAATTTATCTGATTTTTGTTCGAATTCTAGTCCAAATTCTATGTTAGTCCTGATTGTAGTTCTGGTTCTGATTCCGTTTCTATTTGTGATTATTGTTAGGATTATAAGTTTTGGTTAAAGTTCTGTTTCCTGTTCTGATTCTTGTCCAAATTCTTGTTCTGATTCTAGTTTCGATTCAAGTTCTAATAGTTCTGGTTCTAAATCGATTGTTGTTGTGATTATTTTTTGACTTTGATTTTGTTTAAATTTCAAACCTGAATTTATTGATTTTAGTTCTGTTTGTAGTTCTGATTCTTTTTCGGATTTTGGTTTCCATTCTACTCCAGATTCTTGTTCTATTTCCAATTCTGATTTAAGTACTGATTCGAGTTTTAATTCTTGTTGAGATTCTCGTTCTGATTTCAGTTCTGTTTGCAGATTTGATTCCTGATATTTCTAGTGATTCATGTTCGACTTTAAGTACTGTTTCTTGTTCTAGTTCAGCTCTCGGTCAGTTCTAATTTAGTTGTAGCTCGGTTTCAGTTCAGTTCTAGTTCTGGTTCTAATTCAGCTTTAGTTCTGGTTCTAGTTCAGTTCTAGTTCAGTTCTTGTTCAGTTCTAGTTTAGTTTTAGTTCACTTCAGTTTTTGTTCAGTTCTATTTCAGTTCTAGTTCTGTTCTAGTTTAGCTCTAGTTTAACTCTCGACTTTCGTATCAAAAATTTTTCTCAGTGCATTTCAAAATACATTTCCTTGTAAAAAAAATCTTCTTTTTTTTTGCGTAAATTTTTTTTTGAAGTTTTCCATTTCAGTTTTGCTTCTTTAGATTTTGATAATGATTTGTTTTGTTGTTGCAGTTTTTTGTGTTGTTGTTATTATTATTATTGTTATTTTTATATTTTGTAGATGATGTGCTCAGACATTGATGGATGAAATTTTGTGTGCTATTTTTATGGCCTGAGGCGAACAAGGGCTTGTCTGTATGTTGTTAAAAAAATTTACATCCTCATTTGTGTCTTATTTTCTATTTGGGAAATTTAATAGGGAAAAATATTATTAAGTCATATAAAATTTATATGAAAATTTATAAAAATATTTATGTTTCATAAAACCAAAAAGAAAAACATAATTTGCATTTATTTGTTCAACAAAAAAATATTGTGGAAAATTTGAAATGTAAATATTTGGTTTTTAGATTAGAAAAAGAGAAAGAAAATCCTTAAGAGCGTGTTAGCACAAAAGCCTTAAAGTAGGCAATAGAAAATATAAAAAAGAAATTAAACTTTAAGTTTAACTGGGAATTTCTTAACCATATTTGAAGTCATTGTTAAGAAATGAAACATTTTTAAATATTAAAAAAAAATATTTTTAAAGTCCATATTTTATGGCCCCTGTTTTCTCAATCATATTTTATTTATATTTATTTCTTCAGTTTTTGTTTTATTTTTTGTTGTCTTCACATCATTCACTTTTAATGTCTTGTGTTTGTTTCAAGAACAACAAAATAAACTTTTCCAGCCGTCTTAAAAAAAGTATTTCTTTTTTTCGAAAAAGTCATCATCCACCGGCCACAACAATATTCTGGTTCTATTTATATTTCTTTGCCCTTTTTTTCACTTTTTTCCTCTCACATAGACACACACGCGTCAGTCTGTCGTCAATTTTTTAAGTGCTGTTCTGTGTTGTATAACTTTTCATTTTCTTCAACAATTTTGACCTTTTTCTCTTAACCAAAACATCTTCGCTTTTAGCCAAGTCAAATCAAAAAAAAAAAAAACTTAAAATGTTATAAAATTTCTTATTTTATCTTCTTTAGAAGTAAAAATTGTTGTTAATATTTTGGGTTTTATCTTTCAATTTTTTTTATTCTCCACCAAAAAAGAGTATAATAAAACATGAAACACATTTGCCAAAAAATCGTGTGGGTGTGAAATTCATATACAAATAAGACATTTTTTCCTTGGGAAAAAAAAGGACGTAAGCGCACATAAATTCTTATTGAAAGCCACTGTTGGGAATAGTTTTTAGAAGAAGACAACAAAAACAAATAAATATAAGTAATGAAAAGTACAAGAAGACATAAGGTTAAGTAGAATATTATATAAAATAATAATAAAAAACTAAAGCAGCATTTTAGGAGAAACTGAAGACAGGAGAAGAGAATGGTTTTCACATTCCATTCTTAAGAAAAATACTAAAATGTAAGAAATACTGAACTAAAACAGAACTAGAACTGAACTAGAAATAAACTAGATCTTAACTGGAACAGAATTAGAACTGAACTTGAACTAGAACTGAACTAGAACTTAACTGGAACTGAATTAGAACTGAATTATAACTGAATTAGAACTGAACTAAAACTTAACTGAAATTAAACTAGAACTCTACTAGAACTGAACTAGAATTAAACTAGAACTGAACTGGAACTGGAACTAGAACTGAACTAGAACTAAATTAGAACTGAACTGGGACTGAACTAGAACTGCGCTAAAACTAAACTAGAAGTTAACTAGAACTGAACAGAACTAGAATTAAACTAGAACTGAACTAGAACTTAATTGGAACTGAATTAGAACTGAACTGGAACTGAACTAGAATTATAAACAGAACTTGAATCAGAACTAGAATTAGAATTGGGATAAAAACTGGAATCTGAACTGAGAACAGAACCAGAATCAAAACAAAACTGAACTGGAATCAACAGTGTAGTCGGAATTAATATCTGAACTAGAATCAGATCAAAAATCAGAAATCGAATTGAAACTGGAACCAGAACTAAAAATAGAAGTGGAATTTGAACTAGAATCAGTACAAAAATTGATTTAGCTTCAGAATCTGAATTGGAGATCTAATTAGAATCTCAAAAGAGATAAGAAATATAAGCAGATATAGAGTCACAAATAGAACCAGAACTAGAAAAAATGTTAAACGGTACTAAACCTCGAATTGAACTGATCTGGAAGGGAACTAGAACAAATTTTTAACTTGACTGAAAAAGAATTTGAACTAGAATTTAAGAAAATTTTGAATACAATATAATTTCAATTTTTCAATCCTTCATTTTCTTTTTTTTATTTTTAAAGGCATCAATATTATTCTAGAATGTTAAGGAGTTTCAAAATGGAGAATATTCGAACATTTTTATCCAGTTCTTCTAAAAATTATTCAATCACATTTTCGTTTTTTTCTTAACTTCGATTTTTGACTCATTAGTTTTTTTCAACTATGAATCATTTTTAAATATTTATTTTTAATCCTTAAAGTCCTTTTTGCTTAAAACTAAAAAAAAGAAATTTCACTTCTATTTTAAATTATTATTTTTTAAATCACATTTTTTTCTTACATGTTTTTTTAATAAAAAATCCACCTTTTTTATTTTCTAAGGATTCAATGAAGTATGTATTTTATTTTACTATAAAAAGGACCGCACCCGTCGGTGTATAAAATTAAACTGACACTTCTTATGCCGACAAAACTCTATAAGTAAAATAAAATCCAATATGAATTTCTTATTTTTTTATTTGTTTTGTTATTGTTGTAGTTGTTGTGCAACGATGTTTTGTTGTTTTTATTGTAGAATATAGTAAAGAAAACATGTACATACAAATAAATTTAAAAAGGATCAGAAAAATATACGAAAGAATCAATACAATAACTAACACTAATACAAACAGAAAATACAAACAACGAAAATGTAAAAACTCCCTATAAATACTCCCCGATTCATACTCCTCTTTTCTGTTTTTAATATTCTTCTCGTTGTTGTTGTTGTTATAACTCTATTTTGTGCATTTTGTAGTTTTATAGTATTTAAAAAAAAGGAGTATAAAATGTCAATAAAAGACAACCAAAAACAACAATGTATAAATAAATGATGACTTATTCATATGTGAATGTAAGTTAAATACATAAAGAATAAAAGAAAAGGAAAAAGAAAGGAAAAGAAAAAAAGGAGTGTAAAACTTCTTTCTATATTTATAGCGTAAATTTGTTGTTGTTTTAAGTAAGAGGAAACAAATTACTCATGCAAATATAATAACGGAGTTGGTGCATAAAGAGATAAAAAAAGTACTCATACACTAACAAATACACTCACACTCTCTGTGAAATAACTTCTACTACTTCTCTTTGTAGTAAAAAAAACTTGGTTGATTATAAAAAGGAGTTTTTTTACTCATTTGTTTAAAACCGTTAATTTTTGGTCTATTGTTTTTTTGTTGTTTTTGTTTTATAAGGTTTTTTGAGTTTTGTTGTTGTTTTCTATTAAAGAGAACTCTTTAAAGTGAGAGTTTAAGAGTTTAGTTAGGTTATGGGAAAAATAGAGTTTTTAGGGCTTTTGAAAGAGGAACGGGAATGAAATTATAATTTCTAGAAATGAAATTATAGATTTCGGCTTTAAAGTTATAAAAAATAAGAGATTTGAGTCATATTGAATAAAATAGAAAAGAAGTTATTTTTAGTTTTAAAATTCATTGGAAATTTTCTTTTTAATTTCATGGAATTTTGTTGTTTAAATATAAAATACTGGAATTGTTTTTGGATTACTAAAACTTAACTGGAAATGAACTGGAACTGAACTAGAGTCCGAAAAGAATCTGAACTAGAGCTAACATGGAACTGAACCAGAACTGGACTAGAACTGAACTAAAACTGAACTAGAAACAAAACTTGATATGAATTAGAATCTTGAAATAGAGTTATAACTAGAAAATCAGAAGTTAAATCTCAAATAGTATTAGAACAACTAACAGAACTAAAGTCAGAACTAAAATCTGAACTGGAATCAGAACTGAAAAAAACAGAATCAGAAATATAATCTGAACTGAAGTCTGAATCAGTATCTAAACTAGTAACTGAACTAGTATAAGAATTCGAATATGAATTGGAAACTAGAACCAGAACTAGAAACTGGTTCTCAAAACTAGAACCAGTACTTGAATCTAGAATCCGAACTCCAAGCAGAACTAGAATCAGAACTACAAATTGAACTAAATCAGAATTAGCATCAGAACAAATATCAGAACTATAAAAAATTAGAACTGAAATCAGAATTTTAACTGAATCGATATTTTGAAATTGTTCAAGCGAATTCTGAAAATGTTCACAAAAATTTCAAATTGTTCACTTTCTTTTTTTTAATTTTTAAAAAATTTTTTTCGTGAACGATTTTTTTCTTCAAATATTGATGAGAAGTATCCACAATTGTTAATTGAACCAATTTTTTAATACAATAATTTTTTTATATTTAAATTGGCGAATATTTTATTATTATTATTATTATTATTATTATTATTATTTTTTTTTTTTCAAAAAATTTTGTCGAATAAATTAAAATTGTGTGATAATTTTTTTCAATATTTTTTTTTATTTTAAAATCAACCAATTTTATTATTTATCATTTTTTGTTCCACCAAATAATTTTAATAAAATCTTTTTCTTCGATTTTCTTGCTCTAAGAAGATTTTGTTAAAATATTTTTTTAAATTTTTTTAAATTTTTAAAAATTTTTGTAAGTCAGTTTTTAAAGTTATTTTAAAATTTATTTATATTTTTTTTAAATTGTTTATATATTATTTTTTATAAATTTTTAATAAAATTTACCATTTGTTTGAAATTTTATTTGTTTAATAATTTTTTTTTTGATAAATTCCTGGTTTGAATTATTTTCTTAATAATTTTTCTTTTCTTTAACTTTGAAATATTATTTTCTTTTATTTATTTCTCTTGAATATTTCTTTAGTTGCACACGTTTTGAAAGCTCGACGAAGACTGATTTTAAATTGTCAGAGCTCTTGTCTATGTTTGCACTAGTCTCATCTGGTTTATCCTTTTTTTTACTATATGCTCTCTCTTTCTCTCTTACATTTGTTCGCTTTTCACTCCCCTTACAACAAAAAAACACATGGTTTTTGTTTTTGTTTATTTTTATTGTATTTTCCAATAAAATTTATAACGGTAAATTTTTGCTTCGTTCCAACATGGAAAGGATTCGTATATAAATGCACTAATTGTTATTGTTGTTGTTCTTTCTCAATACACGACCATACAAAAACGGTTCTTTTTTCCAATTCGTGTTTTGGCCAAAAGCCAAAAATAATAAATAAAATTAAAAAGAAAACAAAAAAAACGGTTTGTTGTTTTAAGACCGAAACTGAAAAAAAAATCACAAAAAACAGCTGCTTTTCCAAATCAGCTCAAAATATTTTTGTTGTTTTTGTGTTTTTTGCTTTTCGTACAACAACATCAAAGGGAACGAAAAAATACCGTTAGCCGCCTAAATGGAGCCAACACAAATTGCAAACATGAAAATATCCTTTTGTTTCATTATTTTCTGCTTATAAAACCATATTTATAGTCGTTTTCATGATTATTATTATACAACTCCTTTTAGTGACTTCATGTGTGGAAAATGAGTAAAATTATTTTTTTAATTCGATATTTTCCTAATAATTGCAGTTTTTTCTATAATTAGAGCAGAAATGTTAAATTTCAAGTAAAAACAGACATTTTGGTGACTAAAATGTTATAAATTATAGAAAAATTTATTAACTTAATTTTAAGGCAATAAAAATTGCTTTAAAATAACATTTTTTACAAATAAAATCAGTCTGAATTTATGTCCAAATTATCTGGCAAAAGACCAACTTCTTTCCATATTTCAAAAACAACGTTATTTCTACCAAAGCAATTAAAATTGCTTGCAATAAAAATGGCGTCAACAAAAGTTGCTTTAAATTTGGGCAAATAAAAATTGCGGCAATAAAAGTCACTTTCAAATTAAGCAGCTTTAAAATAAATATTTAAATTGTTGCCAAGAACTTGCCGCAATTTCAAACCGACTTTGAAAAGCTTCAGTTAGAAATTGCTTCCATAAAAGTTGCTACAAAAAATTTTAATTAAATTCCAGAATCAAAAAGTAGTCTTAAATCAAATTTTAGTAATAAATGCACTAAACAGCCATAATTAAGCTTCAGTTTCATATCTTCTTAAAAGTTGCTTCAAAAAAGTTGCAAAAATAATGCAGCAACTATTAAAAATCTTGCTGCACATTAGTAGCAACATGCTGGTTTAAAAATTTCGGCCACAAATTTGCCCTCAAGTTAACACTTGAGGGCAACTTTTCAAAAAAAGTTGCAATCAACTTAAGCAACTTAAAATTAACCAAAAAAGTGCTATAATGCTTGCTTTTAAATAAATCACCACAAATTGCTGCAATAGAAATTGCTGTAAAATAAATCAAAGAAAAATACTGCATAATTATTTATGCAACATTTTAGACAAATTGCCCCTACAAATAGGCTTCGACAAGAAATCTATCAAAATTGCTGCAATTGAACAAATGCATTAACACCAGCAATTTCAATTAAATAATTGTCGTCACAATTCTTATGACGCCATAAATTAAATAGAGCAATAAACTTTTCGCCATAATACTTGCTATAAAATAAATCACTTAAACTGCTGCAATTGAAATTGATTTCAAATAAATCAAAGAAAAAAAATTGATATATGAAATATTGCAGCATTTTGAAAGGAATGGAATTGAATGGGTTGTTCCCCTAAAAGTATGCTTTGCAACGAGAAATGTCATAATCGAAGCCAGAGCCAAACTAATGCAATAGAAAATACTTTAATATAAATCAAACAAACAATTTTATAAAAAAATATTGCAGTGCTTTGGAATGAATTTAATTAAATCAAATGATGCCCCCAAAAGCATGCTTCGAAAAGAGATCAATGAAAATTGTCGCAATTAAAAATTGTCTTAATTGAAAACGGAGGCATTTGTTATTGTTTTGTTCAAAAAATATAGTCATAATTCTCATAAATCTACTTAAAAATTATGTCATTAAGTTGGCCACAATTTATTTTTGTTGTTGAGACCAAAAATGCCATAATTTAAGTGTCACCGGAAAAAATTGCTTTCAAAAAACTTAAATAAAATGATTTTAATATTTTTCTGAATTAAAATTGATTTTTTTTAAATGTTATTTACATTTTTTTACTACATTTTCATCCAGCATTAAAATGCTTTTTTAAATTACAGAGTTACCAGATTGTAATTTGAATTATTTTTATACTTAATAGTAATTTTTCTATTAATTTGTCATAAACCTTGTCCTTACAAAATCAAATACCTAAATAGTCTTAAATTCTACTTTTAAAAGATTCAAAGTTGCCAGACAACAAGGAACTTGGGCTAAATGCTGCCAGAAATCTTCAATATTGAAACATATATTTCGAAGAAATTTTTAACACATTTTTTTCACAAAAAATATATAAATTTTTCATTTTAATCTAAAGTTTTTACTTTGTAAAGGTATATAGAATTTTATAGAGTTGCCAGATGAAGAAAAATTAAAAATTTTTATATATAAAAAAGGACTCAAAAAATTGCTGTAAAAATCATAAATCTTGAAGTTTTTAATAACATTTTATATCTGAAATTAAAATGTCTGTGAAAAGTTAAAAGATTTTAATTTATCAAGAGTTACCAGATGACAAAATAAAATTAAGAAAATATCTTAGTAGAAACATTATTTGTTTACTTTTATTTTCTTAATTTCTGTCCAAAACGTTAAATAATTTGCGTTTAGAAGCATTTACCTCTAAAGCAAATATTTATTTAAAAATTTAACATTAAATAGAGTTGCCAGAGGATGAAAACTTGTTCGGTTATTTTATATTCAAAATAAAACTTAAGCAAATTCAATTAAAAGCTATTGGAATTGATACAAAAACTAGAATTTTATTTCTAAAGTTCTGGGATTAATTAAGAGTTACCAGATGGTTAAAAATCCATACTCTTTCATTCCAAAATAAAGCTTATGAAAAGATAAAATGTTTATTTTCATTAAAATATATTTTATTAAACAAATAATTTGGTCTCAATAACATAAGACCTTAAGAGTTAAAATATATTGTTATTTTATTAACAGAGTTGCCAGAAAATGAAAAAAACTCATTTTATGTTATTTTATAAAAATTACTAAAGAAAAATTAACTTAAATTAATTTTTCTTCGAATATGAAATGCTGTTTAGTTTCTGCACTAAAAGAACAATTCCAAAAGAAAATTCTGGAATTAATTAGAGTTGCCGGAGTTAAAAAATCATATATTTTATTTTTAATTTCCATAAGAAAACATTTCACAAACAAAGTAATTATTTCTAAACTTAAGTTTCTGAACTAAAAGGACCTCAAACCCCAAACAGAGCTCTCAAATTATTAAGAGTTGCCAGATGGTTAAGATATTATTGGATTTTATTTTAAATAAATTTCTTAAGAAAAAACATTCAGAAAAAAACATTTTTTTGTCAATTTCTTTTTAGTAAAATTGTTTTGCTTTTAAACAGAGTTACCAGAGTGTTAAAATATCATATTTCATATTAACCATTGTTGTTTTTTTATAAAAATATTTGTTATTTTATGTCTCTCTAAATATTTTCCAGCAGCAACAAAATCTAGTTTCATTTATATAACAGTTTTTAAAAATCCTTTTTAAAAGGACGAAAATAAAATTTAAGAAAAAATATATATTTTTTTTTTTTTAATAAAATTTTTTACCTTCTTTTGCTAAAACTTTACTTGCATTTTATACTAATTATTTCTCTTTCCACTTCAAAGTCCTTTTTGTAATTTTTTAAATTTATTTAAAAAGTCCTTCAAAATGTTTTTAAATTCTTTTCAAAAATTTCAATTTAACAATAATTAAAATTTTAAATGTTCAACACTCTTTTTTATAAAAAACAAATAATTTTTTATAAAAAATATTTTTTTTTCCTTTTTGATTCTCTTTTAAAGCAAAATTTATTTAATTTTGCTTTTAATATTCGTTATTATTTGTCCTTTAAATCTGTAATTTTATTTTAACGACCAAGTAAAACTTTCAACGTCTGCAGAACAACTGTTTGGAAATCCCAGCGAATAAACACACGACAGGATTTTCAAATGCACAACACGAGAGCAAGAAAACTCATCACACGAATGCAAACATGAATATCCAAACACGATTAATGCAATAACAAAATCTCTTGTATTGGAAGTTCAGCCAAAAAAAAACGAAATTACGCAATTTCCAGTTTTGTTCATGGGAAATCGGCAAACTTCCAAGATTTTCTTATTTTAAACGATTATTAAAAGGAACTGCATTTGTAGCTCCACTTTTGGATGTTTGAATTGGAATAAGAAATTTACTCTAATTGGAATTTTTGAATGTATAAGTAGTGGAAGAAGTTTTTCTTTGTATTAGTTATTGTGTTAAGAAATCCGCGTGTGTGTGTGTGTATGTGAAAAGAACACATATGATTGAGGTTGTCAAATGACTTTAATTTCAACACATTGAACGAAGAAGAAAAAAACCTGCCAGACACGTTAGCAGACGGATAAAATTAATTCCAAGAAAATTATGATTTCGAAAATATTTTCAACATAAAAATATTAATTTATAATTTTAATATTAAAATGTAAACTAAAAATTACATAAATTCTTGCTCCCTGATTCTAGTTCAATTCCAGTTCACTTTTAGTTTAGTTCTAGTTCAGTTCTAGTTTAGTTCTAGTTCAGTTCCAGCTCATTTCTAGTACAGTTCTAGTTCGTTTTTTGCTCAGTTCTAGTTCAGTTCTAGTTCAGTTCTAGTTCAGTTCTCGTTCAGTTCTAGTTCAGCTCCAGTTAAGTTTTAGTTCAGTTCTAGTTCAGCTCTAGTTCAGTTCTAGTTCAGCTCTAGTTCAGTTCTAGTTCAGTTCTAGTTCAGTTCCAGTTCAGTTTTAGTTCAGTTCTAATTCAATTCAAGTTCAGTTTTAGATCAGTACTAGTTCAGTTCTAGTTTTGTTCTTCTTCAGTTCTAATTCAGTTTCAGTTCAGTTTTAGTTCAGTTCTGGTTCAGTTCTAGTTCAGTTCTAGTTCAGATCTATTTCAGTTCAAGTTCCGTTTTAGATTAGTTCTAGTTCAGTTCTACTTCAGTTCTGGTTTCTTGTTTAGTTCTAGTCCAGTTCTAGTTCTGTTCTAGTTCAGTTTTAGATCAGTACTAGTTCAGTTCTAGTTTTGTTCTTCTTCAGTTCTAATTCAGTTTCAGTTCAGTTTTAGTTCAGTTCTACTTCAGTTCTCGTTCAGATCTATTTCAGTTCAAGTTCCGTTTAAGATCAGTTCTAGTTCAGTTCTAGTTCTGTTCTACTTCAGTTCTGGTTTCTTGTTTAGTTCTAGTCCAGTTCTAGTTCAGTTCTAGTTCAGTTTTAGTTCTGTTCTAGTTCTTTCAGTTCTTTTTTTAGTTCTGTTTCAATTTCTTTTTTAGTTCTGTTTTTAGTTCTGATTCAAGTCCTGATTTCAGTTTTGTTTCCAGTTCTGCTTCTGATTAGTTCTAATTCTGTTGTAGTTCTCAAGCTAATTCCATTCAATTTTAAACTTCTTCCTCTAATTTCCTATTTTCCTCAATGTCCCTTCCATTGCTTTCTGAACTATAATCCTAACGTGTGACCTTTTTGAGTAATTTATTTTTCTGAAATTTAAAAAAAATCCTTTTTGTTGTTATCTTTTCTCATAGAAAATTTCGTAAATATTATGAAACCGCTTTCACTTTGTCATAAATTTTATTTCGTTATCCCTCTATTCTAAAATATCATGTATAAACCCCTTTTTTCAGTTTGTGGCTATAAAAATTTATTTAGTGAATTAAAAACATTATTCCAACTAAAGACTTAAATGTCATTAAACTCCCGGTCTCTTCCCTTCAAATAAATATTCATATAAAAACATAACTCATGGTGCATTTAAGTACACATACACACACACACAAAAACTCCCTAAAACACCCCTCTGATAAGTTGGTTGGGAGCGTTATGCAGTCAAGTGTATTTCGGAATATTTTATTTTATCGAATAAATTCATTGCACTTTGTCCAACGATTGATGACGTTATTTTTTTTTTTTTTTGCTGAATTATTGAATTAAGGGTTGGTCGTTAGTTGTTTCTGTTGTTGTTTGAAGGTTTGGAACGTTTGTGTTGCATGACTTTTGGAGGGGGGTTTGCCTCTGGATTTCAAATATATAATGTTTTTTTTTCGGTCTTTTCATGTGCTTCACATGACAATGTGTATTAAGAGTATTTTGGATTTATGGTCTCAGTTGAATGTTTTGTTTTTTCCTCTATTTTTCATTTCATTTGTGGTATTGTGTCATTATACTTTTAGTTGTTTGTTCTAAAAAAAAAAAAATCCATTGAAACTATAAAAACACTTTGAAAATTTAATGAGTTTAGGCGTCGCTGCTGTTAGTTAGTGGCGGATGGTGGACAATTTAAAATGTAAATTATAAAAATATATGGACTCATGTCTCATTGTCTTTTTGGAAAAGCGTGCCCAACATGTGACAATAATTTTGTTGCCCTTTTTTTCAAAAAAGCAAAAAAAAAAAACAATAAACAATTTAACACAAGTTACAACAGACAATAAGTATTTTCGGGGGATAATGACTGTTATTCTTCGGACATTATGAAATTTTCATAATGTTTTAGGGGAAAACTAAGAAAACTGAACAGCGGAATTGTCATTAAAATTGTAATTATTTTTATATCCGGTCAATAAGAGAGTTAAAATGAAATGATTTGAACATCTTTATGAAATGTCCTTGAATATAAAATGAATCTAAACTAAACCAGAACTTGGGCTGAACTATAAACGAACTAAAACTGAACTAAAGCTGAACTAGAACTGAACTAGAACACAGCTAGAACTGAACTAGAACTGAACTAGAACTGAACTAGAACTAAACTAGAACTAAACTAGAAATGAACTAGAACTGATCTAGAGCTGAACAAAAACTTAACTAGAACTAAACAAGAGCTGAACTAGAACTGAAGTAGAACAGAACTATTAATGAACTAAAACTGAACTAAAGCTGAACTAGAACTGAAGTAGAAGAGCAGTAGAACAGAACTTGAACTGAATTAAAACTAAACTAGAACAGAACTAGAACTAAACTAGAACTGAACTAGAACTGTTCTAGATCTGAACAAGAACTGTTCTAGAGCTGAACAAGAACTGAACTAGAACTAAACTAGAACTAAACTAGAACTAAACTAGAACTGAACTAGAACTGTTCTAGATCTGAATAAGAACTGTTCTAGAGCTGAACAAGAACTGAACTAGAACTGAACAAGAGCTGAACTAGAAATATACTAGAACTGTTCTAGAGCTGAACAAGAACTGAACTAGAACCGAACTCGAACTGACCTAGAACTGAAGTAGAACAGAACTAGAACTGAATTAAATCTGAACTAGAACTGAATTAGAACTGTTCTAGAGCTGAGCAAGAACTGAACTAAAACTGAACTAGAACTGAATTAGAACTGAATTAGAACTGAACCAGAACTGAATTAGAACTGAACTAGAACTGAATTGGAACTGAACTAAAGCTGAATTAGAACTAAACTTAAGCTGAACTAGAACTGAACTACAACTTAATTAGATCTCAACTAGAACTAAACTATAATCTAAATTAGATTTAGAACTAAAATTTGAACTAGAATCAAAACTATGGCATATAATCTCAACCTGTAATCTGATCTTGAAATGAAGTTGAACTAAATTGGAATAAGAAGTAGAAGCTGAACAAAATCAGAACTAGAAACTGATCTTGAAACAGAACTTAAATTTGAGCTGAAATCAAAACTAGAATTAGAACCTAAATTAAAGTAGAATTAATTTGATAATAGGAATCAGAAGTGGACTCTAAACTAGAACTGTTATGGAACTAAGCCGGGAATATTATAAGAAATAAATGGAATTAAGCTGATTTAAAGTTAAAATATGTGATTTTGTCATAAAGTAATTAATTAGCGCCATCTTTTTTTTAATTATTTTAAATATTTGATTTTATATGTCTCCCTTTTAGGTTAGAAATTATAACAATTAATTTTGATTTTAATTTGCAGCTAAACTTCTTTGGACATTTAGGGACTTATTATTTTCAAGTTAAGCAAATATAAAACCGGTGAATTTAATTGCATTTCTCTGCAATAAATGAACACTCTCAGAGAGTAGAAAAACTCTGGGAGAATTGCTGCAGGAAAACAACAACAAACCGGCATTTTTTACAGCTAAATTTTGAACAAGACCAACCCACTTTGGAGTTTGCGAGAGAAAATAAATTACAACAGCTGTAACAGAGAACTAAGGTAATAGAGAGAGTTTAAATAAAACAGCTGTTTTAAGGGTTAAACAAAAGAGAGAGAGAGAGAGAGTTGACAGCATCGTAACTGTCATTTTAGGGATTTGCAAGTCATTGTTTTAGTTTAGTTATGACTTAACCAGACCATCTGTTTTTTCATTTTAATTTGTGTAACAAATATTGATTTTATTTTCATTTTAAGTTTTCTAATCAGAGAAAAAAATCTTTCACAAAAACAGCTGATGAGTTTTACAAGAGAGTCAAACACATGTAAACACCTGCTGGTTGTGGCAGTAAGTATTACATGAAAAAAAGCTCTTTTTCTTCATCTGTAATTCTAGTCTTTCTTTCTTTTTTTTATTTAGGAATTTTTGTAATTCCTTTACACGAAGTAATATGAAGGAAGAAAAGAAGAAGAAGATGAAGATGAAATTATTACAACATTTTTATAAAGAGTAAAAATGAGTTAAAATTTTCTAAAGCCGCATTAGGTTAGGAGTGTTCGTTTACACATACAAACATTTTTTCATCTTATACCAAAAAGGAGTCGAGTATACTAGAGTCCTCAAAGATATATAAAAAGAAGGGCAAGAGTTTATAATATATGAAGAACAAAAAGGAACATTTTGGAATATATTTTTCGATGGAGAAAAATTTTTCCTTAAAAAGGGATTTTTTTTTCAAATTGAAAAAATATTTACCTTTTTTTGAAGCTGGATTTTTTCGCTAAAATTTATTTATTTTATCTTTTTGTTTTAATAATTTTTTATATTTTTCTTAATAAGTTTTACAATGGATGGAGAAGAAAAAAGCATTTGTTTTTATATTTAATAAATATTTTCAATTAATTATTTAATTAATAATACGTATATTTTAGCGTTTTTTTCTTAGGCAATTTTTAAATATAATATTTTTTCTATTTATGAGGTCTTAAGCTCTAAACACAAAAATGGACTTTTTTTATTTAATTTAGTTAATAATTTTATTATTTTTTTGGTTTCTTTTTTCTCAAACAAGTTTTTCTTCACAATTTTTACTTTTTTTAAATAAATTTAATTTTCAATTTATTTCTTTTCAAGTTTCTTGTTCAAAAAACTCTAAAAATTAATTTAAGTTTTTCTTATTTGAAACCGAAATAAACTTTAGACGGATATTGATTTTTTCATGGAAATCTGTTCTTTTTTTTTTTTCTTCAGCTGTAAAACATTCAATTGTATTCCTTTTTCTTCTCTGCTGCTTCTAAAGGTCCTTTAGAATTTTTTTCACTTCTTTTTATTTCAATTTAAAATTTTTTCAAAAAAATTTTTCTTTAAAATCAGTGTTTTTCCTTCTCGAAAATATTATTTTGCATAAATTTTCTATTTCACTTTTGAGGTTGGTTAACATGCGTTTTTTATTCTGCTTTTTTTTTAACCGGCTTTAAATGGTTGGTTATATCTTTTGTTTTTGGGTTCTGCCTTTGTAAGCTCACAGTTCGCTTAATACTAAAAATCGGTATATAGCTTTTGGCATTTACTACCAGGTCGAAGCTTTTTTGTTTTTGCACAATCACACTTGAGTTTTTCTACTGCAGTACTCTTATCAAACATGTGACATAATATCTCATTTAAAGCCCGATTCTGCGCTTAAGTCGCATAGAGAAAATTTTCAATTTCATATTGAAAATTATTTATTTTGACAGCTGTTAACTGTGGCCAGCTGTTTGACAGGAAATGAGGCAAACATTCTTCCAGGAAGAAATAAACCAAAACTTTGACAATTATTAAAACAAAAAAAGTTATTGAAATTTGAAAAATTTGTAAAACAAAAGTGACTGGAAAAAAACAACAAATCTCAATTTCAGAATTATATTAAATTCTAGTAAAAACTGTGGAATCAGACTAAAAGTAGTTTCCAGCTTTAATTCCAATTTAGATTCAAATCCCATTTCAGATTCTAGATCTGCTTATTGTTAAAATTCTACTTCAGTTTCCATTCCAGTTCCATTTCTGGTTTCAGTTCTGATTCAAGTTCTAATTCAGTTCTTGTACAGTTCCAGTTCAGTTATACTTCAGATCTAATTCAGTTCTAGTTTAGTTCTAGTTCAGTTCCAGTTTAGTTCTAGTTCAGTTTTTGTTCATTTCTTGTTCAGTTTTAGTTCAGTTCTACTTCAGTTGTAGTTCAATTCTAGTTCAGTTCTAGTTCAATTCTACTTCAGTTCTACTTCAGTTCTAGTTCAGTTCTATTTCAGTTCTACTTCAGTTCTACTTCAGTTCTACTTCAGTTCTACTTCAGTTCTAGTTCAGTTCTATTTCAGTTCTACTTCAGTTCTACTTCAGTTGTAGTTCAATTCTAGTTCAGTTCTAGTTCAATTCTACTTCAGTTCTACTTCAGTTCTAGTTCAGTTCTATTTCAGTTCTACTTCAGTTCTACTTCAGTTCTACTTCAGTTCTACTTCAGTTCTAGTTCAGTTCTAGTTCAATTCTACTTCAGTTCTACTTCAGTTCTAGTTCAATTCTACTTCAGTTCTACTTCAGTTCTACTTCAGTTCTAGTTCAGTTCTAGTTCAGTTCTACTTCAGTTCTACTTCAGTTCTAGTTCAATTCTACTTCAGTTCTACTTCAGTTCTAGTTCAATTCTACTTCAGTTCTACTTCAGTTCTACTTCAGTTCTAGTTCAATTCTACTTCAGTTCTACTTCAGTTCTACTTCAGTTCTACTTCAGTTCTACTTCAGTTCTACTTCAGTTCTACTTCAGTTCTAGTTCAGTTCTAGTTCAATTCTACTTCAGTTCTACTTCAGTTCTACTTCAGTTCTACTTCAGTTCTACTTCAGTTCTACTTCAGTTCTAGTTCAGTTCTACTTCAGTTCTACTTCAGTTCTACTTCAGTTCTACTTCAGTTCTACTTCAGTTCTACTTCAGTTCTACTTCAGTTCTACTTCAGTTCTAGTTCAGTTCTAGCCCGATTCTAGTTCAGTTATAGTTCAATTCTACTTCAGTTCTTGTACAGTTAAAGTTCAGATTGTGGATTATCAATATTTGGTTTTATTTCAGTTCCAACTCTGGTCTAAAAATATACTAAAATCCAGTCTAACAGTAGTATAAAATCTAGCATAAAAGTAGTCTAAAGTTTATTCTATAAACTTGACCGAAGTCTAGTTTACATACAAAAGTCTCTACGAACCAAACAAAAATCGAGTCTAAAAAGTTTACTAAATTTTGGTGAATAAATTATACTAAATACAGGCCTATAATGAGGATAAAAGTCTGGTCTAAAAACTAGATGTCTTTCAACTTGACGAGTGTCAAGTCTATAAACTAGATTAAAATCTATGAGGAAAAACAATTAACGGGACCAAAGAGTATTCTATAATCGAAAGTGTAGTCTAAAGTCTGGTTTATAAACTAGTCTAAAGTCTTGTTTATGAGTCTAGGCTATATACTAGACTAAAATATAGTTTATAAACTTAAGTCTAATCTATAACTAATCTATGAACTAGACTTTAGTGTAGTATATAAATTAGTTTATACAATACACTTAAGTCAAGCTTCTAGACTAAATTCAGCTTATACACCAGACTTTAGTCCAATTTTTTCCCTGGACTTTAGTCAGGTTTATACCCAAGACTTTAGCCAAGTTTCTACTCTTGATTATAGATAAGTTTATACTCTAGACTCTAGTCTAGTTTATTTACTATACTATTATATGAAGTATGCTAGAATAAAGTCTAGTGTAAAAACTGGACTAAAGACTAAAGACTATAAACTAGTCTAAATTGTAACTATATTCCATCCCATGTCTTAACTATATTCTATAAACTATTCAAGTCTTAAATTTTGCCTCTAAAACAAATTTAGCATAAAATTTCATATTAAATTCCATTTAACGCTGTTTTTATGTTTTGAAGCTTAAAATGTGATTAAAATCATTTTGATTTAAATTTCATTTCTATTTCAGGCGAAAAAAAAGAACGACAAAAAATATTTTTTTTAAATGTCATACTTCCCTTGGTCGATTTTTTATGAGACTCACAATTTTTTTGTCACAATATTTCATGATTTTTTATTCAAGTCAGTTTCGGCAAAATATTGCCAAAAAATAAAATGATTTCAGTTAAAATGAATTTATATGTGGGTTTCTGTTGTTTTTGTTTTGGTATTTGAAATTATGGTTGTCGAAGTTTGGTTATATTATGATTTCTCCCTCGAAATTTAGTTCTTTTTTCGACAGATGAAAAATATATGGTGGATGATGGCTGATGGTTTCATATCAAGATGATGTTTTAGTTTAAAAAGAAAATAACAACAACATATTTACAAGGACATGCTAAATTAATGATAAAAATGCATTAAATTAATTTTTGTTTGTAAATTTTTTATAGTATACCTTAAGGCTGAAATGCTATATTTAAAATTAAAATTTTTGTTGGGCGGAAGAGGAGAAAGAGGAAAGGAAAATTAAAAGACATTTTAAGGGTAAATATAAATTAATGAAGCTTTCAAATGGTGCTCTTTTAATTTTTATTGTATTGCGGGAAGTTATTAAAATTAAAAAAAAATGGGTTTTTCAAAATTGAAAGCATACTTTTAGGCAAAATAAATTATTTATGCAAATATTTGCTATTCAACAGCTGTAAAGCTGAACATAAAGTTTTATTTTCTTTATTACTAGGAATTAACATCAGGTATTATTTTCAAGTCCTGTTGTAGATGTGTGTGTGTGTGTGTTTGTGTTTTATGTACATAACATTAATTACCAACAATTGCTGCCTTAAATTGTGTTGTTTTAAGAAAATGTCCTACAAAATGAAATTGTAAATATAAAAATGTTGTAAAAGATACAATTACATCCACAAATATGTAAATTAATTTAAATGTTTTCTACACACTTTACATACACAAATACATACAACTGATAGTAAATACTTTGGCAAACACTTGCAAAGAAATATTTAAAAAAATGCAAAAAATAGAAAACATGTAAAACACTTAAAATAGTTAAATAAACAACAAAATAAACAAGATAAAAATATATGTATTTTTTCAAAAAGGTTTCAATTTGAAGTCTTAGTCCCCTCCCCCCTCAAAAACAGTCAAACAAAAATAGCATTTAACTTTTGCATTTTATACTAAAAACTCGGAGACTCAGAGTTAAACTAATAAATCCCCATTTACTCCATATAAATATTTTCTGTAGCTCATTATACTAAACACTTAATTACCATACAATTTTAGTACAGGAATTTATTTTACATCATATACTAGATACCATATATTCATTTTGTGTTGCCTACCTCAAGGCTTAAAATAACCAAAATGTCACAGAGCAACAAAAAAAAAACACCGTTAAATAAACGTTTAATATTTTCTCTTCCATTAGCGTGTTTTATTTTATTTAATTTCATTTTATTCCATTTTGTTTGTCATTTTCATTTTTTCATTTGATTTATATTTCTTTGCCAGTTATTAATATAAAAAAATTATTGTTATTTAGCTCCTTAAAGTAGGCACTTCTACAAATAAGTGCATTAGTATACATTGTATTTATAAGTATGCTATAATATTTGATTGAACAACTCTAGAGAAATCGGTATAAAACACGTGTAAAGTGAGCAATCAATAAGGTGTTTTTATAATTTTTTAAATAACAGCATTATAGCAAACAATTGACAATAATTCAAATATTTTGTAAATGACAGTTGTTGTAGTCAAAGTGAATTTTATTAAAAAATAATAGAAAAAATCCATTTTAGTTTAGCAAATGAAAATTAATGTTATTTGAGAAAAAACTTAATCAAATGAGAATAAATGATTTTATAGCTTTTTAATTTAATAAAAAAAGGAATTGAAAGGACTTAACAAGACACTGAACCAGTCTGTAAAATAAACTTTAGTTAAGAAAATACACTAGACTTTATTCACTAGTTAAGAACTGAACTATAACTGATCTTGAACCGAAAAAGAACTGACATAAAACTTAAATTGAACTGAACTAAAATCATGACTAGAATCGGAAATAGACTTAGTGCTAGAATTGAAATAGATCTGAACTAAAACTAAACTTGAACTGAAATAGAACTGATCTAGGACTGAACTAGAATTTGAACAGGAATCACAACTTGAATCAGTAATATAATCGAAACTAGAATCACACTAGAACTATTATCAGAACTAAATTCACAATTAAAATTAGGACGAGAAACAGAACTAGTACTGAAGAAAAACTGAACAGGAGCTGAACTTAATTAGCACTGAAATAAAATTGAACTAGAACTGAGATTCAACTGATCTAGAACTGAACGAGAACTGAACAGGAAATGAACTAGAACTGAACAGGAAATGAACCAGAACTAAACTAGAATTAAAATAGAACTTAAACTGAAAATTAAGAATTAAGAATTTTGTCTCATTTAAAGTCTGGACTTAAGTCTAGTTTATACTCTCTACTTTAGTCTAGTTTATTATACAAGTTTAAGTCTGGATTATACACTGGTCTTTAGTTTAGTTAAATCACTAGACTTTAGTCCTGTTTATAGAGTAGACTTTAATCAAATTTGTATTTTAGACTTAAGTCTAATTTATATACTAGACTTTAGGCTAGTTTATACTCTAGAGTCTAGACTTTACTGTAGTTATACCCTGGACTTCAGTCTAAGTAGTTTATTCTATAAACTTTATTCGGGATTATACACAAGACTTTAGTCTGGATTATGCACCAGACATTAGATTGGTACACGTCAAAATTCTTATTAGTTATTTGATAAACCAAATTCTGTTATCTTTGTTGTATATAATTGTCCTTCTTTTTTTCATTTTTTATTTATTTATACAAAATTGTCTTTGTATTTGTTGGTATTTTAGAAATAAATAAAAGTAAATATTATTCAAAAGTTAATAATTTATTGCAAAAGTTTATAAATTTAGCAAAAGGTTTTCTAAAACGATTTTTATAACTTAAAGCAAATATCTGCATGTATCTGTATGTGTATTTAAGACACTTTAAAGACTTCCGTTTCCGCTTGGCAGCAACATGCAAAGTTTGTTTTATAATTTTTAATTTCATTTTATATTTCTCTACAATTTTTGGTTCGATTTTTCCTCTGGCTTTTGATCATGATAATAATAAAATTGTAGAGTGAATTAAACAAAAAAAAAATACAACAACAACAAAAAGTAGATAGAAAAAAAACGTATTATTTTCAGTTTACAATTTTTATTTCTTTAAATATTTTATACAATAAAAATCAATATTTGCTATAAAAGTTAAAAGAGCAAATAAAATGAATAAAAATTGAAATAGAATAGAATAAAATGAAAAGGAATTGAATAGAATCTGCTGTTTTGCAGAGAAAAAGGTTTTATAGGAAATACTGCTATAAAACATACTTTTGACATTTAGAATAACGAAAATTTATAGCAAATGTCAAGTTTTATTAGCTGCTAAATGTTAAGTCTTTGTTTATTTTTGGATTTTTCATTTAAGTGTTAAAATTGTAATCACTTTTTTTGGACTTAAAACTATTTTTAGTTGTTTTTTTTTATTCGAGATTTTGTTGTTTTCATTGACCTTCATTAAATATGATTTTTTTCTTGAGGATTTTCTTATAATTAATGATTTTTTATTGTTGTTATCCTTTATGGCAAACAAAAAGTTATTTTAATTTTTTTCACTAGCGCACAGTGGTTCAGAATCATTTTAAATCAGACAAAATCTGTAATTTTTCAAGTTCTTAAACTTTTAAAGTTTTTTTTTATCCGTTCAAAATTTATAAAGTATTGTGTTGCGCTCCTCGTAGAATTAAGTTTTGCGTTTTGTTTAAACTTCTGCATAACATTCCTGACCAAAAATTACTTAAACATTAAAAAATCTCATATTAACGTTAATATTATGATAATATTATGTCATCTTTTAAAAACATTTATATAAGATTTTTTTGTTTAAGTGTTATTTGATCGAGGGCCCTATATACACCCCGATCCTCGTAAAATTAGGCATAACACTTTTATTTTTATTTGTGTCACATTCTCTCAAAGTATTTTTGCAAATTTAAGAAACTTAAATGCTCCAATTTGAAAAACATTTGCATGAAATCTTGGTGAAATTATGGGTCAAACATGAGTTATTTTAATGGGCCCATGTGCCATGTTTTAGCGAAATTTATTTTTGCCAAATTTCAATTGAAAAGGTACACTTATAGCTTTTTACCATTAGTAAGTTCTTTAAACCGCTTTTGTAGCTTAAAAAGTCTATAACTCCAAGTAGCATCCTTTAAATGCCAAAAGTCTTGAACAGATGATTACAAAGATGTGTAAAAGTATATATGGGTTGAAAGTCCACACTCATAACTTTCTTTTAGTGTGACAATTTTTTCTAAATCTGTTGCCGATCGTATGTTTTGAGCAACTTAATTTTAAATTTGGAAAAATTTATTTTCAAATAAATAAAAAGGACTCCAACAGATGGCAACTTAAAGACTGAAATTATATGAATTGAAAGAGGATATTTATAGCTTTCAGTTGATGGTAAAGTTTTTTTTAATCCTTTACGCCGTTAAAAAATTCTGTTACATTAAATTGGAAACTTACGAAATATAGTCCCTGAGGAAAGCATTTGTTTCCATAGTATTTTTCTTTATTGGAAAACGCCTTCAAAATGAATCCTAACAGGGATAAAAGTACACATGGGTTGAAAGCTAATACTAATAGTTCTCTTCTGGAAGTGAATATTATTTAAAATATTTTATCGCTCAAAACTATATTTCTTCAATTAAAGAAAATCTAAAGTCTAAGAGCATTTTCCTTAAAATGGAAAAAGTGTTCAACAGATGGATCCAAACAGCCTACGATTGTATATGTATCGAAAGTATGCACTTAAAGCTTTCTACTGAAAATAAAATTTGTTTACACCCTTTTGTGACTTAAGAGTTTTGTTCCATCAAACTTTAAATTTTTGAATAACATGAAACTTGAGTAAAAAAGGAGCAAAATTGTTCGTTTCGTTTTTTCCTAGAAAAGAAAAAGTATTGAATAAATGGAACCAGACTGACTAAATATTCATATGGTTTAAAAGTGTACATTACCAGATTTCTTCTGTTAGTGAAATTTATTTAAAGACTTTCGCATTTCAAAAGTTTTATTACATTAAAGTTTAAATTTGAGAAAATTAAAAATTTTTAGAAAATATAAATTTTAGGAAGTATTTTTCTACAAATGAAATAAATGTTCAACAGATGGCTTTAAACTTTATTAAAACTATATATAGATTGCAAGACTATACTTATAGCTTTCTTTTGGTATAAATAATTTTTAAAAACTTTTTGTTACTCAGAGTTTCTGCTTCATTAACATCAAATTTTTGAAAAATAAAGGTTTTAGGGAAAAATTCAAAAGCCTAAATGATTTAAATATTATGATCTTACGTCGTAATTTATCTAAAAGACTACTGTCCTAACAACATAACCAAAAAAGAATCGTGGTATTATCTTTAATAGTTTCCCAGTTATGATATCATAAATATGAACAAACTAAAAAGTTATATTGTTCCATTAAAAAGCCAAAACCCTTTGTTTTTAACAGCATGCCACGCCCACAAATATTAATATTTTTAGCCCATTTTTTTACTACCTTCACTTTAATATGTTGACTATAAAATAGCATTCTTATTTTTTCAGCAAGTGAAATAAATGTCAGAACTACTGTAAACCAAAAGTTGCTTAATTAAAGTGAAAAGATAAAAACAAGAAATATTAAAATTACAACTAAAATTTAGAACAGATATTAAGACAGTCTTAAGCACTAAATCTTTGTAATATATGAACCTTTTTAGTAGTAAAATTTTTTTCTTAATTTCGCCCTTCAAAAATCCTAATTAAATCACTTAATAACATTAACTTAATCTGAACTTTTGGTACAATTTTGCCCAAAAAAAAAATCATCATTTATTTTTACCTCAATATGTCTCTAACTTTTATTTCGCCAACAACAACAACTTACAACAAAACTTCTACTCTTGCTCACAATTCAGAACAAAAATCATTTCAAATGCTGAATAAAAAGGAAAACACTTTGGCCTTTATTTAGAAACAATGACGTTTCTTAATTTTGGGATTAAAATACTCAGTCACACACCAAGTGTTATAATTATTTTCTTTATTCTGCTCCTTCTTCTTCTGACGTCATTAAACATTGCAAAAAATAAAAACAGACACCAACAAGCTAAACATGGAACCATCCATTCAGCATATTTACACACACACACCTTTTTTGGTTAATAATAAGGATCATTTTTTTTTGTAATTTTATTTGCGGAAAAGAAAATAAAATAAGATTTTTGTAGGTTTGATTTGGTGAAGAGACCCAATAGGAAATTTGGAAAAATATTAAAAATATAATATTCTTGTAATTCAGCTAGCTGAATTTGCTATTTACTTATGAAATCTTAAAAATGTACATTTATTTAATGAAATATCAATTCATTACTAATTTATGATGAAAATTTTTCATATTCAGCTAGCTGAATTAAATATTTATTATGCTGAATACAAAAGAAAGTGGTACAGAATATACAATACATATATTCGTTGTAATTCAGCTAGCTGAATTTGCTATTTAGTTGTGAGATCTTTGAAAATAACATTTATTTCAATAAAATATCAATGATTCCTAATTTATGATGAAATTTTCTTCATTTTCAGCTACCTGAGCTAAATATTTATTTAACTGAATAAAAAGGAAATTTTAAAGAATACATTAAACAGATAACTTTGCAATTCAGCTGGCTGAATTTGATATTTAGTTATTCAATCTTTGAAATTAACATTAATTTCAGCAAAATCTTCCATTATTTGATTTCTTTTGAATTTTTAGTTGACATTCAGCCAGCTGGATAAAAATGAATATATAATTTTTGTTATCCAATAACTGAATTTCATATTTAGTCATATTATAAATAGCTGTATTATGATTAGAACATAAAATTGTATAAATTATTAGTTAGTTTCGCAATTCAGCTAGCTGAATTTTGAAAGTTTTGACATAATAACTAAGGATTAAGTCTAATACTGTAGTTTTACATTAAGAGCTAGCTGAATTAAATTTCCAATTAGCTTAATTAAATTTAACATATTAAATTTTACAATTTCACTTCTTTGATCACTATTCAGCTTGCTGAATTTAGAAATTTTAAGCAGAATTGGAATTTTTTTACAATTAAACATTGATTATTTTAATAAAATTTACTTTTTTTTGCTAGTTTTCTTAACATTCAGCTAGCTGAATGTGTAAATTTCATACTTTTACTGACTTATTTGGAAAAATTTTGATGGTTTCTGAAAGTTTTCCTAGCTGAATAGAATTTTGTTTATATTTTTTCAGCTGAATTAGTGAATTTCATACTTTTATAAAATTTTCTTTCAATAATTTATTATTTCAATGAATTCAGCTAGCTGAATAGATAAAACGAGGTAACATTTTTGAAAAAAAGTTAAAATTATGTTTTCTTTAGAATCAGTTTAGCTGAATTGTGATCTTTTTTATATTTCCAATTAGGTTCTCTTATATTTCCTTTCTGAACATTAATTTTTATATTTATTTCAGGTATTTTGGTTCCCTTAAGAGATTTTTTCATTTTTGGAAATCAGGAAATTACATTTTAGTTAACAGAAATATTGTATTGTTTTTGTTATTGTTATAATATTTAAAGGACAGTTGGTTTTTAGTTGTTATTGTTGCTGTTTAATAATTATAATGTGACTTAATTATTTATTTTTATAGCCTTAACGTATGCTTTACACATACAGAAGAGAACAAAATAATAATAAAAGTTACTTTATTTGTTTAATTTCTTTGTTGGTGTTTTCATTAGAGTTGTTTGTTGTTGTTGTTCAGGTTTTTTTGTTTATTGCGTGTCACCACTGTCTGCCATAAATAAATCACATAAAATAACAACAACAATAATAATATTAAATTTAAGTATAACTTCTTTACACATACATACATATTTAACTTAAACTCACATTAACAACAGACATTTTCACTAATTCTCTCTAACACACACACACGCAAGAGTATTTTCACGCAAAAATATCGAAGGAAATAAAAATACACCATTATAACATATAAAATGGCCTGTTGTTTTTTGGTGAAAAAGTGACCTTGAAAGTCATTGTAAATAATAGACATTTATAATTTTCTGTCTCTTTCATTTTCTCACACAACAATCGCAAAAATAAAACGAAATTAATCTGTCATTAAAGAACGAAAATATGATTAAGAGAGTGAGAAAAGGAAAAAAATTGTGTGACTGCAAAAATAAATTTTCTAAAGCCTCTGGCAAAGAGAAAGGGTTTAATTTGTTTGTTAATTATTTGTTTAGCCTAAAAGTCTACTCTATATTTATTTAATTTCATGGTTTATTTAAGGCGTTATTTTCATATAACTTTAATAACAATAAACAAGGGGATTTAATTATAGTATTTAATTAAACCATAAATATTTGAATACTCTATAAAAAAAACTTCAAATAGAGCATTAATTTCTTAAAATTAAAGCATACTTTTAGGTGGCCAAAGTTATAACACATAAAGTGCTATTAAGGCAACTGCTGATTTACAGGAATTAAAGGAAATTTAAATAATAAATTCTTAATGATTAAAGAAAAATAATTATATACTACATTAAGGGTATAACGTATAAAAATTTTATAAAGGCCTGCTTTTAGGGAAATTCGAAAATTTAATCATTTATCTAATTATCATGAAATTTATATCACATTCATTATCATCACAATTATCATAATATTATAATAATCAGAAAAATATCTATAGAATACATCTAGGAGATAGCTTCCAAGGATCTTAAATTAACATTAAAAAGCCTACTTTTAGGAAAATTTATTTTTTTTTTTTAATTTATCGTTTGCTATTTCATTTTCCTTATATTCGTTATTATCAATAAATCCCCCCCTCCCCAAAAAAAAATATCTATAGCATACCTTTAAGTGAAAAATTCAACAATTTAGAGTCATATATGTATAGCCTGCTTTTAGGTTAATTTATAAATTTAATATTTTATCATTTTCTAATATCTTTCAAAAAATTTTATTAATTCATAATTCGACCACAAAAATTCTTTTACAGAAATTTCTTCCTTCAAATTTTTTCCCTGCAATTGAAATCTTTAATATATTTTAAGGCTTTTTTCTTAATCAAAGCGGAAAACTATCTCTTATTTCTATACAATTTGCTGTTTTTCTTCATTTTTATTTATAAAATCTTTGCAAATAAATTCCTTTTAGTTTCATTTATATTTTTTTCTTTCATCATAAAGTCCTTCTTCTAAACCACCTTTAAAGGAATAAAAAATCTTTAGAGTCCTTACAAATTTCAACAGTTTTTTCATCTCTCCCTCGTTAAATTTTTTTGGTGGTTTCTTTAAAAACTATAGGGGAGAATCAGTATTATAAGTTTATCTAAAGAGAAGTAAATTTTCAGGAGTAAATTTAAGCTAAACAAGTCATTCTTGGTTACAACGAACTCATGTAGCACCGTTCCCAGAGTAATACGCTACCATGAACGCAAGAAACTCGGGCAAAATAATGCGAAACTCTGAGAAATAATTTAGGCGAAATATTTTTAAAAAGATCAATTTTTAAGCGAAGTCAAACTCTCAGGTTCCAACGATTTATTCACTCTGTTAAAAGGATTTGATAGAACAGCTCAGAAAGGCCTTTTGAAACCTCTTCCTCATGTGAAATAAAATATTATAGAATCAGATGGGAAATTTTCAAGTGACGAATTGTTAGTTTTAAAAGATGTTTGGATGGATCGTCGCGGTTTGATATTCAGATTGTTTTGTCCAACCCCCTTTTAAGAGGGGTTTCATCCTTTTTTGGGAAGTGATTGAAGGAAATGCTATCAATATAAGCAAACAGAATAGCAACAGACCAATAACGACTTCTGCTGCTTTGAATCAGAGTGCCATAACTCTCGTCTAACCATTGCCAAATATTCCAATACATAACAGAGAAATTTCAGTCACTCTGCGACCTTCCAAGACTTAGTGTTTCACATATTAAGATTTTGTTGAAACTAAAATTTGTCTGTGAAAAATGTAAAGTTTAATGCGATTACAAAATCTATAAATTTTTACTTCAGAAATCCAGACAGAGATTGATTCCCCAAATCTTCTCAACATCGACAAAATAAGAGAGACTTTGCTGGAGAGTGGCATTATGGCGGTGGAAAGGATTCTAACGGACATCGACAATTAAAATATGATTAAAATATACGAATGCCGTTAGCTTTGCTAAGGCCCACACAGAGAAAAGGAAAAGTCAGACAGAAGTAAATGAAAGCAAGATAAATCCAACAGATACAGGCAGTTGCAAGGGATAGAAAGAACTTATTATGAAATAAATCCAGGATCTTTATACTAATTAGAAGCCAAGAGTCTGAACTTTATAGAAATAAGGGAACATCTACATTATAGCTCTCACATAATTCGTTTATTTGTTCCATATCCTGTTTCCTTTTTAACAAGTATGTATAAGTAAGTAAGTAATCCTGCATTGAAATGTTTACTATTTGTATTTGTACACAAATAAAATAAAAAAGGAAACCAAATAACTCTTGAAAGTTAAAAAATTCTTATTGTTAAAAGATTTTTACAATAAAAAGAAAATATCTAAATATTTCTCCTCCTCATTCGTCCTTATTTTGATACTTCAACAAAAAAATCAAAACGATATCATTAATATAATTTTTCGTAATCGAATAGAAAAACATTTAAAAAAAAACTTTTAGAATTTAATGAACAAAAAAAAGAAGAGAAATTTAAAAATGTTTAAAAATTTAGAAAAAAATTTCATGTTTTCATTTCAAGTGTTAGAAATTAGTTTTGTCTTTAGTCTGTTATTAGCACTTCGCTTTAGTTTTGTTAACATTTAATTATTTTCTTTCGAAAAACAATTTATTGCCATTTTCAATTCAATTTAATTCAACATTTTTTTTATTTCATTTTATTTGCTTATTTCACTACATAAATCAACAAAACATTTAATTGAAATTTATTGATTCACATACGAAAAAAAGTGGAAAAATAATAGAGATGAGACAGAGAGAAAGAGAGAGAGAAAAATCATTTGAAAAACCTTTTTTATTTATTTTTACTTTTTTTTTTTTTTGCTTTTTTATGGTTCAATAAATATAGACACAATTACACTTGTACATACAAAGCCACTTGTACACGTACTTTAACATACAAACATATATATACAAACACACAAACATGTGTATATATTTTTAAAAAGTCCTTTATGAGTTTGTAGCCCCTTGTTTCTCTGTACCCCTTTTCTTATTGAAGGATTAATGCTAGAAATATGTTAAAGCATTTGAAACGAATTTGCAATGCACTTGAGATGTGGAGAATTTGAATGGTCCATAATTGAGGACCTTCAAAAGACCCAAAGTTTCTATAAGGAATTCACTTATCTCCAATTTTAACAACTGCTGAATAGTTCGACCTCTATCCTTCTTCCACTTCTTTCTATCCTGTTTGAAAAGTTAATAAATCATTTTAAACCAATTTTTAATGTTCTTAAGGAATCAGGAAGCAGATCTCAATTTTTTATGTCACTCCTTCTTTCATTAGTCTTTATACTTTTCCTTCTAGAATATTTGGGCATCCGCTTCACTTGTTCCTTCCCCGGCTCCATTTTATTGCAGTTTTTCTTATACCTTTAATCGGCTTTTGAAACGTGGCCAAGCCTTTTACTAAGTCTCTTTAACCCAGTTGAAAGGATTAAAGTAATTTAAAGTGAGTTACTTGAAAAGAACTTTCTCTCCAACATTTGCCAGTATCTCTGTTCTTTTTCTTCTAGAAAATTGCTACTTTCCCGTCTCCATTTTATTGCAGTTTTTCTAGTAATTCTAATCGGCTTTCTAGAGTGTGAGCAACCCTTTTTTTGAGTCAATGACAATATGGATATGTTTTTAGTTCACTTCTCCCCAACTCCAGTCACTTCTAATTACTTTAACCCCTATTTTTCTCGAAAAACAAGTTGGGTATCCGCTTTCTCTATTCTTTTCCTGGTTCCATCTTTTATCGATTTCTTTTCTAGAGCGCGTTTAGACCTTCTTTTTTCATCTCTTTAGTTCAGTTTATAGGACTTACTACCCTTGACCAGTGAGTATAAATTAGAAGACGAATTTGTATTGCCATCGATGAATGAAGAATTTCCTTAATTTAGCATCTTTAAAAGACACATCACTTCTATAAGAATTAGGAGCTCTGCCACACCTGTCACTGCAGCTAAATTCGGTCTCGATTTTTTATTTATAAGTTCTAGTCACTCATAACCAACCACCTATTTGCGTCTCTTTAGTTCAGTTGACATGACTTTAATTATAATTTCAAAGAAATGGGAACTCAGATATTTATTTTCATCTGTGGCAAAGTTCCAAACTGTGAAACCGATACAATAAAAATTACGATTTTCCCAAAAATGAAGGAATGATTTCCTAATAAATTTCAGAAAGTCGGTTCCAGCGAAGTAACGAGTTCTAAAAATACCTCCCATTCGAGCTCTAATCAAATCAAATTTCGAAGTTCAATTCTTCAGGTTTCTACTGCCTTCGAAATCGGGCACGCTCGCTGTATGATCAAGATATAAAGTGATAAATTTCATATCAGAGAATTTACAAGTCATTAGAATCTACAGTCGCATATTCCCTCATGTTAAACTTCCCAGAACCAAAACTAAAAGTATGCAAATCAGTCTGTTTAAAAATGTCATTTCCTCTATTAAAAATTTCCTTATTCATTTTAATACCAACAAAAACATCCAGTATTCAGGTTTATACATTTGTAAACTATGGAACAGAATATATGAATATGAAATTAAATACAATCTCACTTTGTCTGTAACAGCCAAACACATGTATACATGTCTAATAACCATGGCAACACTCTTTTTTTTTAGTATTCGTCTTCTTCGTTTTTTTAATAAATATTTGTCGATAGTGCTTCATCAGCAATAATCCACTTAAATTCTCATAATAATAATACAACAAAAATAAAATCCAACATCAACGACAAAATCCTCCAATAATCTTTAATGTCTTAACTCTGTGAGTGAGTATGTGTGTTGTGTGTGTGTAACATAGTGTTGGACTACAAAAATATGCTGAGAGGAATAAAAAAATATGAATATTAATGATTAATAAAATGAAAGAGATAGTGAAAAAGAAGAAAGAGAGAGAGAGAGAATGAGATAGACAGCAGTAGTTTAATTCAGTTATAATTTATTTTATAATATAAAAACTATTAAATGGATAAATGGACATGAAATAAACCAACAAACATTTCATAATTAAAATACAAAAGACGAAACCAATTTTTGGACAGATTTAAAGTATTATAATGGAATTATAATATAAATTTAAAATTATAATGTCTTTGTAATAATTTCGAATGGCAGTGTAACATGAATTTGTGATTATAATGGAATTATAAAGTATTATAATTAATTATAATTATATATAAATAATTATAATTGTGTTAGAAAAATTTATAATTAGTATAATGATATTATAAAACATTATAATTCAATTATAACATATATTTTTTTATTATAATGGCTTTGTAAAGCATTATTAACAAACTAACAGTGTAAATAATTATAATCAATTATAATTATACTAAAACTAATTGTAATGTTTTATAATCGAACTAATTGTGATATATAATCATTATTATTGTGCTATAATCAATTATAATTGTGTTTAATTATATTATAATACATTATAATATTATTATAATATAAATCAAACTTTATAATGCCCTCATAAAATATTAATACAACATGAAATAAATTTAATCAATTTTAATCGAATTATAATAAGAATTTTTTATTATAATTTCCTTTAAGTATTATAATCATTTATAATTTAATTTTAAAATGGTATACTTAATTATTATTGTGTTACAACCAGCTGTAAATGTTACAATTGTGGTGTTATAATTAATTTTAATCAATTATAAAGCATTATAACTTGTTATATTTGTGAAAAAACACATAATAATGTATTATAATTTCATTATAACACTTTATAATTTCAGTATTATGAATTATAGTCATGTTATAATTTATTATAATCGATTATAATTGTATTATAATATATAACACAAAATGATATATTAAAATTTTGAAATAATTTATTATAAATATTTATATAATAAATTATATTTATTTATTATAATAAATTATATTTATGTTGTAATGACTTATAAATGAGTATAATTGTTTTATAACATATTAGAATATATTAAAATAGAATTATAACACAAAATTTTGCTTATACTTATCATGTAAAAAATAATTTTTTATGCACTTTATCTTATAAAGTATTATAATCAATTATAATTATATTATAATTACATATAATGTTTATATTTGATAATAACACATAATGATATACTAAAACTTTGTTATAATTATTATAATCGTATTATAATGAATTATAATCATATTATAACGAGTTATAAACGAGTGTAATGGTATTATAACATATTATAATGTATTAAAATACAATTATAATAAAAAATTATTCATCTAATTACCATGTAAAATATAATTTCCTATTAACTGTTTGTTATAATGTATTATAATCAATTATAATTGGTTTATAATTAATTATAATTACATTATAATGTGTTATAATTCATAATAATATATTATAATATTATTATAACAATTTTTTATATCCGGTTTAATTTAAGCTTTTTTTATATTCCTCTTAAATTTCTAAAACCTTAATCAGAATGTGTCCAATATTATTTATAAAAAAATGCCAAATAGTTTATTTCGTTTTTTATTTCTTTTTTTGTGTTTGACAATTTCAATTTATGTCCTCTTTTTTGGTATTAGAATCTCTTTTTTATTTTTATTTTCTAGTTTTTTTTTCATTTGACATTTTGTTGTATCGATTGTTTATCCTTGAAAATCTGAAACTAATTATGTGGTCATGCTGATTGCAAAAAAGAACCACTTGTCACAAACTCTTAACACAAATACCACTCGTTGTATATTAATTTAGTTATGGCCACTACTACTAATACACTAACAACTACAACTGAACTATAAATTCTTGTATTAGTAGATATTTTACTACTATTTGTAGCCTCCTGCTTCTTGTCTCTTATTCAATTCAAAAGCATTTCAAACAAAATATGTCTGTTTGTCTTTATGTCAGTCAGGCAGTCAGTCAGTCAGGCTGTTATGTCTTTTTATTATAATGGACATAAGCTCCCTTTTACCATTTAAAGGACCTTTATACATATTTACTTTTTTATACATCTGAACATTTTTACATTTATGTCACTATTCATTTCAGTGATGGATGTTACAACATCTGAAGATATCAATACAGTTTTGAAAAAGGGCTTTTGGAATTGGTGTTTCTCTTTTTTAATGGAAAACTAGAAAATAGATTTTTAAAACTTTTTTTTAAAGTAAAAGTTCATTAAATTATGGCTTGACTTTTTATGGTGGAGCCAAATTGTTTTTTGTATAATTTAAAAACTATAGAATTGCCTCTGCATTGTGACGACTAAAAGCTAAAAACGGCCATTGGTTAGCTAAATATGCTTTACTCATCAACACACTTAAGCTGTTGCCAACTTTTAGGGTAATTTATTTATGGCTTTCTTGCTACAATTTAATGTCCTTTTTGAAATTGAAATTTTAATTTTAAAAATAAAATTGTGTCATTTGGTTTTAAACAAGAAATAACATAAATTTAAATATCTTATAAATATAATTATACAAAATTAAAGTTTGTAATAAAGTAAAGCATACTTTTAGTTGCTTGTTATATAAATCTCACATAAACTGATTAAATTTCCATTTACCTTTTCATATTTAACATAAACTATTTTTTCAGTGATTTTTCTTTGAAGCCAAATACTCTAGAGTATTTTATGTTTGTGTTAAAAGTTTTTTCGCCTGTAAATATTCTCTTTATTTATATATTTCTAGCTCCTTTACGTATGCTTTAGCTGTAATAAAGTACATGTCTGGATTTAGCATAAAAGTAGGATTTCTATATGTTTTAGTTTACTTTATTTAAAATTGACTTTGCTTTGGTAGACTGTTCAACACAGAAACCTCGGATGACTGTGGATTCAGCTAACTGCTTTACAAAGCAACTTATTCTTACTGTATCTTCGGCTAACTGTTTTAAACAGCGGCTTCGGGAAGCTGTTTTATACAGCAGCTTCGGCTGACTGTGTTGTGTAACAGCTTTGGTTGACTCTTTAAAACAGCGGCTTTGGCTGAAGGTCACAAAGTAACTGTTTCTACTGAATGTTTTACACAGCATCTTCGGTTGATTGTTTTACAAGCAGCTTCGGTTCATAGTTCTACATAACAGCTTTAGCTGACTGTACTAACAAAGCGTTATGGGCTTACTTTTTTCATAAAGAAATTTCAGTTGGCTGTTTATACACTACGAATTTGATTGACGGAGTCAACATTGGAACCATGGAACTACTAGAATTTTAGACTCAAATCAATAATAATACCATAAACGATCCAATACTAAACGATTCATCAAACGTTTGGCATTATAATTAACTATCAGTATTGGAAACAGGTCCAACAAAAACAATGAATGACCATATCTTCTTAAAAAAGGATTTTAAAGCAAAAATAGTGATAAATGAATGTCACATTTATTTTTCAACAAAAATAAATTTTTAAAATTTAAAATTTTCGACGACTTCGTAAAGTCTTTTGTTGCTATTTATTCCTTTGGCTCATTTCAATCATTTATTTCAATTATTTGGAATTCTATTTTCTACAAATTCTGAAGAGGAAAATGTGTGTGTGTAACAATATCATATAAACCACAAAATTTATCTTTTTTCTTACTTTAAGGATTCTTAAGAAACCTTGTAATATTTTTACCCGGTAGTAAAGGTGAAAGAAGTAAAAGGGAAGTACAGCTGAATTAGGAAAATCCTCAACTCCCCTGTTTTGCGTATACCGCTCCCATTGGCGGAAGTCTATAATTCTTATATTATATTATTGGAAATCTATATTTTTTGCCATTTTCCCTCAATTGAAAATAAAAAAACCGAAAATAGGAGTAACAGGAAAAAATGTTTGCATTTTTTGCGATATTTATGTCTACATTTTCCTCTTTTTTTCTATATTATAAAACCTTAAATAGCTGCTATAAAATCTATGACAAATATGTGGAGTTAAGGATGCAGAAATACATAAAAATAAATAAAATGTAAAATATGGAAAAATTGAAATTTTTCTTTTTTCTATTTGAAACTGACAAGAAAAGATATGGAATAATAGAAGTGAAATAAGGAGAATAAAATCTTTTAACATTGTAACAGCCAAATCGGTCACATATTTTATAACATTTTATAGTCAGTTGGCAAAAAAGGGGGAGATAAGAGAGTAAAAAGGCATAAAACTATTTTTATAATAAGAATACTGCAGTATAACTTAGAAAATTTATAACAGATTTTGAAAGAACATTAATTTATTACTTATAAATTTATTACTTATAAAACCTCTCAAAAATGCCATAAAATGTTTATTAAGTTCCTTAAAGTATGCTTTAAATTTTAAACAATTTCCATCTCTTACTCACGCTTAATTATCTTATATGTATGTGGGTCTCTCTCTAAAATGCTTAAAGTGTCATAATCCTTTTTGAGACTTAAGAACACAGCAAATAAACACTTATTTTTATTTTCCTCTTTTTCAAAAATTTATCAAAAATTTTTGTTACTTTTACACTGCAAAACTGTATAAAAACGAAAATTTTTATTATATTTTATTTGTTTTCATATTATACCCTCCACCACCACAAGTGGTAAGGAGGGTATATTAACTTAATCCTTCCTTGTGTAATGCTAATAAGATTTATCTACTTTCGTCTGTCTGTCTGCCTTACTGTCTGTCTGTCCGTCTGACTATATGCCAGTTGTTGGCGTGCACATATCCACAATAATGGACAGAGCTCAATGAAATTTAGCCTAAGTATTTGTTATAGTCCTGGAAATTTTTCTATTTAAAACCAGCAAAATCGGTTTAGTGTATTAAAAAATAAAGACCGATATCTGAGGCAACCTCTAAGTTCAAACGAAGAACTTTCGTAAAATTATCAATTATAAATTGACAAATTAAAATGAAATTCAGCCATAAAATTAAGTTTGTCTCTCATTACCATTTCAAAAATTATTAAAATCGATTCAGTTGGAAAAAAGTTATAGCTGAAAATATAACTAATTTTAAGACTCATTAATTAAAACGATTATAAAATGCATACATTTGTGAGTGTATGAGTGAGTTTGTATGTATGAAACTTAACATATTTACTTCACATTGCATTTGAGTGAAAGCAGGGTATTTAAAATTCGGCATAGTCGAATATAGCACTCTTATTTGTTTCCCTTCTTTTATATCTGTTAAACCATATCATGTGGATTTATATCTTTTATATTTCTGCCATCTCTAGAGATAGAATTTTTTTAAGGCGTTATAAGAGCTTTAAGTATATTCTACCTTTTTTTCATATATTTTTTTTGTTCCTCTGCAAATCTTGTTTCCTTTTTGCTCGTTGCCATAATTCAACATTTGAATTCATGTGCAAAACATATTATAAGCAATAAAGTCAACTTTTCGCCCTGAGTTTAGGAAATAATATGTTTTATGGTTTCAAAAGCAGGTTGAGAAAAAAAGGTAGACGACACAGAAAAGAAATGATGATTATGTGGTTATAAATTAGAAAAAAAGTCATTTTTAGCAAATAAATAAAAAATTAAAAAAAAATTAACAAAATTGTAAAATGACTTTAAATGGAGATTTAACATTTTCATAAACAATATAAATTGATAAATTTAAGTTAAATCTAAAATCAGTTTAAAAGGCTTTAAATTTAAGTTCCCTGTTTACTCAAAGTTTTAGGAGAGTTTACTAAACTCTAGTTTAATCTCTAGTTTAGATTAAAGATTTATCTAAAAAATATAAAAAAATTAAAAATTAAATTAACTAAACTAATCTGAAATCAATCAGGCTTCAAATCTAAGTTCTAAGACGAAAGTCTAAAGTTTTAACTTAACTCCAGTTTAGTCAATAGTTTAGATTAAATCTATAATTAGGAAATATGTATAATCAATAGTTTAGATCAAAGTTAAGTAAGAGTAAATTTGGGCTTAACTTTAGATTTAATTATAGTCTATAGTTTAACTAAAGTTTGGTTTGCAGTTTAGACTAAAGTTTAGTCCATAGTTTAGACTAACTAAAAGCCTTTCGTCTGAACTAAATTTTAGTCTATAGTTTAAAATAAACTTTAGCATGTAGTTTGAACTGGAGTTTAATCTACAGTTAAGACTAAACTTTAGACTGTAGTTTTAACTAACGTTTAATTTATAGTTTAGACTAAAGTTTATTCAATAGTTTGAACAAACGTTTAATCTATAGTTTGGACTAAAGTTTAGTCTTTTATTTAGTCTAAAGTTTATTCCATATTTAGTTAATAGTTAAGACTAAAGACTAGTCTATAGTTCGGACTAAAGTTTAACCTAATCCAAAGTTTATTTTAAAGTTTAACCAATAGTGTAGACTGAAGTTATGTCTATAGTTTAATCTGCAGTTTAACTAAAGATTTAACTGTAGTTTAAAGTTAAACTCTAGTTAAAAAATAGTTAAAAATTAATTTTTTTGTATGCTTTTAATAACTTTTTTAGCTCTGGGCTGTTCTTTGCACTTTAATTTTGAATCTTCCTGAATTATCCTCAGGATATTTCGCCATTTTTAAAATAGTAACAGTTATTTAACAAACAATTATAATTATATTTTACTGCATTATAAACAGTTTCATCTCTCTTCACTATTAAACATGAGAAAAAGTTTCTTTATTTTCCGTTATTTTCCTGTTAACTTGTTTTACTTTTAAATTATGAAAACTTTTTTTCGCTTTTGTTTTTAAGACTAATGAAGGCGAAAAAGTGTTAAAAAACAAAAATTATGAGTAAAACTATTTTGGGAAGGAAAATATTTGGGTAAAATGAGGATAAAACTATAGAAAACAGAAGACACTTTCAGAGCATGGTTTTAAGGAAATTTGAGTTGCATTTAAGAAACTGTTTATGTATTAGAATTTAGTTTGTTTTCAAATAAATACCAGCATTCTGAGACTTAAATCTGGCGTATTTCTTTTGTATCAAAATAACAAAAAGAAACCAAAAAATAATAATAAAAATATGATAAAAAACTATAAAAGAACTAGAAAAAAAAGATTTTCGCTCGAAATAAAAAAACTTATATTCTAAGCCTTTTTGTATTAAGATGTGAATAAGTGCCAAAATAAAAATGGACAAAATGGCGAAACGTGTTGTGAAAGTTAACAATCGTTAAGATAAAAATAACAACAAATATAACAATGGAATCTAAAAGATATCAAACAAAAAAAGGAAATATATACAATACAACAACAACAACAAAAAAGCATAATGGCAGGATATTTAACTTGAATAATAAAACAAGAAAAGAATAAGACAACAAAATGCTTTAATTTTCTTTCAAAATGGATAAAAAAAGAACTGAAAAAGATATAAATACAATAAAAAGGACATCAAATATTAAAGACATTTAAATAAAAATTAAAGTTAAACTAATTTAAGCTCTAAGGACTAAAACAACTATAAAACAGGATACACATCAAAATCAACAGAAAGTTAATTAGTTAAAATTAAGAATAAATTTCTATACCCTCCACCAACCACCACAAGTGGTGAAGAGGGTGTATTTACTATGTCAGTCCGTGTGCAACGCTAAAAAGAAATCATTTCGGTACCCATAATGTATATATATATTCTTGCATCAAATCAAAATCGATTTAGCTATGTCTGACTATTGCGACATTTGTGAGTGTATGTATGAAACATAACGTATTTACTTCACACACAATTATGTTGGAGGAGATTGAATATGTGGCATAGCAGAAAATCGCCTTTTTGCTTATTTTTTATTATTATTTTTTTTAATTTAATAAAACAAATCTTCTTATTCTCAAATTAAACTCATTTTCCCTTAAGGACTATATTTGCTTATCCTGATATTTTGATAGCAAAACCAAACTGTGCCAAATTATAGACAATTCCTATAAATTATCCATAAAAAAACATTGAATTTTACGATTATAAGGTTTTGAAAAGACACCAGCAACAAAAACAACAACAACAATAAAAAAATCAAACATTACAACACTCCAGTAATTTACACAAATTTACAATAAACGTTTTGTTTTAAAATTTTATAAAAAACTTTGTAAAACAAACCAGAGAAACAAAACCTACAAGTAAAATATCATGTTAAGACAAACCTAACTGCAACAATCAATAGCCCCTCAAACACACAGACACACACATACAAGCAAAAAAACACACACAAACATTCAAACAACTGCATTATAGAAAATCCCACAACAACTTTAGAGCTTGTTTGTTGCCAACTGCATAAAAATCAAGCAACCAACCATTCAAATCATACAACAAAAATATAATCACACACACACACATACCAGCACACACACACACATACTACCACACACATTTATACTAACACGCAACTTGTATTTGTTCTTTGAGTACAAAAAAATATATACCAGAATAAAACTAAAACAAAAACAACTACAATCACACAAAAAATGCAAAAAAAAAAAATATCATAATATATACTGCCACTATACACGCTACATTTACACATACACACTCACCTAAACACTTACACATATACTATGTTATACTCAAACATCTATAAAATATCAAGTTTGTTTAGTATTGAGGACATTATACACTATAATAAGGAATTTCTTTCAATCATGTACACAGACACACACACATACACACACATCCATATATATGCATATTTATAGCATGAACATGAAATGCATTTGTATGTAGTTGTAAATGTATGCTAGTGTGCTAGTACATGTAAGTGTTTGCTATAGAGGTTTGTTAGCATGTGGTAAAAAAATATGAGAAGTAAAGAAACAGGGACAGAAGAGGAAATATTTTGACAAAAACATGAAAATTTAGTAAAGTTAGTTTATGGTTTAGTCTAAACTTAAGATTAAACTGTGTACTAAACTTCAGTCTAACTATCATTACAGTTTAAACTTAACCAAAGATTAAGCTTTGAAAGTTTAGTCTTAACCTTAGAGTGAACTATATACTAAAAATAAGTCTAAGTATAACTACAGTTTAGACTTAATCAAAGACTAATCTTTAGTCTTAATTAAAAACTAAACTTTAGACCATGACATGGACTTAATTTTTGTGTAAACTTTAGACCAAACATTAGTCTAATTTATACTAAAGTTAAGTCAAAACTATAGACAAAACATTATCTCAATTTTAGTCTAAGCTATAGACAAAATGTTAGTATAAACTATAGACTAAACTTTAGTTTAAATTTAAGTATAAACTATAGTCTTATGTCTTAACTATAGACTAAACTTTAGTCTTAACTAAGACAAAACTTTCGCATTAAACTTTAGTATAAAATATAAACTTAACTTTAGAGTAAACTGTAGATTAAATATTAGTGAAAACTATAGTCATAACTATTGACTAAACTTAAGTCTAAACTATGGATTAATTAATTAATCTAAACTATTGACTTAAATCTAGTCTTAACTATAAACTAAACTTTATCATAAAGACTAACTTTATTCTAAAACTATAGATTAAACTTTAGTCTAAACTATAGACTGAACTCCAGTCTAAACGTTACTTTAGTCTAAACTTATTATCCAAACCTGAGTTTAAACTTTAGTTTATACTCTAGTTTAAACTCTAGTCTAAACTTTACTCTGTAGTTTAGCATTAAATTTTCCCCCTTTATTTGTTACTCCCCTGTTCTCCTCTCTCTAACTCTCTCTAGTAACTTTCTTGTTGTGATCCTGTTTGTCGTGTGATTGTGATGGACATTTGCTATAATATTTTGTTCTATTTTATATGATTTAAATAGAATGTCTGTATTTATGGGTATGTGTATGTATGCATGTGTGTGTATGTATGTGTGTGTGTGTCTCGTTAATATATATATTATTTAACATTTTATTACCCAAGTTATAGATAAATGTAAAACATTTTTAGCACACAAATTGTTTACAATGTTTTTTGTTCTTGTTATTTGAGTGCAAATATTTTATCATTTTCTCTTCAGATTTTTTTTTTTTTGCTTTCAAAATTTTATTTCTTCGATTTTTCTTGTGTTTTATTTTGCCGACTTATTGTGTGTGTTTTTTTTTTTCTTCCTGGGAATTATTATTTTCCATTTTATATTCTGCACAAATTAAAAAAGTTCGTTTTTTATTATTTTACCCTTCACCAACACAAGTGGTGAAGAGGGTACATTGAATTTGTCATTCTGTGTGTAATGCTAAGAGGGAATCACCTCAGAACCCATAATTTGTATATATTCTTGTATCAAATCAGAATCTAAATCGATTTAGCTATGTCCGTCTGTCTGTCCTGTCTCTGGCACGCTCACATCCACAATTGAAGGAGCTCAATAAAATTTGGTCTGCGTATTTGTTAAAGTCCTGAAAAGTTTCCTATTTAAACTAATTTTATGACGCATTAAGTGTTATTATGTTATATATTGTATACGTCTAAGAGTGTGTATGTACGAAACATAATGTATTTACTTCACACATATATGTGATGAAGGCTATTGAAGATTCGGCTTAACTGAATAAAGCATTCTTATTTGTTTTTATTTCAATTCAGCTTTTTGTTTAATTTTCTATTATCATTTGCTGCAATTGTTCGACTTACGAGTTTGTGTTTTTGGTCCTGATTTTCTATTTTCAAAAAAAAATGTTAAAAAGTCAGTCTTGTGTTCTATAGTTGACTTACGGTTTTGTTTGTTTTTTTTTTATCTGAGAATTACAAAAATAAAGTTTTCTATTTTATTTTTATTCGTATAGGTTTTCTTGAGATTTTTGCAAGAGTATTTCTGAGTGTATGTGTGTGTGTAAGTAAGAATATTTTTAGTTTGTTGTTTGTGTTTTTTTGGTGACTTAAGGATTTTATCCTTTTTTAAAAAAGTTTAAATGGCATTTGAATAATTGAATTTCAATTTAAATGCTAAAGTCATCAAAATGAAAACTTGATCCTGGAAAATTCATTAGCATCTGAAATAAAACTGTTTTTTTATCAACACACACACCAACACAATAACATTTAACTAAATACTACAACATGTATTAATAACATATTCTAACACAAACTCCTTAACTCACTCCCCCTCTCTTTCTCTTTTTATTCAACCATAACATTGTTAATTTGTTAAATGGCTGCCTAAAAGTAGGCTTTAAAACTCTCTCTCTTTCAAAATTAAAATTCAAATTGTTCACAAAGTTCTATTTAACAAAATTTTCTCTAGTTTTTTGTATAAAATTCTAAAGGGAATTTTTAACAAATTTTAACTTTAGTTTTTTTGCTAATTGTTTTTGTTGCATTATTCAATTAATTAATTACATACATGTTTGTATATGTGTGTGCGGGGTAAACTTTATTATAACACTTATAACTGTATTAGCTTTTAATGTTTATATTATTATCACATTAAACTCCTTTGGAGTTTTCTTCTTCTCCCTCTAATTTATGTATGAAAACTAAAGTTTTTTTATGTGTTGAAAAGTGTAGCATAATTTTTGGGTAAAATTTTAGTTAGACTAAACAATTTTTATGGTCTAGAAAACTATAAAAGTTTTTGGTTGGTTTTAGAGGTATAAAAAAAAGTTGTTTGGAAAAGTATAAAGCCAGTTTTATAGCAAACGTTTTAAAGGGATTTTAACAAACTTATTTTTGAAACAATCGTACACTTTTTTAAATTTTATTTATAGACTAAATAAAGAGCAAACTAAAGTTAAAAATAAATTTATGGCCCAAACTAAACAAATGTAAGTAAAGAGTGGTTAAATCTTGTTTATTGACTATATTTAGTATATTTAGTTTAGTTAGATTTTAGTCCAGTTCATATACTAAATTCCATTCCAGTTTTAGTCTAGTTTATAGACTAGACTTTGGTCTAGTTTATATGCTAGACTTTAGTCTAGTTTATAGACCTGACTTTAGTCTAGTTTATAGACTAGATTTTAGTCTAGTTTATAGACCAGACTTTAGTCTAGTTTATAGACTAGACTTTAGTCTAGTTTATAGACTAGACTTTAGTCTAGTTTATAGACTAGACTTTAGTCTAGTTTATAGACTAGACTTTAGTCTAGTTTATAGACTAGAGTTTAGTCTAGTTTATAGACTTGACTTTAGTCTAGTTTATAGACTATACTTTAGTCAAGTTTATATACTAGACTTTAGTCTAGTTTATAGACTGGACTTTAGTCTAGTTTATAGACTGGACTTTAGTCTAGTTTATACACTGAACTTTGTTGTAATTTAAAAATGTTTTTATTACATATTTTATGTCTTTTCTTTAGTCTTCTTCTATTATTTTCATATATCAGTTCTGGTATCTTCGTTTTATTTATGTGGTTCCTTCTTCCAGGAAAAAATGCCGACCTGTAGACAAATTTATATTTTAACAATAGAAAAAATTCTTTTATTATTTTTTTGTTTGTTGTTTTTGTGTTCTTGTTTTATTGTTTCAGCTATTGATTTATTTTAAATATGAATCACATACAGCAGCAATTGCAACAACAACAATAAAATACAATTTATATTTAATACTTCATACATATACAAAAGTACACACTAACACACTTTTATTTTAAAAGAAAACACGAATGCACGAACGAAGAAAAAAAATACAACTACAAACGCAAACAAAGGATACTTTAGAATACTTCAATAAAAACAAAAAAATAGCATAACAAAGAAAAATGTTGCCGCATTTCAGGCGCTATATAAAAATTTTTCTATACGACTATTTTCACACACAAAACTTGTTTTTTTTTAGTTTTTGCAATTTTTTTTTAGTTTTTGTTTATTACACAAACATTTAGCTCTTCATTTTGTTTAGAGAGCAAAAAAAAAAATATTTAGTTTTTGATGTTTTTTATTTTTGCTATTTTCTAAAGGTTGTTTTTATTATTTTTATAATATAGTTTTAGGAGGATTATTGTTGATTTTTCTATTTAAGTTTGATATGGAGTGTTGGTTGCAGTTTGCCTGCACTTTTTAAAGCATTAAGCCGTAAATAGTTTAAGCCATAAGCTGCTAACAACAACAACAAAGAAACTAGAAATTTCCTTTAACTTTTTTTTAGTATCAACAGTGAAAAACTTAAGTTGCTAAACTTTAAAACGAATAAATTTTTAGTTAGTTGTTGGTGTTGTTGTCGCTGAACAATTTTCCAAAAGCAATTTTTTTGGAGGTTTTAAAATTGTAGTTTAAGGAAATTTAAAATGGGGAGAGAAAAAAGTACAAAGGAGAAAAAATCAAGTTGATAATGCTACAGAAAAGTAGGGTGAGCAGGAAGTGAAAATTAAAAATTCCCAAATTTGGAAATAAAGTCCCAGACAAAATTTTATTTTGCAGAGGAAATAATAATTTGTTATAAATTTCCAGTGATTTTGGAGTTTTAGAATGAAAAAAGAGTCAAATATTGTTTTATATGATTATTTTAACAAATTATGACCTTTTCCAACTTTTCCCGCTAAGTTTTAAAAATTCCCAATTTTTTTACAAAAATCCCCAATAAACAAAATTTTGATTTTCTTTGTTTTTCATAAATTTTAGGACTTTGTTTCAAGCTTAAAATATAAATTTTTGCTTCTCATGCAAATTTAAAGAATTCCCAAAATGTTTATAAAAATCCCAAAATTACCATAAATTTTAAAACTTAAATTTTTTGTTATTTATTTAATTTTGTGCTATCTTAAAACTTTTTTCCCCGAAATTCCTATAATTTATGTTTCTCCTTTCAAATTACTTTTAAGAAAAGAAACCCTAGTTTTTAGGGTCATGTTTATATAATATTTAAACTCTTACAAATATTTCTGTACACATTTCAACACATATGAATGTTTGAAATTATGAAAGTGTGTGTGTATGTGTGTTTCATATTGAATTAAAGTAGACGACAACATGTCGTTGCTACAACTCTGGTATAGAAGAATTTAGCCTGTTAGTTTTTTTATTATTATTGTTGTTGTAATTGTCGTTGCATATAGAATCAAGTAGCGTGCCACATTACCATCATCATCAGTTGTAGAGTCGTCATTTGTTCAAACATTTGTTGTAGTCGTCGAAAAATGGAGAAAAAGCTATCAAAAAGGTTACTGAACGTGCATGAACTATTCCTATTACAAACTCTCTCTCTCCCTCTCCCTCTCTCTTTCCCCAACTTACCATCACCTCATTTAGCCACAAACTAAGTGCAACTTTTTTGCAATTATTCTTATACTGGGAACATATCTTCTTAACCCATCATACTTGTGTATTCTTCTCTACTTTATTTTATTCTTTGCTAAATCCTTTTTTTCTTCTCCTTCTTCTACGAAAAAAAATCGTCAGAAAATCTATAGAATCATTATGAATTTGTAATAACAACAAAAATAAAGAAAAGAAGATTAATTATTAAATTTCTAGAACCGAAATTAAACATGAAGTTTGTTTCTTTAGTTCCCCAGTTTTTCATAAAGTTTTAAAGGAATTTTCATTAAATCTATAATTACAGCAACTAAAAGTAATTGTTTAAGAAAGAACAACTACTAAAAAAACTATAATTATAAACTCGTTTAACAAACCATATTAAATATTTAAATTAAAATTTATTAAAAAAAGAAACGACAGATTAAAAGAAAAAACTTGATAAAATTAGAAAAGAGGAAAATTAAAGAAATTAAGGGCATTAACAAAGAAAATATTATATTAAAAGCAAAAACATGTTTTTTAATAATTTAAAACCTTTTTCCAACTTCCCCGCTTGATTTCTAAAAATTCCCAAAATTTTTACAAAAATCCCCAATAATCATGAAAACCAAAATTTTAAATTTTCTTAATTTTTACTTAATTGTAGGGCTAATTTTATGATTTAAAACTAAAAGTTGGCTTCCCCAGAATATTTTTAAAATTCCAAAATATTTTGCAAAAATTCCCAAACACTAAAAAATTAAAAAATCAATTTGGGAAATTTTTAACAAAAATCCCCAAATAGTCAAAAAATAAAATTACATCTTTCATTACATATTTTATGAAAAGTTTCATTAAAATTTTAATTAAATTAAAAAAATTTACTTTCCCTTTCTAAATTTTTAAATTCCAAAATTGTTAACAAAGAAAAAAGAAATTATACAAGTCAACTACACCAACACATAATTATAGCAAAATAACTTAGCAAATGTAAGTTATCTGCTATATTTAGCCAATTTAAAACGATTTCTATCTTTCCCCGCTTGATTTTAAGAATTCCCAAACATTTTTCAAAATTTCCAATATTCCAAAAAATTTTAAATCTAATTAATTTCACAATTTTTCTAACTTTATCACATATTTAACTGTTTTCAAGAGAATTAATTTGGATTATCCTGCAAAATTTTAGAATGCCCACATTTTTAAAGAAAAATCCCCATATTTTATAAATAATAAAAATCTCTATATCTCTATAACAAAAAACCACAGTTGAAAATTTTCTTTTCCTTTTTTTATTTAATGAAATTTTTTGTAAGTTTTAATTAAAAGTTGGCTTCCCCAGAATATTTTTAAAATTCCAAAATATTTTGCAAAAATTCCCAAACACTAAAAAATTAAAAAATCAATTTGGGAAATTTTTAACAAAAATCCCCAAATAGTCAAAAAATAAAATTACATCTTTCATTACATATTTTATGAAAAGTTTCATTAAAATTTTAATTAAATTAAAAAAATTTACTTTCCCTTTCTAAATTTTTAAATTCCAAAATTGTTAACAAAGAAAAAAGAAATTATACAAGTCAACTACACCAACACATAATTATAGCAAAATAACTTAGCAAATGTAAGTTATCTGCTATATTTAGCCAATTTAAAACGATTTCTATCTTTCCCCGCTTGATTTTAAGAATTCCCAAACATTTTTCAAAATTTCCAATATTCCAAAAAATTTTAAATCTAATTAATTTCACAATTTTTCTAACTTTATCACATATTTAACTGTTTTCAAGAGAATTAATTTGGATTATCCTGCAAAATTTTAGAATGCCCACATTTTTAAAGAAAAATCCCCATATTTTATAAATAATAAAAATCTCTATATCTCTATAACAAAAAACCACAGTTGAAAATTTTCTTTTCCTTTTTTTATTTAATGAAATTTTTTGTAAGTTTTAATTAAATTTTACTTCCCCGCATAAGTCAAGGAATTCCGAAATTTTTAAAAAAATACGCAGAATTTCAAAATGTCTTTTTTATATTTTTTATTGAAATATTTAAGAAAGTTAAATTTTTGTATTCTTTAAATAATATTTTGCTTCCCCAGCAAAATGTTTGAATTCCCAATCCATTTTCAAAAATGCCCAAAATTCAAATTTAATTTTCTGCCATATTTATTTGCTGTCAGGCGTTTTTTTAATTATTTCAAATTAAACTTTTACATCCTCTTTAACTCTATGAGAATTCCAAAGATTTCAAACAAAAAACCCAAAATCGTTCGAAATTTAAAATCATAGATTTTTTGTTAATTTTTAATTTTATGAAAACTTTTTTTCAGGAAAAAATGACTTTCTCAAATTTCTAAATTCTTAACTTGTTCTTAAAAATCTCCATTACTGAAAAATAAAATTTTCTTTAATACTTATTTATGTGAACATTATAAAATTCCCAAAATTAAAAAAAATCCAAAATCCCACTAAATTTAAATACAAATATTTTCTTTTTGTAAAAAAGTTTTGGGAGCTTTAAAAAATCAAAAATCTATTCATTTGCATCTATTTTATATATTTTCTTATGCAGCCTTAAGGTATACTATATATTTAGAAACTCTTATATTAACTTAATCTGCCTTAAACGCTGGTCAAGCGTATTTACTCTTATTTTTTTTCTTCCTCCTTTTTTGATAATTGGTCCAACTTAATATTTTATTACAAATTACTTTACTTTTCAAATAAAGTTTTATTTATCTAAAAAAAGAGCAACAACACAAACAATTTACAACAAAAAAGCTTTTACAACTTTTATTTGAGAAGCTTTTTTCCCAACTTCATTTTGCTTTAAAAGTAGAGCAAAAAAAATAACACACAAAAACAAATACTCTGGCAAAAGAAAAAACGGCAGCAACAACTACAAAAATGCTTACAAAAAAGTATGACTTCATACTTCTTGCATTGGAATTGGCACGTGTCCAACAATATTCCATAGACATTAGCCGCTTCCCTTTGAAAACAAAAATCTCTAATGGAAATGTGCGGCAAATTTCCAATACACAGGAAATAATATTCCAAACACCAACAAAAAGAAACAAAACAAAAACAATTCATATAAATTATTTTCAAATACAAAATTGTGTTGTTGTTTTTGCTTTATGAGAGTTTAAATGCAAAATAACGGTAACCAAGAAAAATGACTCTCATAAAAATAAAAATGCCGGTTGAATTATTTTTCTTTACATTTATCACTTTAAAGAGAGAAAGAGACAACTATATGGATGTTAAAGAAGAGTAATTTCAACTTAATCTTGTAAAGAACAAGAAATTACAACAACATTTTTTTAAAGTATTTTATTGTGTTTGTGTATATTTGTTTGCAAAGAGCACGAGTTATCTCTCGTGTTCGTGTTTACAACTATTTAATAATATTTAGCACGAAGACAACTAACTTTTTTTGTAATATTTATTGTACCCTACACCACCATAGAAGGTTGTAACATTTTGACTCAGGATCACTTTCTGAGTCGATATAACGATGTCCTTCCGTCCGTCTGGATGGCTGACTGGCTAGCAATCTGGCTGGCTATCGAGCCATGTAAACCTTGTGAACAGTGTCATTATTTTAGCCCAAGGACGACATTTGGCACAAAGCCACAGACGTTCTTAATATAAAGAGATTTTAATTAAAACACAAATGGCACAAGTTCTATAATATTCTAAAACACTGTGCCAAATTATAGGACTATTTTTCATAGGTCTCAATCAACCCCTCTTCCAAATATCACTTTGAAGAGCTTAAATCTCAAATATATGTTGGTATTTTATAAAGAAATCGAGATAAATAATAGCAAAACCAGATGTACGAAATTTTATGAGGGTTGGTCCATAATTTCTTCTAGCTCCCATATAACACTGACAGGAAAAAATCCTAATCGCATATGTATATTACTACCACTACTATATCCTCTACACTTTAACAAAAATTTAAAAAAATACCTACGAGGGTGGTTCATTAATTTTTAGAAACTGCCAACCAATAATGTGGTGTAGGTTATTAGATAATCGGACTTGACCGACTATAACTTCTCATTTGCTTTTGTTGTATTTGTTATACTTAACGTTTATGTTTTTATTTAGATTTTATACTCTTTACCTCTCAAACCCTCTCTTTCATCATTTTAAAGTTTTCTATAATACATTATATGTGTGTGTGTATGAGTGTGTATTTTGTTTAGTCCTTTAAATCATTTAACATATGTTTGCTTGTTTGTTTTATACTTTTTTCCCATTATGTCTAGTTTATTATAATTTGTTTGTTTGTCATGTTATAGTTGTAGCTCTTTTACTGGTGAGTAAGTTTGTGTGTGTGTGTGTTTTCATTTTTTTTATTTATTTATTTAATATTTTTTCTTCCTCTTTTAATAACTAATAAACAAAGACAACATGTTTATTTAAGTTTTAGTTCAATTTCATTTAATGCTCATTTTTATACTTTGTTTATGCATAAAACCAACCAGCAACTCATCAACTCATATTTTCTTTACTTTTCTATTTGTTTTTTGTTTTTTTTTTATTATTAAATTTTTATTCCTAATAAACATGAACAAAAAAATAAATGGGGAAAAAATGATGACATAATAATGAGAATATGCACACATACTTTTACTTTTTCATAAAAAACAAAAGCAAAAATAATAAAATGTATTTAACTGTGAGTTAATTTGTTGGTTTAGTTTCACAAACAATAACAATTAAAATTAACATTAATAATTTAAATGCTTTTAACAGAACAATCAAAAGAGAAATGTTAGAAAACAGAAGTGAAAAACAAGAAAAAATAAGGAATACTAGTATAAATATATTATTCAGCTAGATTAATTCTTCAAAAAATCTGATTCTGCTGGCTGAATTATGAAAAAATCTTATTCAGCTAACTGATAAATATTTTAAAAACATTTAAAACGAATTCATTTGTTAAAAAAATCTAATTCAGCTAGCTGAATTGTTAAAATTGTTAAATTCAGCTAGCTGAATTATATTTTGAATACATTTGAAGCTAATTCTACTAGTTGAACTGTTAAAAAAATCTGATTCTGCTGGCTTAATTGTGAAAAAAATTTATTCAGCTAGCTGATAAATATTTTTAAAAATTTAAAGCAAATTCAGTTATTAAAAAATCTGATTCAGCTAGCTGAATTATACTTTAAATACATATAAAGCTAATTCCACTAGCTGAATTGTTAAAAAATTTGATTCTGCTGGCTGAATTGTGAAAAAAATTTATTCAGCTGGCTGAATATATATTTTAAGCTAGCTGAATTGTAGTTTTATTGTGTAATTGACAAAATTTGAAGAAATGTTTGTTTTAAATATATTCAGCTAACAGAATTATATTTTTATTTGAAATAAATAAAAAAATAACTGTTTTCATTTTAAAAATTATGTTTTTAATCATAAAAATTGTATTTTAAGCATTTTAAGCTAATGAAATTATTACATATTTAGTCCATCATATTTGAAGAATTAAGAGTTTGAAAGATATTCAGTTTTTTATTGAAATAAAATAGATTTTAATAATATTATTTTTAAAAATTATTTATTTAATAATATTTAATTAGCTGAATTGGAATTTTATTGAATAAAAACATGATTTGATAAATTTATTTAAATAAATTACTTTTAAAAACTTATTCATCTAGCTGAATTAGAGTTTTGTTGTATATACAACATCAATTTATGATTTCCTTTATTAAAATTGCGATTTTAAATTTATTCAGCTAGCTGAATTAGATTTTTTTGTATAAAAAATTTAAATACATCGCTTCCTTTAAAAAGTTTAAATTTTTTTATGAATTCAGCTAGCTGAATTAGAGTTTTATTGTGCATACAATATAAATACATAATTTCCTTTATAAAAATTGTAATATTAAATAAATTCAGCTAGCTGAATTGCAGAATAATGTCATATTAATAACAATTTATATATTTTTTTTACAAAAATTATACATTAAAAACAAATTCAGCTTGTTGAATTGCAATATAATGCACAAGTAACGTTTTTTATAGAAAATATTATTTTTTAATATATTCAGCTAGCTGAATTACAACTTTTTACCGTTAACAGTAAAATGAAGAAACATAAAACATAATTCTTAACCATAAGAAACTAATATTTTATATTCAAAATATTTTAGTTGGTTTTCCAAAATTATGACTGCAGTAGTTAGTTATGCCACAAATTTTCTATGTTTGCTACAATGAGAACAACAAAATACTGCAACTGTACAACGACAACAACTATGTAGAGCAACACAATCAGCAAAAGTTAAGTGCTAAAACTATTGTAGTTTTCAACAAATTTTTTGCTTTTCACTCATTCCTTCTTTTTATGTTCATTTCTTATTTAGTCGTTTCAATTTGAATCCTTTCTGTCTTTTTTTTTTCTTTTTTGTTAGGAAATATGAAAAACTTTTGCGGTTTTGCTCAAGTGTTATTTTCCTATAGTTTTGTTGTTGTTGTTGCTGTTGTTGCAGGCATTATATAGAAATGCAACTTGTACTTGACACTTGTGTTTAATCTAAATGCAACAATAATCCATTAACGACTAAAAAAGAGTGAGAGAAAGAGTGAGTGAGTAAATAAGTGAATGAATGAGTATAAAATTGAATGAGTTTCTAAAGTAAAGTAAGTGGGTGACAATAAAAAGCAACAGCTGCATTATTCTCATCATCATCAGTAGCAGCAAAAGCATCATTTTCACATCTCATCTCATCATCATCCTCGTTAAAAGAACCCAACAACAACAACGATAAAGCAATGCTGATGTTGATGGACTATTTGATGCAGCAAATTCATTGTTCAGCCCCAAAATCCATTCCAACAAAAACAAAATTATTATAAAAATGCTTAAGGATGTTAAGATGTCAACTGTGCACTACAGCAGCAACAACAACAACAACAACATGAAAATTTTATGCCAAAACGAATGATGAGATTTTACTGACTGTTTGCTTGAGATGATTGTTGATGAGAACGATTACTATGACAAGCAACCAAACAAAAAACCAACCATCCATCCATTCATCCATCCAGTTAGTCTACAAGTGAGTCAGTCAGCTTAAGCTGTCTTCCTGTCCTTATTCATATGAAAGTTTAAGTTCTTGTTGTTGTTGTCGTCGTCATCGTTATGTTGCGATTCTTGGTTTATTTGTTATTTTATTATTATTTTTTTTTTTGTTAAATCGTAAATGGAAATTTGATTTTAATAACAGGATTTTCCTTAAAGGAAACTGACATTTTTGACAATTTACACAAAGATTAATTGTAACACAATTTAAATTAAAACTGTATTTTTAGTTTAGTTCAGCCAGAAAAATAAGAGGAAGCGAAAAAACGACAAGGAAAAACAGAAGATAAGAAAAATTTCGTAAAAAGGATTTTAATTACAAGTAAAAACAAAAATTCGTAACTTATACAGGATTCAGATTTAATTTAATTTGCAGTTTCAGAAATGTGTCCAAAATTGTAATAACTTTAAAGAAACTATTTAAATTGTGTTTTATACATTATTAAAATTTAATTCAGCTAGCTGAATAGATTTAAAAATTTCATTTGTAAACAGAGATAATCATAAATTATAAAATTAAACTTAAAAAATTCAAAATTAAGTAATTCAGCATTTCAGAAAGTAATTAAATTGTACATTAATTACTATAAAAATCAAATTCAGCCAGCTGAATATGTTTAAAATTATCATTTCTTTTAAAATTAATTTTTTTTTTAATTTTAAATTAGGTAATTCAGCTAGCTTAATATATCAAATATGACACTTTTTAATAAAAAATAAAATTGGCCATTTTCAATTTAGTTTCTACAGAAAAGCATCAACTCAATTAGCTGAATAGGAATCAAGTTATAATTTTTTTAAAGAAAATAATTAAATTGTACTTTATACACCATTAAAATTTAATTCAGCTATTTTGCTTATAACAAAAATTTAATTCAGCCAGCTGAATAAATTCAAATTTATAATTTCTATTCAATATAACTTAAAAACATTTTAAACACAATAATTTTTTAATTCAGCCAGCTGAATATGTTTATAAAGTAATTTATATTCAAGGCAAAAATAAAATTCAGCCAGCTTATTATTCAGCAATCGTAATGTTTTAGAAAATACCTTAAATAGTTCTTTACACCATAAATCTTTAGTTCAGCTGACTCAAAGTAATTAAACTTGTAATTTCTATAAAGGAAACAGTTCAAAAATATTTTCTATGCAATAACTCTAATTCAGCTAGCTGAATATGTTTTAAATTTTGACTTATTTTAAGGAAATATATTAAATACATTTAATAAGTAAATAAGTAATTTTAATAAGAATATAATAGTTGAAATACATTTGTATGCCATAAAAATCGATAGCTGAATATGATGGTAATTTATAAAGAAAACAATTTTTTAATTTTTTATACTTTAAAATTCGAATTCAGCTAAGCTGAATATGCTTTAAACCATAAATTCTATAAAGAAAACTGTTTAAATATATTTTTTATAACTTAAAATTCGAATTCAGCTAGCTGAATATCTTTTAAACTCTGAAATCTTAAAATAAAACTATTAAAATATATTTTGTATAGCATAAAACTCCAATTCAGCTAGCTGAATATGTTTCAAAATGTAAATTCTATAAAGAAAATTATTAAAACTTATTTATAAAAAATAATTCAGTTAGCTGAATATGTTTTTAAGCCCATACTTAGCTTTAAGGATGAACAAACAAAATTCATTAAATATTCGGAAACATTCGCATCATATGAAAAACCATTATTTATATCTAAATCATGTCACTTCAAGGTTATGAAATTCAAAGTCCTTTTTTTCTATTTTTATTTATAGCAATTTCTATCAAAAGTTCTATTCCAAAATGGGTCTAAAAAACAACAGCAAAAAGAGGAACTTCTTTCACAGAAAAAAATGCAAATAGAATCGAGAGAAAAAAGTCACACAAAAACCGACAAAAGAAAAAATATTCGCACTAAATCTAAATCTGTGAAAATTATTTTCTTTTTCTAACAAAGTGTGAAATGAAATGTAAAACGTTTTTTTTTCTATTCACTTTTTTCGTATTATTATTTCGCCAACGTTTGTGGTTAAAACTGCAAGTGGCAGTAAAGCAGAAAGAAGAAGTGAAATCCTTTTTTATTTCACTATAATAAAATACAATGGTTTTGGGAAATGGAAAAAAAGTTGTTGGCAAAAATAAAAAATGACAATATGAAATATAAGAAAAATCACCTTTTTTATGGTTTGTATGAGTGGGATCATCACCATCATCATGTATCATTTGCCAGGATTCAGAGAAAGCAGTTAGTTACAGAGTACAAATGAAACTAAATAAATCAAAATTGTGAATTTAGACAAAAAAAAAAAAACTTAGGAAAAGGATTTAATATGAATTAAGAATTTAAGATTTAGATTAAAAAGGGAATTAAAGCTTGATTTAATTTAACCCATAACTTAAGATGAGGTAGAAGATTTTGAATTCCTCTTCCAGAGGTTTGTAAAATCAAATTGATTGTTTTTTATTAATTAAAAAATGATTCCCTCTTTTCGAGTGTCAAATTTACCTCATATTGATTGAAGTAAAATTGACACTCGATTACAGCTGATTTTTTTTCTATGAATTCATTATGTTCCAGATCCTTCCAACTGCATACGTTTTCAAGACATCATAAGGTAATACAGAAACAGCTAGAGGGCAGTGTTTGTAAACTGTGAGAAAAGACGAAAAATTAGTCCTATTGGAAAGATGGAAAATATTGCAATATTGTTCTATGACTGAAGCAAATTTCATCCGGAATCTTTTGCGAATGATTGAAGTGATTTTTTACTTATGATTGATGCTAAAATTGTCTTTCGGTTGTCAATAAATCAGTCCAATGATTGAATTTGACTTTCTTTAACCTTTGTCTTTGATTGAAGCCAAAGTTGTCTTATGATTGGAGAGAGTTTTCTCCTCCCAAAGAAAACTTATCTAGTGATTGAAGTAAAATGAAGGTAATAAAGAACTAAGATTGAAGAAAACCATACAAATGATTGTTAAATTTTATACTGTAATTGAAAACATTTTTGAGTTTAAAGTTAAAATAAAAGTTTCTTAAAACTTATATAAACTTTTCTTTTTGAGAAAATGGCAAAAATAACCCATGAAGTTTAAATTGAAGTATGAAAGATGTTGCACTAATGAATATAAAAGTTAAGTTCATAAAACGCATTTAACCTTTAAAATGGCTTAAATGAAGTTAATGGAAAATCCGGCAAAAGTAAACAATCTTTGCATTCAAATCAATTAAAATATTTGTAGTTTTTTTTAGGTTATAAAAATAATAAAATTTCAGAAACGTAAACTAAACCCAAAATCTTTTTATTTTATTGATGAAGTGCATAAAAGCTTTTCACCAATTCTATTTACTTAAGACTGAAAACCAAGGTATGGTTTTCGACTCTTTTTTATTCTTCGTAAGATCGAATCTTGCAAAGAGTTTAATTTTAATTAAAAAAGGCTTTATTTTGTATTGCTCTTTGAGAAGAGTTTAATTCTTAAAAATGATAAAAATGAAAAAAGAGCGAAATCCAAAAAGAGTTTAAAAATCAATAATTCGCATAAAATGTTTTGAAATCTTTTGTTGTAGTAAAAAATGATTTTTTATTAAATTTAAAAAAGAAGTTTGTAGGTTTACAACAAACAAATGTACTCACATATTAAGAAATCTTTAATTTTGTTTTAATGCGGCAATGAATTTCTTTGTGTGCTTGTGTATGTACAAGCACATTTTTTGATTTCTTTCAAATATTTTGCATTTTTGAGCGAATTAAAAAATAAACCTCTTTTTTATTCTTAACTGGAAGAAGAGTAAAATGATTTTTTTATTTTGCTCGGAGCAAGATCAAAAAAATAAAGATGCATTTTGAACGAAAAAAAGAGTTTAATTTTTTAAACTTCGCAAATGAAGATTAAAAATCAAGATCATTTGAAAATAAAGATTTTGCTCTGAGTTTTTCCATATTCTGCTGAAAACTAAATAAATTCAATTTTACTGAGGAAGTTTTTTTCAACATTTGGCTGAAAATACTCTAAAGAGAATATAATTTAATTGAAATTCAGTTGTAGAAAAATAAAACGTTTAATTTTTTTAATAAAATTTAAAAAAAGAAAAAAATATGTACTTTTCATGGTGAAATACTTTAATCACTAAGAAATACGAGTTAAACTAGAAAAATCCATTAAAATACTTGAAATTATCATTACCATAAGCACATGCACAAACAACAACAGCAACAATAACAACAATCATGCCAAAGAGAACAAGAAGAAGAATCATCATCAAACAAGCAAATGAGAACATACAAAAGCAGCAGCAGCAGCAATAGAAGAAGAGTGAACAATGCAACAGACTCAACATTCAAACACATATGTAGACAATAAACATCAGCATCAGCAACAATAAACCAGCAAACATTTTAGTATAAAACCTTACTTTATCTCTTCCAGGTAATAATGAAAGTAATTACTTTGAAAAGAGCTAATTTTTACTTAATTTCTCAGGATAAAAATTCTTCATATTTTTCAAATTAATTTTTTTTCTTCCCAAAATGCTTATTGGTCTTCAAATCTTTTACTCATGCAAACAGCAAAAATGATATCAAATGCACAAAAAGGTTTCATTCCAAATAGTGGAAAAAAGCAAAAAAAGTGCAAAATATATATCACAATAATACAAAATGCTGGCAAAAGCCACTTATCCTTGAAATATTGTATTCTGAAACTAAAAAAAAACTCTTGAATAAAATAGTTTCTGTTGCTGCTGTTCAACGACAACAGCAACAACAAGAAATCACCAAAGAAAAGAGCATCGCCATAAGAGGGGGATTTCTTTCACTTATTTCTTATGACTTTTTTTCTAAATAAAATATAACATTTATTTTTGTTGTTGTTGTTGTTTTAACAGCATAAGTGTTACTGCTTTCAAATTGTCCTGATTATTTACTGAGTAGAGATTTAACAAATTGTTGAAAGATTAAAATTATTAACACGTGATATTTGGCTGAAGCAAAATTAAAGACAAATTATCTCATTTTCCCACAAAAAAGTCTAAGGTTAGATAAATTACGCTTCAATAACAGAACAAATACTAATTCTGCAAACTGTACAGCTGCCATAAAACATTGGGATTCAAAGTCTAACGGTTCTTCCGGCCATTCGTCTGTATGTCCGCTCTTTTTTTATCACGTTCACCTATCAGTTTATAAATCAGTTAATTTGAAATCACTAATAGATCGATAAAAGAAGTACTTTTAAGCAAATAATATATTTAAAATCGCTGTACAGTGGTGCCAAAACGGGTTTCTTTAGAAATAATCCTGCAACTTTTGAATCGTTAGAGATATTTTCATAAAATTTTACATGATTAGAGCTGAGATGTTTTGGTGTTGATTTGGAGGACTACAGATCTCTCCTTGATAAGGGGCGTTGTTGGTGACGCTGCAAATTTCGCCACCAAGGGTATGTTTTGTAGAAAATGCTAAAATGTGCTTAAAGGAAGCCTAATTTAGGATGGATTTTCAGCCAGAGCATAAACTTCTTAAACAAATATTTGACATCTATGGAAACTTTAGATTATCAAGTTTCACATTTTGTAGACAAAAATTTAGTGGAACATCATTTGATGACAAAAATTATTAAGAACTGAAAATTTTAAATTTTTTGCTATATTTCTGAAAAAACAATTAATATTTAAACTTTAATTAAATTGAAAAGATTTACGATATTTAATTAAAATTTCCTGATAAGATAGGGACTTGTACTCCTCCAAATTGACTCAAAAATACTATACCCATATTTAATACTGTTAAGAAATCTCTATCAGTTCAAGAACGGTTGCAGAATTTTTTTCTTAAATAAAGCTTTGGTACCAATATGCTCTGTTATTGATAAATATGTATAGAACAATTAGATCCACTTTAAATGGTAACAGGGGCACTATGTTGTTCCCTAAATATTTTTAGCCCCAGGTCTACTCCTCCCGATTAACAAAATGTCACCCTAAATCCATTTTAATGAATTTTTTGGTTTAAATTTAATCACAACTTGAAATATTTCACAAATTTCAACATTTTATATCTTCATTTACTGTGACATTGAAAATTAAAGTTAATATTTATACTCTTTCTTCAGAAATCTCTGTATTTTTAGAATTCTTTCGTATATTAAAATAATAATCATTATTACCCCACCATTTATTCATTTATTCTGGAAAGAAAACAAAAATAAACATTATCTAGACATAACATCCATTTCGAAGTAAACAAAAGATAAACATGTATAAAAATTATATTAAAAATAATAATGTATCTCATACATACGAAACAGTAATAAGAAAAAGAAAAAATAAAGAAACAATATGTATTTATTTCCAAGAATTACTTTTAGTAATGTTTTATATTTTCTGCTTTTTTCTCAATTTCTTAAATAATTTATTGGTAAATCCAATTTATAAAGCTTTTATGAACGCCTGGCAAAAGTAGAGCATTTTGTCTACCAACAAAAAGTTACGAGAAATAAAAAAAACTCAGATTAATAAAAATTCATAGAGTCACAAGAGGCACAAGACGTCATTCATCTTTGTTAAGTTTTCTCAATAAAAGTTTCTGTGGAAACGCCCACGTTAAGCTAAATTTAATAGTTTATTTAAATTTTAACTGAAAAATAATAAATAATCTAAGATTAAACGTAAAAATAAAATTATTTTCAATTTTTTTCTATCAAATTTCTTTAGTTTGTTCACATTTTACTCAATTGTTTACATTGTTTACTCTTGCTATCAAGAAATTTACATTATTTACTTTACATTATAAACTTAACATACAATAGTTTAACCAACACTGTTAACCTACCTACCTCAACATAAAACACATTCACTTTAAAATAACACAAACAATAACAAAACACTTTTATCGCAAAAACACAAATTCTTCCAAAAATGCTTTAAAATCCACAAGCTAGAAAGAGATAACCATATAACACACCATTAACTTACAATACTCTGAGAGAGTGTTATGAATCGCCTACTCTCCTTTATTTTCCGTTAATGTTAACTAACACTGGTGTGTTTGTGTATTTATTTGCCAAACAAGGGAATTGAAAAAGTCGTTCGAAAACAAAAATAATTTCTTTCTTTTCAAAATTAGGTCGTCTGCCATCGAAAATTTCTGTTCCCCTAATTTTGCATCTAGGGCAAGTTCCTAGAATGGTCGGCCGGTTTGACTGCAAAACTAAAAACAATAACAACAAACACAACACAAAAAGTACTAATAACAATAACACAACCAGCTAAAGGGGAAAAGAAATAAAAACACAAAATTTCTTATGTTATTGTTGTTAGGATTTTTTTGCTCTTCTCCATGTTTTTTGTTTGCAACCAAACAACTCACACGAACACAAAAAAGCTTTTTTCGCTTATTGTTTGTTTGTTGTTGTTTTTTTCTTTATATAAAATTTTTGTTTGGTAATTCGAGTCTTTGGTTACTCGCTATAATTTCTGTTTTCCTAACAAATAGATCTCGTTTGTGAACACTGCAAACAAAAACAACAAACAGCCAAAACAAATGGAATTTTTTCTCCTTTACTAACGGGTGTGTAAATGCAAAAAAAAAAATAATAATAAAAGCAACAATAACAATTTCTTTATTCCAAAATATTTAAAGGGGAAAGAAGAGTGGCCACATCGTTAAAAATTTTTTGGAATTTGTGGAAAAAAATACTGAAAAATAACACTGAAAAATAACTAGTCTAGAACAAACGATAAAAGTAAGTCTACTATGTAAATTAGAAATCAATCGACTTTATTGACCATAAGTCAATTTAGTATAGAACCTTCTAAACCACATAGTAGACTTTCCATTAGTTTACGTTATAGAATCGCTTTTTTAGGTAACGAAGGTGAAAACCTTCAAAACGTATCAAATGTCGGATTTTACTGACTAAAACCACCTCTATCGTTTACACCACATATGCGACGCTGCACTAACGTCAAATGGCGCTGGATAGCACTTTTGCTACCTTTATTTTCCTATTTATATTTTTCTCCTTTCAACTTTTCTGCTCTTAATCTAATGCACCGGCCACTTGGACACTTTAGTTTCCTATTTCTTCCTTTATCCTTCCGCCTCTTCTTCTCTTTACCTAATGCAACGGTCATTTGGATAATAAACCAATTAACCGATTTTTAATCAACCTTTACACTATAATGCAATCCGCATCTATACTCGTTCCATCTTTACACTACAGTGCACGCCTCTGTTTTTCAAACCTGGGATCTCTAAAAACCACATGGTTGTCTTTCATGTATAAACATATTGGACAGTTTTGGGACCCATTATATTCTATCCTATACAGATAGCTTATTTATCCTTATAGAAATTGAGTAAAGTGATAATTCACCATCCCACGTTTTTACAGCCGAGATTATACGATTTCCTTTTTGGAAACTTTGGTATTTCCATTACGAGTTATCTATTATAACTTTCTCTTTTATAACCTTCAGGATGCAGTTTCTATTATTCTCATATATTGTCGGCTGCCAGATCAAAAGCTTGCACTTGTAGCTTCCAGTGATATTATCCTGTATCTAGAATACAATCGTAGGAAAAGTGATTCTTGCGTGTTATAAAAAATATCGAGAATGTCATCTAGACATCATGATCCTATTAAGTGCATAATTAACCATTGCAGCCTTATCAAATGCGTGTACCATATGGGCCCTAAAGTTAAATGTTTTGTTTTAAATTTGTCGATAATCTGTCCATATTTAACTCTGCTATAACTTAAACTTCTGAATATAAGTTTTTTATAAAAATAATAAGTTCTGCGAGGGTCAGTTCATTATAATGCATTCTTCGTTACTTTGAGTCATCTGGCAACTTCATAACAATGTATTGTTTTCTCTCTCATTAGGGGAGGGAGTTTTTTGCTTGTTTTAAAAGAAAATCTCTTTTTTATTTATTGTTGTTATTTATTTCATTGTTACTGTTGTTGTTGATGTGATGATGATGACTGGGCTGGTTGGCGTTTTTGAAATTGTTGCATGTGTAGAAACCGCGTGTTATTTTCAGGTTGGCCTGGTTGTCTACGTTGTTTGTTGAGTGTGTGGATGACAGGCTGGCCGGCCGGCTGTTGGTTGGTTGGCTGTGTCACACGTACGGTACGTTTTTTGGTTTCGCGCGTAAAATCCACCCGAAGTTGACAGGCGAACAGAAATTTTTGTAAGCAGCAACAAAGAAATAAACATTCCCGCCATAGCATATGATTGGCCGCTGATAAAAATGTATGCGAATGGTGTTCTTGAGCGACTATGAAATACAATGGAAAAGCACTTCAATTAACAAAAGAGAGAAAAAGAAAGCAAGAGATTTTTTGTTCAAACAATAATAAAAGAAGAAGCAGAAGAAAAAAACTAACTAAGCTAACCGTCAGTCACACACAAACGAATGAGTGACGGTTAAAGTGAACGGCAATCAGCTGAAATAAAAACAAAACTATCAGAAATTTGAAAAAATGACTTTGAATTGTGTTGGACTTCACTCAACTGCTGACAGCTAAATACACCCTGATAACACGTTTGTTGGTGTGTTTTTAAATTCTAGCAACAATCACCTCACGTTGATATGACTGTGGTTGGTTGGATGATTGTTGCTGGTTTTTGTTTCATTGAAAGAGTTTTTTTTTAGTTGTCAAACACATCATATGTTTGGTGGGTTTCTTGTTGAGAAATAACATGTGTGTCTCTGGGCTCCATATGGTTGTTGTTGTCTTCTTTTCACTAGACAACATTTTGTGAAAACATCGCGTCATGTGAGTCACTAAATTATTAGGAGTCCAGAATTTCTAGCAAACTCTCTTAAAACTAAAAACTTTTGTTGAAGATACAAAATTACGAACGAAGAAAAGAGACAACTAGAGGGAAGTATGGAAAAAATAACATGTGATAATGTAAATTGCATGCGATTTCTTTTGTGTTGTGCATGAAAGCAAATGATAGATATCATAGTCATCATCATCATCATCATCACATCAATCAACCGCAGTCCGTACGTTAAACGACTGAACAAACCTCACTCAAAGCCACTTCTATATCGCATCATGTGTTTTTCTTCTTTTATTTTATTGTGTAAACAACCAAACATCAGGTTGTTTGTTGGTTGTGTGTTATTATTGTTGTTGTTGTTATAGGTCTACCACAATACAACACGCCATGTGTAGTGTCGAAATCGCGTCATGTGAGTCACTAAAAGGCCAGGCAAACAGAATTTTCAGCTAAATGATTGTGGGAGACATTTTGTTTCAATTTTATGGCAAATTTAGTTTGAAAACAACTACATACAGTTGTTTTTATGTATGTGAATTTTGTATGTTTGAGAACGGTGGGTTGAAAGTGAGAAAAATATAAACTAATCGTTGTAATCTTCATCGCTGATCTAATAAATTCATGCATTTTGTTATTATTTCATGGAAAACTTTCACACAAAAACTAAAACAACCTAGAAATTTTGATTCCTATCCAACAGTTTCCGAGATATGCGGATTTTAAGTTTTGTTACACAGATCCATTTTTCGTATTGCGTTGTTTATTAATAGCAGAAATTTGTATATCATTTGAGAGGTCTTAAAGAAACCCAGTAAGAGATATAAACAATTGATATGCTTTTTAACATGACCTTTCACAAAATTGCCATTATCTCATAAATAGATTCATATAATGGTACTCTCATACATAAATAACTCTTTTCTCTTAATGGGTTAATAACTTAAAATATTTCTATATCATTGAACAGGTTTTCTTCAGACCTTTCAAACATTGTCCATACAATTAACATCAACCTAGTGAAATTAATCTGTATAGCACAATTAGAGAAGAGCAAGTGAATATGGGTATAATTTTCATCCCCTTCTAAGCTTTTTTTATTTCTCTAACATCTGTTTTAATACAAAATTTCCTTTTCAAATTCAAACCCCCAAAAAAAACTTTTACTAAACATTTTCAAAATAGACATTTTTTTAGGTTAGGAGCGCATCTTTTACTACAAATGTTTAGATATTTCAAAAATGTCTAAACAACAAGTCACCACCAGCAGCCACCCTCACAAAAATTTGAAAAATCTTTAGAATTTCAATTTACCAAAATAAACATCCCCCAATTTAAAATAAAGAATTTTTCCTCCAACACCCCACCTCCCAAATAGAATAGTAATTCTAAGAGAAAACAAATGCGCAGAATCTGAATCTAATTTTTTTTTTTGCCACTAGGGCAATCAATGTCAGATGTTGGAGAAGATATAAGACAGGGGAAAGGAAAGAAATCCATAGAACAACAGCAGCGGGCAGATTTTATTTCACATATGGGAAAACGAAATTTGAATATTTTAATATAAACAACACATACGGCTATTTTTTCGTATTGATAAAGTATGTGACATTCGTATAATATTGATACAGGAGTTGTGAGTGGTCCCACAGTTTTTGGAAAAAATCCACATTGTTGTTGTTATTTCAAACACTTTCGTTTTCTTGTTCCTACTAACGGCTGGCCGTTAACTAGGTAAACAGCAATAGAAACAAGTGAATTCTCACACAGCTGTTTGTTTCTTTAAAAAGTAAAAACACTTGTTTTTCTTTCGATTAGAAAGAGTGAAAGAGAGAGGAAAAAGTAGGGGGAGTTTCAATAATGTTAGAGGAGTCACTTTTTTTTTAAAACAACAGCTGGTGGTTGTTGTTGTTTTTGAAAAAATAAAGTACTTGCTGGCTTGCGCTTTTGAAAACATCAGAAAGAAACCCGTCTGGGGTACGTACGTCGTACGTTTTTTCTGTATTGTGTACCTGTTTCAAGTGCAAGTGTTCTTTTTTCGTACTAATCATGGGGTTCAAGTTTAATGTGAACGTTGATTTTTTGAAAATAAAAAGCAGCTAAAATTTTCAATTGAAATTTAACTAAAAATTTTATTTTGCTTAACGTTTGGTTGTGTATGTGTTTTTTAAGGGGTCTTTTTTGTTTTCTTGTTTAGTGGAGGTCTTTTTAAGTAATTTGTTTATAAAATAAGAGAGAGCCAGCCCCAATGTCAAACAGTCAATCAGTCCATAGTGTTGTTGTGTAAAATGGCAATGTCCTTGTATAAAAAACGGTTTTTAATCATAAGCTCTCAGAATTTTCAACAAGCTATTTAAACATTCATTTCAAAATATAAACAAAATTTTAGTACTCTTATTGCGAACACTGGCAAATGGCAAAATATTAAACACATAAGTGAGAAAGAGATAGATATATATATTCATTATAAATAAAGGAGAGTAAGTGTTAAGCAAAAAACAGTGTTGGGGAAATAACATAACATAAATTTGTTTATTAGAATAAAGGTTTCCTACAACAAAAGTATTATTAATTATTATTTTATTTTTCTTTTTCTTGATTCTTTATTTTCTCTACTTTTCATTTAATTAGTTTCTTTATTATTTCACGATTTCCCCTTCAATTTAAACACCCACTGTTATATTATTTATTGTTTACCTTTTGCTGTTTATTAATTACATTTCTATTATAACTGTATAAATTTACTCCTCTCTTCATATAGCTCTCTCATTCACTTGTTTATGTTTAACATGCTAATAACATCTTGCCATCTTATTTACTCTCTTTGGAGAATAGAACGAACCCCTGAGTGTAAGTAAAGAAATTTTTTGAAATCAAGAATAAGTGTGTGTGTGTGTGTTGTGTATGTTTTATTGTTTTTTATTATCTCCCATCACATAACCTCACAATATTTTGGCGGGCGTTGCTCTACAGAAATTATAGCTGTTATACTTTGTCTACCAGAAAGTACTGAAAACAACAACAATTGTTTGTGAATTTCGACTACAAAAAAACGGAGAAATAAATAAAATCTTGTATCATGATGGTGTTATTTTACAGAATGTTAAGTGTTTTAACTGCTGACAGCCTGATACAAAAGCGACTGGGAAAGGCCCCTGAAATTTGTGTGATTTATAAAAATTTGTTGTTGTTGTTTGTGCTTGTTCCTTTAGGTCTTTTAATTTTAACATTTCATTCAAAAAAACGATTCTCCTCCCAAACATGGGTCGCGGTTTAGTTTGTGTTTTTCAGTTTTATTTTTAGTTATAAAATTTTTGCTATTAATTTCGTTTAAAAGTCCTGTTATATTTTATGTTAACCGGTTACTTTTTAAAAATACTAAAATATTTAAGAAATCGTTACAATTTTTTTGTATACCAAATGAATGTGAGTGAGTGAGTCTATCAACATTTATCAACAAAATCTGTTGTGTTCGAGGGGAAAGAGACCGCATTCACTTTATTTGTTATACTTAACATAAAATTATATTGAAATATTTATGATTACCGGTTACTTTAAATGTTTAATAATAGTTTCTTAAATTAGAAAGTATTTTTTGAATTTTTTGGCTTAAATTTAAGGGGAATTGAAGGGGGAGGACGATTAACAGTTTAAAAATGTTCTCAAGTCCCCTTACAAATCTTTATTTATATCAAGAGTTTAAAAGATATAGAATTTTCAAAAGAACCAAGAAACTAAAGATGTTTAAAGGAGAATTCTGTAAAAGTTATAGATATGTTGTGGAGGGGAAAACGAGGTCTATATCTTGATACTGCAAATAGCAGAGTATATGTAGTGAAATGTTCACAAAATTAAAATAATTCGAAAATTATTCAGAATAACTGAATGTAAAAAAATTATTTTAATTTTCTTAGAGCATTATGCGTTTCTGGTGTTGGTGATGGTGATCGACTTAGGATAACTTTTTTTAACGATCTCCGCCCGTTTGTCTGTTCGCCTGGCTGTCCATGTAAACGTTTTGAACACTCCTCAAAATTCGAATCATAGACGAAGCCTACTAAAATTTGTTATTGATTCGCACCAAATCAGGTAGCTCCCATACAATTGTCCTCCCGTTTGGCACAACAGATATTCGAATTTGTCCAAACCTAAAGTTCACTAATGACCGTAGCTCAGATATGGACGCACTTTCGGAATTTGCTTTAGAGTGAATAAATCTCGAAATATTTTTAGTATTTTGGCAATATTTTTTAAGTTGTAAGTTTATCGTAGCAAATTTTTCGGGTTCATAACATATACAAACTTTCACTCGGTGATCATTATGGTCCTTTGTGTACCCTTCGTTCAAAGAGCTCTTTGACTGCGAATTCTTTTAAACCAACTAGAATTTACCAGCCCAACAACTTCATCCACTATATTTTAGTCATCCTCATACTGCAAATGCCTTTTCATTTCCATTAGCCATGAGACAATGTTCTGTTAAGAATCCAATTGCCTTCCTTCGAATGCCTCTATTCACAATCAGAAGTAGATTCGAGCGGGTTGGATTAAAAAGGGGCATTGATGCTGTCCTATCACTGTTGAGTGTTCAGATCTCTCCAAATGTATTTTCCGTTAACCCTTAAGAATTTTTGACAGGAGCTGATCCATCGCGAACCAATTTATCATCTATTTCATTACCGATAATATTGCAGTGTTCCGGTTCCTAACAAAGCCTGGGCTTGTGAGTGTTCATTAGACCTTTGAGCATTCCGATACAAGTACAGATATTACGACGACGCGTCCCCTTTGTGACAATTATTATTTAGGAATCAAATGATCTCTTTTAGGCAGACCTCTTTTTCAGGATTCAGTATAATCACTTCTACTTGAGCATTTGTGTTGAGATCTATCTAAGTTATTGTTCATTATCTTCCTTAGAAGAGACGCTGATCCACTGCAAACCAATTCATCAAATATTTCATTATCGATGATGTTGCAGTATCCCAATACCATACAGAGCTTAACCTTGTGAGTTTTCATTCTAGGCATCCCTCCATACCCTTAGAAATACTAGGGCTTTCAGTGCTGTCTGATTAGCAACATAAATGTTGATCTCAATTCAAATATTCCATTACAAGAAGTTCGTACGATTTCTTCGTATTATGTCCTACTAAGCAGACTCTAGTACCAGTGTCTACCTTCAATTTGGATCCGGCTGTAAATAAAAATTGCCAGCAAGTATGATATCCAGCGTTTTCTCTTCGGAATTATAACATCCGGGATTTTTCCCAAATCAAGTACAGTTCCCTGGAAATGCTTGAGTGACTCAATTTCATACCTTCTTCAATCTAAATAGACTCTTTGCTGTCGTTCCGCACATAAACTCGGCGATTCAGAGAGAGTGAAGAGTTACATCAAAGGTTTCCATAAGAGCACTTCTAATGTAGAAAATCCCTTAGACATCTCCCACTCATTGTCCTCCACCACATAGAACATCCCATAGGTGAGAACTTAAAGTCGATGTTGAGATTCCTCTTAAGTCTTTCCCGTGTAGTTCTCTTCCAGAAGAGCTTGCTATCAGTAAAAGAACCCAAATACTTTGAACAATCAGCCACGTCCTTGTATTATCACCTTTTCTCTAACACCAATCTTACGCATTTCATTAAAAGCTTTACCTTCTGAACGTCTAGTTCGATTTTAATAGAATTTGAGATTATATTAGAAAAGATGTCGATAGGTAAATTATCATTTTAAAATTGGATCTGATAAACAAAACAGAAACCGTTTCTCAGGGCGCTATGAGATGAAATTACTTTTGCGATTTGAAAAATTGTTATGGGTGGTTAAAATTGGTTCCGCCTTAATAAATTGCCTTAATATATTTCAAAAAAATAATTTTAATTTCACTAAATTCATGACAAATATTTTATTTTAGCGCTTTAGAATGTCTCCATATCTGTGTTTAAAACTAATTTGTTAATTTATTGTGTTAAGACTAAACTACACATTTATAATAGAGACTAAATGTCTGAGAAAAACTATATATAGATGAGAATAGCAGTCTAATGGCGAGGGCACAATGACTCTTAGTTTGTTAGTGTAAATGAAAGAATGAATGAGAAAAGTCAGTACGTTGATTTTAATTAACTTTTGCAATACAAAACTGCATTAGCTGCTGCTGTTGATGACTATTAGTCCAGCCGTCAGTCTGTCTCTCTATATGCTTTTGTTTTAAATCACAAGTCTCCCCTTTTACCTCCCATCCCCCCACCTTTTGTATGTATATTTCGTATGAAAGACCACACTTTTGCCAATTAGTGAATTTTCTAAATGAAACAAAAAATTTGTATGTTTCTTCATTAGTGTAAAAGCATTTCAACCTACGCTTTTATTAAGGCAGCTTCTTCGAACCTGATACATAAACATCTTCTTAATTAAAATCCTGACACAAACATTTCATCTGCATGCGATACATCATCAAACAAACCCTTAATAGAGAGTCGAGTTTTACACTAATGAATGCCCTGCGGTAAGCAAACAATTTCTATAACAAACACTTTCAACCCCCTCCCCCCTCTTATGGCCCCAAATGCTTTAAAATCCAATTTATTTTATTACCACAAAAGGCTGGCACAACAAATAGAAAGAAAAAACAACAACAACAACTCACAACGAAGCAAATTTTTAATTGCTTAATTGTTGAGTTTGTAGTAGATTAATTTATGTGTGCGCATGTTTGAGCTTGTCAAATTTTTACTCTCCCTCCCTTCACTCCTGCTTGGGGTGGGCTGATTTTAAAGGCTCCTTATCTCTTCAGTTTAAACACTAGGCCTATTTGGGTGTTATTTTGAAAGTCCATTGTCATTTATGCTATCTCAAATTGGCCATCTCTTTCTAAATGTATGCTTTGGAACAAAAACATCCTATACATTTAGTCACTCTACCACTCATCTCTTGGAGCCGTTTGTGCTTTATTGTTTTAAATAAATTTAATTCAACACACATAATCGTCATCATCATTATCATCATTTACACATTTAGAAAAGAGTTTATTGTAGAATTTTCTGTTTCTATTGTTTCTGGGCTTTCAGTTGTTAAAGAAAATTTGTTGGGGTCTGGTTACAGATTGTGTGGGGCACAATGTTATCAGCATCAGAATTCCTAACAATAGAGCACACCCACATGTAGGTAGTTTGTTCTGGTTAATTGATTGCAATTTGTATGAAGATGAACAGGTTAGTGTTGCTAACTAAAAGATTAATCGTTGTTTTCCATTACTACTCTTACGGTTTTCTGCAGTTGTTTTCTGCTTCTTTCCGATTTGTTTCGTTGTTTTGTTTTAATTTCTGTAATCAGTTCTAAGTAAGGTCTACTGTAGCAGGCTCTGAGATGATGAAGCTGCCTTGTTTTATTCCGAAATACTAAAATTTGCAAGTCGGTTAAAAACGTGTTTCAAAAATTTACTTTTTTTCAGGTGATTAACTCGGATGTCCACTCCTCCTCTTCAGGACCTTCTAGAAACATTTGCTCCTCCAAATCAATTGGAAATCATCTTAAAAATGTTCATGCGAAATTTTATTAAAAAATATTCGGAACTTTTTAGATTACAGAATTGTTCCTAAAAAAATTCGTTTTGGAACCACTTTGCAATGATCATTTTTTTCTTTTTACTATTTAAAAAATTTGGGACGGTTTTTGGTATTTAGGCTTTTCCTGAAAGAATTCTCTAAAACTATAGGAGATATTTTGTATATGTATATGTATGTAAACAAAATTGCTTTTCTCCGTGTTCATAAATCAATTTTTGGCGAATTTTCTAAAAATCATTAAACCTTAGATGGTTAAATTTGGAGGTTCACCCACTATTCTCCTGACCACCAGGGGGTTTGTAATCAATTTAAATTAACTCGAAAACAGTTTAGCTATAATAATGTTCAATTTTATAAAGATATTTTAAACGCTTCAAAAGTTATAGAATTATTTTCGAAAAATTAATTTCAGATTGCTGCTTCAAACCTATAAAATCGCTTTAAAAGAAAATTAAAAATGTTTTCTTTTGTGCTTTTATTCTCTAATCGATTACTTAAATTTCCACAACACAAATTTTTTTACTCCTACATATTTCACATGCCCACACACTAACGATTAAAGAGCATAAAAGACATTATAAATGAATAATGCAATTATTATTGCATGAGAATGTTCAAAAAAAAATGTGTGAATGTGTTAATGTGTGTGTTTATGACTGTAACTGAAAAAAAACTTTAAGGCCACACTTACTCCAAGGCGTTAACAAATTGTTTCACAAAAAAAACATTCATTCATTCATTCAAAAGCATTTAAATGTGTAAAAAATCAACATTTAAACACACTCTTCACAAAAAAAAGAACACAAAAACAAATAAAAACGAAAGAACAAGAAAAACAAGAGAATCTTAAAGGAAACACCTACAAACAATAACACAAACATACTACAAAAGAAAACAATAGGCTTAAGTTTTTGTTATTGTTATTGTATTAAAAGCTTTTCTGAGTCCAAATATCTTGCAAGAAAAGGAAATTTAAATTCGGGGAAAAAATGGGGAGGTGATAAAAAAGGATAATTAAAAGGTTTAGTTGTGGTTTTTTTACTGTTTAATAAATGAAGAGTAAAAGAAATAGCTAGAGAAATGAAAGAGTAACAAAATAATAACTGTTATAAAGAGTAATGAAGAGTGAGAATTAAAGAGTTTTATTACAAAGTGTTAATTTTAGGGAAAATTGTGATGTGAAAGAGCATAAAAAACAAGTGGTTTTTAATGAGGAGAAGAATTATGTTTAAATAAAGAGACAAACCCTTTGGAAATGATTTAAGAAAACATACTCAACAACCACCCACAATAAAAAAATTCAATTGAAAAGCAAGAGACTCTCTTCCCCTACACTTTAGGGTTTGAGTATCATATTGCCAGCCTTCTTCTTTAAAGAAGAGTACACTGAGAGATATTTTTGATGAGTTATAATGAAAATAAATCTATATACATACATAATATAGGTTGTATGTATGAAACGTATAGACTCCAGAACGGCTGGACCAAATAGTAACATAGGCTGCAAAAACCTCCAATAGGGCCAGGAGGAGGGGTACCCACCATATAAAGCAAATATTGATTTTTGAATATTTAAAGAACTATAAATTTAATTAAATGCAATTTTAAATTTAATCCCAATCACTTTCTCAAGAAAAGATGGAAGAAATTAAAAAGGACTACGTGGTGCGGCACCGCCATTCAAAGCAAATATTGATTATGGAAGATCTAATTTTAATTGAAGAAAATGTAGAAATGAAAAGGTCAGGTCGAGAGGAAACGCCCTAGGCAAAGCCAATTTTAATTATCGAATATCTAAAATTGTGTCCCATTCACTCTCCCAAGGAAGAGTTTCATTAAACAAAATGTAGTATGGATAGGATCAGGGGAAGAGGTACCCCCTAGAAAAAGCCACCTTTAGTTTTCTAACATCTAAGGAGCTATTACAGTAAAGGCCTAGTTGACCAAATGTAGTACGGTTAGAATCTGGGTAGGAGGTACCTCCTATACAAAGTCAGTTGTTATTTTCGAATATCCAAAAAACTATTACAGCGAAAGCTTTAAATTAGGTCTTTTTCTTGGAGTTGTTTACTGGACAAAATATATAGAATCGGGGTGAAAGTATTCTCATACAAAGCCCATCTAAATTATCGATTAGCTAAAGAACTATTTCGTCGAAAGATGTCAAATTTTGTCACATTAGTTTTCTCGAGGTGTTGCTTAACTGGACAAAAATAAGTATCGAATATCTGATGGACTTATCTTTCGATTTGGTAAAATTCTTATTGTTTAATTTTTTAATACAGGTCGCGGTTTTTAAAATTGGTTCTGTATCTAGAAAGTAACTAAAAAGTAACTTTGTCGAAAATTATAATTTTTAATAATATAATCTTTTATATTAAAAAAAACTCTTTTCATTTTTTCTCTCAGTGTACTCTCCTCACCCACCAATATTAAATGTTACTCAAATTACTAAAATTTTAACGTTAGTCTGTCTGTCTCTTACTTTATGGGATTTTTTTATAGGTTTTGTGTTAATATGAGTGTGTAAGTAAACATTTCATAATACCCGGCCAGTAAACAGCTGTTTTACAATAACAACTTGATTCTATTTGTAGTACATACCCCCTGTTTTCTGTTTTTTTTTCATAATCAACCTAAAACTGTTTGTTGCTTTGTGTCATGTATAAAGTAACTACATTTTAAATACCTTCCTACAGCGGGCCGAAAATGTTTGCTCTAATGATGAGGATGTATAGATGGTGGCGAGGTGGTGGTGATGATAGTGGTGTTTATTACCGAGTATGAATGAAAAACATTTTGTTATTAAATTTGCCGGCAGCTCGCCTGAAAAAACACCCAGTCAGGCATTAAAAAAGTACTACTAACAAACAATCAGCAGCCATCAAACATAATATTAAATATTTTAAAACCAGCCTTGTTAAAGCGAAATAGCGGAACAAACACACCCAAGGTCGCCGACATCCACCACGCCCTAGATACGCCTCAAATTCATCAAAAGTAACAGGAGCTCATGAATGGATTATTGAGGAAAAAACTACTAACGAAAATTTTTAAACACACAACAATAAAATATAAACATTTCAAAAAAGCAAACAACAACAACATCATACAAAGTACACACCACACACCAAAAAAGCAACAACAGCAAAAACAAAACACTACGGATGTTACTCTGTTAAATAGCAGACAGACACAGAGTTGGTTATAGAAAGAAGTGTTCTTTCTACTCATTGTTTTATTCTTCTTCATTTTATTTTTTGTTTTTGCGTAAAGTTATGTTAGTTTGTTGCTTTTTTAATGTTGTTGTTGTTGCTTTTGTCCACCACCAGCTATTTGTTTTGTTTTATTTTCTTCCTTTTTTGTCTCATTATCATTATACACAGAGAGAGGGTGTGTTTGACTTTTTCTGTTGGCCTCTAACCAGAGATTGATTTTCCTTTTTACTGTTATTACTAGAGCAGAGAGTGTAGGAGAGTGTTTGTGTAGATGTTCAGTGTGTGTGTGTTTTGTTCTTTAAAGACTTTCCTTTTCATTTGTCAGCAAAATGAAAAAAATGCATTGACATTATTTTTAATGTGAATTAAATGTAAAATTCGCTGTTGCTCTCATTTAGAGAGGGGTGTGTTTTTTTGTTGTTTATTAGTGTATTTTATTTGCAAAAGAGTATTTTGTCGAATGGTGTGAAAATAAAGGGGAAAAATTATGGGAAAAAGGTAGTAACAAAATAAAACAAATAATTTAGGGCAAAATTGTGTGGAATTAAGCGTAAAGTTAATGAATTTTTAATTGAAAACAGGTTCATGCGGCTAAGTCGAATATTATGGAACCTATAACACATTTAAACACAACAAGTAGCATATTAAAAAATTTAAAGGTTTTTTGTGGATCTTCAGTAATCAAAGAATTCTTTGCATTCACTTCTCTTTTACTTTTAATTTAGACATATTTATTTCAAAATTATTACCAGGAATTGTTATAAATGCAGAGCCAGGTTACGGGTGAATTGAGAGGATCTCTGATGCGAGCAAATGTAACTAGGGGAACACTTCAGGGGGTGTTATTTCACCACTACTTTGGCTGTTTAGAGTGCTGTGTTTCTTTAATTGGAAAGGTTTTAAGGTTTCAGTATAAATTGGTTTCAGCATTAATCCTAAAAAAGCGGATTTAGTGGTATTTATGTAGAGAAGGAAAATATCACCTTTTTTACTTTTCTAAGCTTGATGGAAATCTTAGGTTATCTGTATTCGCTTGGACAGCAGACTGAATTTAAAAAGTATTCTAACCGAACAAATAAATTTTGCACGATACCTTGTATTCCTATTAAAAGTTTCTTAACTGGAAAAGTTGCTTAAGGACTAAATTATTTTACTGGCTGCATACGTCCGTGGTAAGGCCAGGACGTGTCATGTATGGTAGCTATTGTTGATATAAAGGTTAGTGTTGAGATATTAAATAGGTTTAATATAATATGGCTCCACAGTTTAATGAGTGTCCTGAAAACGATTCCAACAGCGGCACTGGAAATCATTGTAAATGTTTCGCCAAAATAATATCGAATATCCAAAATTAATTTAATATTATTTGGGTAACTTGAATTTTTTATTTAAAAATTATTTTAAAATTTAAAATAAAATTGTTAAAATAATTTAAAAATTATCTGTTAATTCTCAAATTCATCATTAAAATAAAAATTACTCAATGAATTAAATAATTATTAGTTACTCCAAAAAACAAAATAAAAAAATCATTCATCGTCTTCATCGGAGTGATCAGATCGTCTTGAATCTCTGTCTCCCTTGTCACGCTTCTCATCCGTTTTCTTTTTTCTCTCTCCCTCTCCTCTGCCTTCTGATAAACCATCTGACCATTTTCCCCGTGGTATATCAGAATAAGCACTTGGATCCATAGGATCTAAAGCATCAGAATCTGCATTACGACTATGATGGCGTCGACTACTACCATGACTTGAATAACGTTCTCTATCACGTTCAGATCGTTCACCTCGTTCATTACGATCACGTTCTTTGCGTTGACGCGATAGAGCTCTATCCAAATCACGGGATTTTTGTTTGCGTGGCAAGGAAACAGTTGGACTACCCGCCGCTTCTTGTAAAGAAGGAAATTCATGTAAATCCAAGGTGCGCGGAGATTTGGGTCTTAAAGAAGCATTTATAATTTCCTCTACCTCACGATGATGTCTGGCTTGTGCTGATTCCTTAACCGGTTCATCTTCTATATCACTAACAGATTCTTCCTCAATACCTTGTTCATTACCGGTAGACTCTTCCATTTGTTTTCTTATGGCAGCCGCAGATTTGGTAACATCCGATTTGGGATGTGTGGGTGGAAGCCAGGAAACTAAATTTTCTGTTTCACTGACAAAATAATAGCAACCGCATCCGGGATCATACATTTCTACCCAACCCTTGGGTAAAGGATATTTACGTATTAACCGTTTATAACGTTTCATGTATTCCGGTGAAGGTTTGGGTATACCTTCACCCCATCTGTTAATGCAGAAGAGAGTACATTTGTGCCAGATGTTATACTTATTAGGACAACATTTATAGCCTGCAGCAGAGCTGGCCTCACCCATGCGTGCTTTCATTTGGGCCAACCAATTATTATCTTCCATGGGTTTACGCACTTGATCGTGATCTAAATCATATTGGGAGGGATATTGATATTCTTCAGAATTTTGTTGATTTTGTGTGTCCGTATCCATTTCATCATAGTCCTCGGCAATGACTTCTTCATTTTCTGCATTGGATGCGGGAGCTGGAGGTTCTAAAAGAGGATTTACCTTTTAAAATCATGTCAAGTTTTTTTTATACTTCTTGTTCACAAACCATTTTCTTTTTGAGCTTTTTGTTTACTAACTAAACCTCTTTGGGCCAAGCGGGCCAATAAAGCTGGAGGTAAACTCATGTCGATTTATATTTTCAGGAGTTTTGACTAATTTAATTAATTATTTTCTTTAAAATTTTATATTTTTTTAGTTTAAACCAAAATTGAACGATTTTTCTAAATGTTTACATTTTTTGCAGGAGAAATGTCAATCTTAAACTCCTGAGTTTAGCAAAAGAGAGCGTTAAGTAGACTAAATTATAGCCGCCTGTTATATAATTTACGCCGTTACAAGCAGTTCTTTGTTATTTGAAAATACATGTTTTGTTAGTAAAACGTCGTTTACTTTTTTAGTTACGTCTTAAGACGGCGTGCAATACCCTTAACATAGATTTTAAAAATTCTCTCCTCTCTTAATTGTTATGTCTCTTTAAACAGTACGTTCAGTGTATGTTCATACGTTAGTATATTACAGAGTTGTATTTTAAAACAAATTTTATTTTTTATTAATTATTGAATTAAAATGAACATTGTATTAAAAAACTCTTTCTTTATATCAATTAAATTTATTTATAGAATTTTTTGGTTGTACTTATATTAATTTTTTTATTAAAAATTTCCAATACATTTCATACATCTCTGAGGGACACGTGGTTGTTTTGTGGGTTCATTTTCTTTGCTAGGTTTCTTTTTATCTACATATTCGCCTTTGCTCATTTGGTGTCGATTCATTGAGAGCAACGCGTCTCTACGGAAGGTAAATGTTCCGGAAAAAAATGTGCTTTTTGAAATGAAGAACATTTTTTCATGTGAACAAAATTTTTTTTGAAAAACAACATATTTTACGTTTTTTGTAATTTTTGTTTTTTATTTACTTTGTTTGCCAATTCTAGAGTCAACATTCGCTGCAACAATTATTAATTAAAAATATTGGATTATTTGCCATAAAAAACTTTATTGAGAAAAATTTATGTTTATTTAAATAAATTTTTAAATTACGCCGTTAATAAAATTTGAAAAAAATTCCTAAAGTGCCAAAGATTTTTTTGGATAGAAATATTTGGACTTTTTTGTTTAAAGTTAAGAAAAAATATCTTACAATATGTCTGCCAACGTAGTACCCACCAATGGTTTTGTTACCCCTGCTGAAGATGAAAATTTACAAGATGGTTTATCTTGCAGCGAATTATTTGCCCATTCGGAGGGTTTAACCTACAAGTAAATATTGAAGTTTACAATATTTTTTTTTAGAAAGTTGAATGAAATTTTGTAATATTTGGAATTTTCAGTGATTTCCTTATCCTGCCTGGTTATATAGATTTTACTGCCGAGGAGGTAGATCTTACCACCCCTCTCACCAAAAAAATTAAATTGCGTGCCCCCTTGGTCTCCTCCCCCATGGACACAGTTACAGAATCTGAAATGGCTATTGCTATGGCGGTTAGTATATTTTTAAATTTCAAAAACTTTTCCAATTTCCGCTTCCTTTTTTATACATTAATTTACTTTTTATTTTCTTCATTTCTTTTCTTATAGCTTGGCGGTGGCATTGGCATTTTGCACCACAACTGCACACCTGAATATCAGGCCAACGAAGTGCACAAGGTTAAGAAATACAAACATGGTTTTATACGCGATCCCTCGGTTATGTCACCCGAAAATACTGTTGGTGATGTTTTGGAGGCTCGCCGTATTAACGGTTTCACCGGTTATCCCATCACCGCCAATGGTAAATTGGGTGGCAAACTTTTGGGCATAGTGACATCGCGTGATATTGACTTTCGTGAGAATCAGCCTGAAATCAAATTGGGCACCATAATGACCACTGATCTAATAACTGCTCCCAATGGCATTAATCTTCCCATGGCTAATGACATTTTGGAAAAGAGCAAAAAGGGTAAATTGCCCATCGTCAATGAGAATGGCGAATTGGTGGCCCTTATAGCACGCACAGATTTGAAAAAGGCTCGTTCCTATCCCAATGCCTCCAAAGATAGTAATAAACAGTTGTTGGTGGGCGCCGCCATTGGTACACGTCCCGAGGACAAAGATCGTTTAAAACTATTAGTGGCCGCTGGCGTTGATGTTATCGTTTTAGATTCATCACAAGGCAATTCCATTTATCAAATTGAAATGATTAAATATATCAAAAATACTTATCCCGATTTACAAGTTATTGGTGGAAACGGTGAGTCATATTAAAATTCTTGTTTTAATATAAAGAGTTTACGTATGAATCGACAGAGTTACATAGACATATTTAAATTTATTTTTCCTCATTCCCCACTTTCGGTGGCAGTAGTTGCAATAACGTCGAAAAATGCGCTAAATTACGGAAAAACATATCTAGAAAGAAGACATATTCACTAAAAATAATGTTAATCTTCTTTAAAAAGTTCAAATTTGCAAAAAGACAATGCTCGAATATATAATTAATATTCGAAAAATGCATATGTATAAAAGTCAAAAAGAATGACGATTAAAAAGCGCTAAAACACCAATAAGCGTTTAATCTTAAAAAAATTTAATTTTTTAAATTCTTAGTTATGTCGCACTTAAACTATCTGGTAAACTAACTATATCGACTGATTCCCTCGAGATTTTTTTCGGTCTATAGAATATTGTTATCTCTTGGGTCTATATACTAGATCCAATCTGTCGGATATTTCTAAATAAAATAGTAAGACATTGCAACCTGAAGTTAATCTCGGTAAATGAACATACCAACTTCCCAGGGAATACTGTTGCGGATGAAATGATCAAGAATGGTATTTCTCTCGGTCGTAAGAAAATAGACTTTAATTGGTTCAACGGTCTCATTTTGCAGATCTAGTGTCTTGCTAAGATGGCTTAATGAGTCTAGTTGCTTCATGTCAAGGCAGATGTGACCCCATTATAATGTGTTCAGGACAGAGTTCGTTAAGGGGCTCTCAAAATATCATTTATGTACTCCAATCTCAGTTGTCGTAGGACACTGTTTTATGGCTACGCATGCTATATAAAACTATATAATTAGGTCCAGATTGTGATGACAAAGTTAATAAATAATTGACTAAATGAACTAAAAACGACTAAAAGCAAATACGACTAAAATTTATTAAAATTTAGACTATTTTTTTAGAGAGTAAAACTAAAATTTTTACTCGATCTTATCACAATGGGAAGTTCAAACTTATTGAATATTAGGAAATGTCTTATAATTCTGATCTACATCTGATATTTATTTAAATATCATTAATCAAACATAACCAAACTTTTTTAAAAGCAAAACAGTTTCACACTAAAATTTGCAAAAATATTTCTCATTAAAAATTTTCCTGTATCAGTTAATTCTTCCCGTTTTTTAGTAAATATAACAAATAGTTTTTCTCTCCTAATCTTACATCATCCGATTGGCTTCCATTTTAACCCATTTCATGTTCCTTTTCTTTTTTCTTCCTATTTTTCCAGTTGTCACCCGTGCCCAAGCTAAAAATCTCATTGATGCTGGCGTTGATGCTTTACGTGTAGGTATGGGTTCTGGTTCCATTTGCATTACCCAGGAAGTTATGGCCTGTGGTTGTCCTCAAGCCACAGCTGTCTATCAAGTCTCCTCTTATGCCAAACAATTTGGTGTGCCCATTATTGCCGATGGTGGTATACAATCCATAGGTCACATAGTCAAAGCTTTGTGCCTGGGAGCCAGTGCTGTTATGATGGGTTCTCTGTTGGCTGGTACTTCAGAAGCTCCCGGCGAGTATTTCTTCTCTGATGGTGTACGCCTAAAGAAATATCGTGGCATGGGTTCCTTAGAAGCCATGGAAAGACGTGATGCCAAGGGTGCTGCCATGTCTCGTTACTATCACAATGATATGGATAAATTGAAAGTGGCTCAAGGTGTCAGTGGCAGTATTGTAGATAAAGGTTCAGTTTTACGTTATCTGCCCTATTTGGAAGTGGGTTTACAGCACAGTTTACAAGATATTGGCGCTAGATCTGTAGAAGAATTGAGATCTACAATTTATACCGGTAAATTACGTTTCATGAAACGTACTCATTCCGCACAACTGGAAGGTAATGTCCATGGCCTTTTCTCCTATGAGAAGAGATTATTCTAACATACAATGCCCTTGAGTCAACAAGGGGCACCAACAGCGAAAAAATGTAAAATCAGTATGGAAACACAAATAACCGATAATGCTAATAATATGACGACAACAACAACAGCAACAACAAGTGCTAGAAATTTTGGACTACAGCGTACATTTTAAAAATGGATTCGTAAGCGGCTTTAATTCTTAAAACAAAAACTTTATTTATCTCAAGACAAATTCTATTTTTATATAAAAAAAATCTTTCAGTTTAACTATAATTTCCTTTTAAAGGGCTTTCGGTTGAAGGAAACTTTTAAATTTGATTACTGACTTTTACTTTTTTTAAATGGTTTACCTCTTTCCCTTTTACTATTTTTTATATTTACAACAATTTTTTTATAATTATTTAGTTAAGTGTTCAAATTTTATATAATTATTATATAATTTTTACTGATTTAATTAAAATAATAGAAAGATGTATCTTTTTCTTAAAAAAAAAAACCATTATTATTGATGTTTAAAATTTTAAGTCTTTAGAAACAAAGAAACTATAATATATATACATATAGTAAAAAAATGATAAATGTTTAAAAAACTATATAGAGCTAAAACAAAAACAAACATAAATATTGTAAAACAATTAAAACTATAATAAAATAATAAAAACTTAAATTATAAATGAAGATTTTAACAATTAATCTACAATTGTGGGGGAATACAAAGGAGACTTTAGTATAAAGAAAATTTTGGTAATAACTTTTCCCCTAGAGCTTTACAAATCTATGAAGTTAAGCTCAATAAGCATCAAAGTTCTTTAGCGTCTTACGGGTGTTTATAAGACATCGAATCTTGTTCGAGGATGTACTGGTTTGAATGAACCACGATCATATTTGTGGACATCCACTTACCACTTGTAAGAGATGCGTAGAGAAAGAATTATATGCCAAAGCGCAACACCAATGTATGAACGAGCCATCGTGTTTGATTACCAACATGATTTGTCCCTGACTAGATGGGTCAAGGTCATGATTTCTACTAAACATCTCGAAAACTCTCTTGAGTGATACAGTTGCTGCAACATATGGACACTATGAGTTGGGGGTACATGCATGGAAAATACGGCTTCCTTCAAATGATTTTTACAGAAGCTGTATAAACGAACAGGAAAAGAAAACGATTCTCTATCTGCTCTACAACTGTCCTGTGCGGAATTGCGGATGATTTGCTTTGGATGGATGCAGAGTTAAATCAACTCAGGAAGTGCTTCCTTTCCGTACTCCCGGCTGATTGTCCATATAAAGTTTCTGATCAAAGTATCAAAGCTCTTTTTTAATCGATTGCAATTAAAACAAAGTTAAGAGTTTTGAAAAATCCAATAATGATTTAATCAAATTGAAATAAGTGAATAAGTGTTCAATATTTAATTGAAACAGGATAATCTTTTGTCAAGACTTCGGATATAACCACCATGTGACCATTTTCATGGTTACTTCTTCAGCCCCAAGGGGTGATTGAAACTTATGCTCTTCCAAAAACACTAGAAAAATACTTTAACAATAAATGTATAAAATTTAAGTAAAACTTATTTAACGTTCTTTTTACCTTTCCTACAGGGATTAAGTGTTCTTTAGTCTCCTTCTTTTCTTAAACATTCAATTAACCACAAACTGAAATATTGTTTTCCTATAGACAAATCATGCAAATTTTCAATTATTTTTATTTAACAATTTCGCTATCAATTGACTACAATTGATTACATTTCAATATATATATTTTTGTTTTACAATTATCGGTTGACGATAGTCGGTAATAAAAGTAAACAATTTCATTTTCATTTAATTACTTTGTAAAAATTTTATTACATTCCGTCATTCTTACAAATATAAAATTACACTTTTCTACCGCAAAAGACCTTTTGGTCTTTAACCCCTCCCCTGATTCCTTGCTATTCCTATTCAGAGTACAAGTAATTGCGTTATTGTCATTCGCAATAGTTTATTTAAGTATCTTTCTATCTATAACAAATATTTAAGTTATTAAATGACAACTTGAATCTAGATAAGGTCGAATGAACTATATAGATATTATATTGGCGACAGCTGAAAAGCGAAAGTAATATGGCTTCCTTACAATTTTTGTTTACATTATTATTTTGTTTATTGTTTTGTTTTTCTCTGGCTGTCAGTCAGTTTTTCCGATATTTGTGACGTGAACTTGAGTTATGACAACACATATATTGTAACAGGTTTTCAGCATATTTAAGGGGTCGAGGTTTTATATTTCAAACGTTTTTAATTGCTAAAATATAGGTTAGATAGCTGGAGTAGTGTAGCAGAGAAAATTGTATAATTATTGCTGTTATAAAGACAAGGGGAATTGAATTTGCTTTTAGGTGTAGAGAAAAGAATAGGAATGAAGAAAGGGTGAAGTGATATTGAAAGGGATGTAAATAAAGGGTGTTTGGTCTAGAAAAATTTTTAATATAATGACAGCTCTTCGCTTGTAAACTGAAATCAACTACCGATTTCTTTTCAGTCTCCGGTAGTTTTCGATATATAAGATCCCAAAGTTACGAGTCATAGATTCAATTTGTCTTGTTGAATAGTTAATTTAATAAAAAATACAAGAAATAAGTGGTGCTTAACAGGTTAAGGGTATGAATTGGGTACGAAATAAAAGCTTGAAGTGCGGTCTACAACTATGTATGAGAAACCGTTATTTTGAGATATTGGTTCATTTGTAAAAAAAGTCATGGCAAAAATATATAAACATTGATTTTGTCTCTTTATGGGCTAATAAACCTTTTATATATCATTGAATAGGATGACCCAATGCCTTTCATATGATACTCATATTGCTAATAAAACTAATTATCAAACGAAAAAAAAATGAATCGCAATTCGGAATTTTAGGAACCTAGAAAGAGGGAGCCCTAAAGTTCATATTATGGGTCATATGGAACAAAAACAAAAAGTTTTCTAGAACCATAAGTCGAAATGTTTCAATTAAAAAGTTTCAGTTAGAGATCATAATCAAAATCTTCGAACCCTGTATTTATTGATTTTTGTTTTATACAAAATCGCGCTCTCTTTATCAGCAAACTTGCGTATTATTCGAAAACTTATTTAACAACCCTCAATCTCTAAAGAATCTGTAGAAAAAAACAAAAATATAACAAAAAAACAAATTGCAAGTATAAAAAAATTATAAATTTTATTGTATTTGTGAGAGTGCAAATAAAACATGAACGTCTTAGGGGAAATAAAAATTAAGGCGATGCATATTAGAGGGCTTTTTATAGGTCACATTTGATCATGATGTTTTCATCCAAAACATTAGATTTAACTACAATCAAATTTCGAAGAGGTCGAATGAAATGAAAAACATGTCTTTGACATAATTCCGACACTAACGGTTTGATTCAAACATGTTGTATGACAAATAAAAGTTCTGAAATAAAACTTTCAAATTGTTTTACAAATAGTTCTTATAAGTTCAAGCATTATATAGTATATTTTCTCACCACTTTAGGTTTGATTCAAACATGTTGAATATCAAATTAATCTCGTTAGATGTAACATTCAAACAAAATATAATTACTTCATATGAGTTTAGTGGTTGTGAAGATAAGAAAAACAATAAACGGAGTCATATTTTTGGATGAGTTCAAATTCAAATTTAATACTCCTTCACTAAAGGTTCGATTCAAACATGTTGCATAGCAAATGAAACTCCATGTATGCAACTTTCAAATAAATTGTAAATACTGAGTTAAGGCGTTCTAAAGTATTTAACAACTCAAATAAGGAAAAGAAACAGATTTTCGTTGAATCCGAAATTACACACATTACTCTAGAGGTTCGATTCAAACAAGTTGGATATGAAATTAGGAGTTGAGTATCAAATTAATTCCAGTTGTTTAATTCATGTTATGCTTATTGAAAAAAGAAGCTAGAGAAACCTCAGATTCCTGGATTCGATTTATGGATTTTTTAAGTATATATTTTCAGAGGCCCCTTAAAAGGGCCTCTTTGTAATTTTGATTTAACTGCTTGAGGAATTTTTATAAAATCTACAAGTGTATAGAAACAAGTAAAACAATAAAAACTCAGGGACTTTTTGAGATTATAAAAATACCAATGAAGTGGTGGTTGGTTGGTCGATGGGATGGTTAGAGGCGCTAGTAGCCATCCAATTTTTTTTTGCCATTAACACACAAAGACACTCACCCAATAAAATAGCTACAAGTACTTGTGAAAAAATAACAACAATTTCACATATTAATTCTCTACATTGTTTAAATGCCAAACAAATAACTTTGAATGGTTTTCGCTAACTAAATTTGCTGGGAACCGGGTAATAAGCGAATAATTCGAATGTTGATGTTGAAATTTTCAATATTTCTTTGATTGAGTGAGGAGATTGACTCACTCACTCACTCGCTCACTCATTCGCAGCAGGTATGAACGAATCAAAGAAAAGCAATGAATGAAATGAAAATAATAATGATCAAAAACATTTCAAATAAATGAATTAATGAATGAATGAGCGAACGAATTACTATTGCTGGGATACCATCAGAGCGTGTAACTCGACAATGGAGGAAAACAATGAACTGAATTTGTTTATAGTAAATGAATGAAATACGAAAAATGATAATTGAGAAGAAAGAAAAATATAATTATGATTTGAAAGATAATTAATGTTTGTTAGTTGGAATTTGTATGACGGTTGTTCTCACTTAATGCAGAATGATTAAAATAAATTTACAACTTAATTTACATTCTTTATATTATTTACATATTGTGTGTGTGTATGTATATATGTATAATATATATAATATGCAAATGTGTTTATATTCCTTATAGTATTAGGATAACAGTTATGAAAATAAAGGATATTTTTTGCTTCTTCTATTTAGTTATTTAAATTAATTTTTTACGCATTTTATTTTCCTGTTTGTTTTGTTTTTTCTTAAAATTTAAATAATTTTGTTCCGTTATGTTTATTGCGCGAAATAGGCCTATTTTGCCGGTGTAGAAATGACAGGAGTTCAAAATATGTAAAACGTAAATTTTATTCAAGTCTGTCTCTCCCCCTCTCTCTCTCACTGAAAAGCAAAGGTAATCCCCACAAAGTCAATTGAATGGAATACAAATTTTGTAAAAAGAAACAAAAGAACAACAAGAAAGATGTACCGGGAAAAATATTTGCAAAAAAAAAAATATTAAAAATAATAAAAAGAATATAACAAAATGAGCCTATTTTTTATTTGATTTTTAATAAATAAAAAAGCAAAAAAGCTACGGAAAAGATAAGAGACTTATTTATATGCAATTCAAATGGCAACTGTTTGGAATCAGTTTGACACTTAGAAAACCCACTAGAAAGTCAACTCTATTCAGAAAAATTTTATTTTCTTAACTGATTATACTTTTATGGACTAGATTTTAGTCTAGTTTTTTTGAATTTAAATTATTCTAAGTTTCCCCTTTTGAAATACCATTTGAAAAATGGAAAATTCCGAGGCCTTCACGTTTTACAAAAGTGATTGCCTGAAAGAAGCTTGTGTGTTCACTAGGTCCTGGAGCTGTGATAGACTTCTACTTTTCTATAACCATGAAAATTTCCAAGTTGATTTTAAGGTGTTTGCTGAATGATTGTTCCTCTCAAAAAAAAAGGACTTTCTTTGAGGGTTTCCATTGAGATATTTGAAGACTTGGTAAAAAAAAGTGGTGCCTTCTCTTATTGTCTGATCGATATTGCATCAAACTCTATCATTATCCATTTGAGTTCCAGTAGAAAGATACCCGAAAATATTGTAGTCTGAAAAGGGCTTCCAGGCTTTGTTAACTGTTTGAAAAATTAACTCATTTGAGAAATTAATTGATAATGTTTAAAGTCTTCTACTAATGGGGCCTTCCATCCTCGTTTTTGTCTCTCCTCTGGTCTTTTTTTGTATATAACTCGTCACATTTCAAGTTAAGAAGGAAGATAAAGCAAAACCGCCTTGGTAAATGGCCATGAAGGAAACACTTTTTTTCCTTAGGGAACATATTCCCAATTTTAAGTCCATCCCAGGGCTCGAAACTCTTAGAAATTGTTTGGGTTGGTGCAATGGCGATGATGAAAAATGTGGTAATCATTTAGTATATAGATTCAGTGGTGTGTTTTTTCCAATGACGCTATTACCCCTTACGATTCAAGGACATTTAGTTGTTTGTTATCCAAATTCAGGGATGAAATAATGAATTAGATCATTATGTAGTGAAGGGTGATTAAAACTTGATTTATTTCAGTAACTTAAAGCCATAGATGACGACCAGTAAAGCTTATACGTCCTTGCTTGGACATCTTTTTTTGTTATCATTCCAATCTATGAATATGAATGAATTTGTTTTTAGTTTCCAAAGATTCCGAAATGCTTTATAGGTTTTATTTTATTTTTATTATTAGAATTTAATGAAGTTTTAATGGGAGGAATTTTCTTTTATTCCATTTTTTCCCATTAAATTTTTATGGTTATTTTACGATTTAATTAGTTTTCTTTGTTTTAGCATTTCAGTTAATCGAAGATACTTAAATCAACATTTTTATCTCGTAGTTTATTTCTGTATTAATCAATAGCTCCTCTATAAATAACCATCTCATTTTCAGCACTTAAATTCCCCTCAGGTCATCATCATCATCATCCACATCTGACCAACTCTCTCTCATTTTCATGTTAAAACTCTCAGTTTTATTCATTAACACTTCCATCTGCGTGTACGTCCGTCCATTCATTGTGATGATTCTTCTGTGCTTTAATTCATCTCCTTCTTCCCTTATTTCCCTCATTTTCACTATGCATACATATTTGGTTAAATGTTTCAAAAAAAGCTTTCTAAAAATAAACATTAAAATCGGGCAGGAAGGGGAGGAATCCACAAAATTAAGAAGAAGAGAAGTTTTTGCCATCCATAAGGTTGTTTGGCTTAAAATGCTGAGTTCCTGTTCGAATTTGATAATCATTTGCATAAATATTTTTAAATGTGTGTGCGTGTGCATATTTTAATTTCATTCAGTCATTCCTCATTTGCATGATAATGAATGTTCTTTCAATAATTATAATAACGAAGAATAATGATGATAATGATGGTGATGACGTCTGTCATTTTTAAACTCTAAAAATCACGTATAATTAAGATAATGATGAGTTGTTAATGATGATGGACACAATGCTATGCAATGCGATGAATAATGGAGAAACAGAGGAGTGTTGAAACAAAGATGCGTGTGTTTGGAATACACAATTATGCTTAAAGTTTTCCACTAGAGTGGAGCAAAGAGCAAAAGAAGATTCATGCAAGAGTTTTATAAAAAACTCGTTTTAAGTAGCAAAGGACTTCTTATTTGCAAAAAAGGATAAATGGACCATTGGAACCCATATTTTTTTAAATTTTAGTTCAATTATGATTTCATTTTCTCAAAACTTATTCAGCTCGCATGAAAATAGTCAACTTGTGTCTTACTGTCACAAGTTATATAAAGATTGATTTTGATGATTTGAGATATCTCAGTAGGTCGTTAAGTCTTATTCCTTATAAATCACTTAGATCGTCTAATATAAGGTCTTGTAGGTATCGTTTTCTTTTGATTCCTGGGATTAGACAGTTAAGTTTGAAAATTGTTGAGTCCTTTTCCATATTTCTGCAGCAACGACAGTTGTCATTTAAGCGCAATGTATGTCCTTACGATTGTGGTTCATGAGTTGCACTGTTTTTGTCATATTTCATATGTGTCATTTTGGCTAACCGCACCTCATATACCCAAGAGGGAATTTTAACTGATTCTGCATTGGTTGTAAAGCAACCTGACTGCACTCCGGAACCAATGCTAAAGTAATTTCAAAAGTCTGCATTTAAAAACCAGAAAATACATTGTTCGGTTGAAAGCTCTCATTGCGACGGATTCCAAATCCAAGATTATTTATGATTCAAAGTTAACGATGATGTTTATTCACCAGTGATGCGGTAATCTCCTTTAAACTACATTAATGCATCCTTAAGGCTAATTAAACATTGATATGTTCCAGTAACTTTTAGTACAATTTTGTTTCCAATTGAAGTGACTGTTCTGCTCTGCATAGAAATGTGTTTTACTGAAACGTTCCATTATTTCTAAATGGACTCTAATAGATGAAATTGTTTTTTTTTTCAAGTTTATGATCCAAAGTTAAGGGTGATCAAGTGAATTTTTACAAACTTGAAGGTTTAATTGTGAAAAGTGATAACAACTTAATTGACTGCAACAACTCAAAAAATGGTCATAGAAATTGATCTGTAAAGCTTCAACATTATTGGGTGATGCACCTTTTCAAAATAATTATAATCATATCATAATAATCATCTTTGAGTGCAATTTTGAAATCTATTTCCTGTGTTATTTCTATATTCTATGTTATCGTTCGGAATTGGAAGGAATAGAACTATCAGTTTAGTTCTATTCGTTCCAATTCAGATCGATAACATGGTCTGACTGATCAAAACTACTTCGTTTTAATGAAATTGAAACTTCGCAGAGTGTTTTTTGTGACAAATTAAATGGAAATAAATCTGTAACGGCTGGTCCGATTTCAAAGAAAATTCAATTTGTGACAGTGGAGGTGTAGATAAGTTTAAGCTTTGGGATTTAATTTTGTTTGCACGTCTCGAGTTATAATGGTTAAATGTTTGAAACGATGTAAATTTGTGATAACGATATTAATTCCTTATCACTAATGGGTGCCGGTCCTTAGCGTCTTAAATACAAATGAACCGATTTCAAAAATTTTGATTAGTCGATTCTGCTAGCAAGGCCTACAAAAAATCCTTGGCGTTTTTATAGTATAATGTATACAAAAAAAGTATACTTTTTTATGCTCATTAGAAAAATGAGGGCTGTGTTTTGAAATTTTCGGGGCATTATTGAATTGTAAGGAACGTTTATTACAGAAATAGCTTTCGTTTGGAAAGACTAAAAACTCGTCAGCGATGGCATTTTGAAGTTAATTGAGAGAGACATGGAATCAAAAACGATTTTTTTAATTAAATTAAGCTTATTTCCTTCTACAAAATGCATAATTATTTGTTAAAATAAACTGCTGAAAAAATTCATTGACATTTTTAGTTCATTATTTAAACAAAAATAGCATTAAACAAACAGCAGCTACTTTGAAAAATGATTTTTTTCCTATAGCAATTTATTTTGCTATAACTTGCCAAGTAACCAACTCTTCAGAATTTATAGCACAAAACAATATTTCTATAAAGAATTTTAATTAATATTTATTTAAGCAGTATTTGAGCATTGAGTATAGATGAGTGTGCACACGACTATGAATATGAATTTAATTGAAAAGCATTACTTTTTTATAGCATTTTTTACACTTAACCCTGGTTAAGCAAAGTAACTCAAATATATTGCATAATTCAGTCTAACAGAACTCGTTTTAAAAGTATTAGATGTTTGTAATGATTTTATATTATAGAAGAGAATACACACACACATAAACGAATAACATCTATTATTTTTTTAATATTAAATTTATAATGGTTCCAGTTTGAAAAGTGAAAAGTGGCATCTGGTTGTTGGTGCTGCTTGTTACTTGTTATTTTTGTTTGAATTTTTTTCTATAATTTTGTATAAAAGCTCTGAGTTTTAAACAAGTTACCATCATATGCTGGAAGCCTGTTAACTAGTTCGTTTATTTTCTGGAAAAAGACGACATTGGATGGATGTGATTGCTTCTTACTTAGTCTTTCTAGTGTACATACGGTTTTTTTTTAATGGAAGATTAGTTTCAAGAGAGAAAAATGCATCATTAAACATTTTGCATTTACTCACACACATACAGACTAACAAAACCATAATAGAGATAAAGCAAAAAAGTAAATAAACAAAATGTTAATTTATTAGTCAAGAGTCCAAAGGGAGGGATTGCAAAACAAACTGTTTTTACTCTTGAGAAGGGGGTTTATACTGAAAAAGTGTAAAGAGAGAGGAATAGTGCAAATACACATGCTTGTATTTATTCTTAACACCCTGCCTTTAAAAATAACAACAACAACAATAAATAATGTCATTTTTTATATACTTATCATGAGTAATAACAAAGGTACACATTTCGACTCCTTCTTTTTACTCTTCATAAGAACGGATCTTTCAAAGAGTTTAATTTTAATTTTTAAAAAGAGAGCTTCACTTTTTCATTGCTCTTCAAAAAGAGTTTAAATTAAAAAAAATGATAAAAATCAAATAAAAAAGAGTTTAAAAATAAATAATTCGAACAATTTTTTTTTAAGTCGTGTGTAGCATTCAAAAATATTTTTATTAAGATGCTTGTTTTTGTTGTATGAATTTTTGTGTATTTTTGTTATTGTATTTTTTAATTTAAAACAACAACAGCAAATTTTATTGCGAGAAAAAATTTTCTTGTACATTTTTTGTTTTTTTTCTATTTTATATTTTTGTATTCTTTTTAACCATTTCGCATTTTTCAGCAAGTTTAAAACTAATCCTCTTTTTTACTCTGAAACTGAGAGAAGAGTGAAATAAGATGAAAAAATTTAAATGAAAAAAAACAGTGTTTTACTATTTTTAATCTCCTCAAATGAAGATTAAAAATTTAAATCATTAGAAAATTAAGATTTTGCTCTGAGGCTTTCGTACTCTGGTAATAACAACAATAATTTGCAAATTATATTGTTATTGTTCTTCTAGTATAACATTTTTTGTTTATCGTTGTTGTTGTTATTATTGTTTACTTTTTGGTACGTGTTTTATACATTTGTTATTATTGTTTTTTTCTTTGTTTTCTTAATACAAAAATATAAAAAAAAACAATACAAAAAGTTTTGTTGCCACACTTTCTACTCAATTCTGTTAGCCATGTTCTTTTGTTGTTGTACAACTGTTGAAATATAACAACAACATATTGTTTATAAACCCATCAACCACCAACCAACATGTTTAATCATCATCAGCTCTACATGTATATACAGTTTGTTATTGTTTTTTTTTTTTTTTTTTGCAATGTGGTTGTTGTTCTTAGTGGCATAAATAAATGACAATTAAAAGTTTTAACCGGCAGCACTTTTGCTACACACATTTTCTATTGTTTTTGTTAAAAGGCATAGAAAATACCCAGCAGTTTTAAGTATTCGTTACAAATTAGTAGTCAATTTTCTGTATCTCTATCGTTGTGCGTTTTTATACTCTTTTTTTGCTCTTCAAAAAATCGAATCCTTTAAAGAGTTTAATTTAATTAAAAAAATATTTTTTATCGTTAATCAAAAATAATAAAAATAAAAATATTGTTTAAGCAAGAATTTTTTGTCTGCCTGTTTAAATACATTTTATAATTTTCTGTTTTCTTTCCAAATCATTTCGAATTTTCGAGCGTGTTTTTCTTCACTTAAAGAGGTGTAAAATATGTATTTTTTCGATTTTGTTCTGTGCAAACAAAAAATAAAGATAAAATGTTTAATCGAAAAAAGGAGCTATTTTAATCTTCGCAAATGAAGATTAAAAATTAAGATCAACCGAAAATAAAGATTTTGCTCCGAGTTTTATCTCTGGTCTGTGATGACAACTTGATTCATTTTAGCAACTCAAAAATCATTTGTCATCATTTGGTACTCATACCGCAGCCTTAACCCACTTAGTACCAACAATATGGAACCACAAAATTGAAAATTTTCAAAAAATCTAAGTTTCTAAATTCAAAATTGTTTAAATAGAACAATAAAAAATCATCAAATACTTACGATTTTCTATGCCAGGAAATTCATCGAAGAAGATTATTTTAATTAATTTTATTTCAATGATTTTTTTCATAACTTTTACTTTTTCTTTTTGAATTAATTTTTTTTTATAAAATATGGATTTTCTTCCTTTTCAGCACTTGAATATAAATGCTCTGCTTTTTCATTTTATTTGAAATTAATTTTATATTTATTTTATTTTTTTTCAATTTGCAAAATATTTTCACTTTTTATATCATTTATTTTTTTATTTTAATGACATCTTTTGCTTTTTCTTATTAAATTATTAATTTTTTTTAAATAATTTTCTTTATCACTCACTTGACAATATATACATCGTATTGCCTTAAACGACGAATCCCGGACAAGAATAAAGCGACAACCGTACCGCCACGGTAAAACGTAATCCAAAAACCCGACACGAAATGCCGTAAAATCTAACAACCGATGATACACCGAAACCGACAATCATTTATCGAGGCGAAATCCAATGCGAAGGACCAATATTTAATACATACATATATGGTTCCCTATATATCTAAAAAATAAAGCAAATTAATGGACTTTACCTAAAAATTCGATCAAGTTTATTGAAAATTTTTAAAGAAAAATTCAATTCATACCCTCTACCACCACAAGTGGTGAAGGGGGTACTTTGTCATTCCGTGTGTAACGCTAAAAAGGAATCAACTCAACATGTATACATTATCTTGCATCAAATCAAAGTCTGAGTCGATTTAACAAAATCAGAACAATAAACCAACACTTGTTCCATCACCAAATTCTTTACCATCAAAATTAACACTAAATCAATATCAAAACTAATTTCCTCCTCCCACAATCATACTCACATATAAAAATGAAAAGTAAATGCAAACTCAGAAGCACCTAAAACACAATAAACATATTCTCCAACAGAAGATCAAATGCAAACACAATGAAAAAAAAACAAATAAAAACAAACAAACAAAAAATATAAAATAAAAACTATGCACACACACATATTTACATATGAATTTCTTCATTTCTATTGAAACACTTAAAATATAAATTCCACTCAACAATAAAATCTCCTACAAAAATGTATGAACTATAAACAATTAACACTCATTCTCATAACAAACAAACTTTTTACATTACCAACACTAATACCAATTTCCTTCCTATTGCTATTCATAAACAAATAAAAACAACTCAAAAACAAAACTTACTTACAAACACTCAAACATACTCTGCTTTGCTTACCAATTTCTCCCAAAAACAAACAAGCAACAGCAAGCACACCACCCTGTTCCCTTCAACCATCACACTTTCTAACACCAAATATGATAAAAAAAACTCCTAAATATTCCAGAAACTTTTTATATGTTTTATGATACAGAAATATATTGATGACGTCATATTTACTGGAACACACATATTCAACAGCACTTAATGTAAATTCCAATAGAAAAGTTTTAAACTCTTATAACTTTCTTTGCACTTAAAATTTCACTTTCATTTTTTCACCAAACGTTTGCATTTTGATTGATCTTTAATTTAAGACTAATTTTATTAAATTTCATAAACTTTTACTTAATTAATTATTTTAACAAACACGGATCGACACCTTTTACGTCCGGACACACTGAATAATTAACTCGAACTAAAAGAGCAATATCGATTGATGTTCTTTCTATCCCAACACTTAGTTCCCCTTCCATTGGCAAAAGCGGAAAAAGGAAATAGGGGAAATAAAACAACAAACTATCTCATCAATTACTCTTAGTTAATAAAAGAGAAAGTTGGTTAAAAAGAGTAGAGATCAAAGCAAATAACATGTGTTCTCTTTATAACCATTTATTTTTTTACTCAAATACATGTTTTAATAACTGAGTAAGTTCGTTTGAGAGTGCATTTGTATTGTATAACTTTACTTTTTGTGTGTTCTCTTATTAATAAAAGGGTTTAAAGAGAGTGATTGAATTATATTTTATGAAAGTTATGTGTTGTACAATGTCTCCAAATCGTTTTTTTTAATAATTCCGTAACTTTAAACCGTTACTGATATCTTAATGAAATTTTTTTAATCAGAGCTGAGGTGTATCTCAGCTGACTTGAAAAAAACACAAACATCCGGATGCCTTTGAGGCAGACACATGTTCACAAGACCTATCCAAACTTGGTAAATTTTGAAAAAAACCAAATATATTAACAAAATTTTAATAAAAATTTTCAATAAAAATTTTCAATAAAAATTTTCAATAAAAATTTTCTATAAAATTTTTCTTTAAAGAATTTTACATATTTTTTTTAAATATTTGTTAAAAAATATCTATAAATTTTATGTTTTTTTTCTAAATATTAGCGATAGTCTCTATTCCTTACAATTAAAAAATATATTTTAGTTTTAAGATTTTTTTTTTAATTCTCAAACTCCCTTTCAAGTTGCTAAAAAACAAACAAACATCAAACCAACTAACATATTAACTACTTTAAAACACAAAAAGAAATTACGAATCAAGCAATTAAACCAACACAAAAAAAAGAAAACAACATTTGTTCGAACATCCAACTACAACATCCATTTACAACCAAAATTTACACCAAACCAACATTAAAACCATTTTCCTTTTCTGTTTTGTACTTACAAACTATTAATAACTTACACTCACATACATAGAAAAATTAAGAAAATCCAAATTCAGAAACACCTAAAACACCACAAACATGTTCTCCCAACAGAACATCAAATGCAAACACAAACAAAAAAGCACGCTCTATATATAAATTCATAACAATGCATACACACATCCATACTTACATATGAATTTCTTCATTTCTATTGAAACACTTAAAATATAAACTCCACTCAACAATAAAATCTCCTAAACTAAGTATGAACTATAAAAAATTCACTCTCATTCTCTTAACAAAAAATTTTACATTACCACTAATACCAATTTCCTTCCTATTTATCATAAAAATAAAAACATCTCAAAAACAATTCATATAAAAAGCTTACTTACAAACACTCAAGTATATACTCTGCTTTCTTTACCAATTTCACTCAAAAGCAAACAAGCAACAGCAAGCAAAATCTCACACCACCCTGTTCCCCTCAACCATCACACTTACTAGCACCAAAATATTCCAGACGCGTCTTAAATGTTTCTTAGATACAGAAACACATTGATGACGTCATAATTTTTGCAACACACACACACTCAACATTACTTTATGAAAATTCCAATAGAAAAATTTTTCTTAAACTCTTGTAACTTTCTTTACACTTAAAATTTTACTTTCATTTTTTCACCAAACGTTTGCATTTCGATTGATCTTTAATTTAAAACTAATTTTATTAAATTTAATAAACTTTTACTTAATTAATTATTTTAACAAACACGGATCGACACCCTTTACGACCGGACACAATGAACAATTAACACGAACTAAAAGAGCAGTATCAATTGATGTTCTTTCTATCCTAACACTTAGTTCCCCTTCCTGTGACAAAAGCGGAAAAAGGAAGAAGGGGAAATAAAACAACAAACTATCTTATCAATTACTCTTAGTTAATAAAAGAGAAAGTTGGTTAAAAAGAGTAGAGATCAAAGCAAATAACATGTGTTCTCTTTACAACCATTTATTTTTTTACTCAAATACACATTTTATTAAATGAGTATTTGAGTAAAAATTTATGAAAAAAAAGATGTTTACTTTTTTGTTAAGTTCTCAAATAGCAGAAATATAATAACAAGGCGATTATATAAGCCAATTTTTAAATAAATTTTTTAAAATATTTTTTTAAGAACATTTTTATATAAAATGTTTATAGAAAAACTTTATAGAACATTTTTTATAACAAAAAGTTTGTAGCAATTTATTTATATATTTATAGCGAAATTTTCATTGAAATTTTGAAAAAAAAATGTTTCCTAACTTCTTTCAAAGAAATTTGTTTAAAAAAAAACTATAAAAAATTTTCTATAAAAATATTTTTAACATTTTTTGATTTTTTCCTTTTTTTCTAAAAAAGCTCAATATGAAAATTATTACAAAAATATTTATAAAATTATTGTTAAAGAATTCTCTATAAAAACTTTAAGATTTGGTTTTTAAATTTATTTTATATTTTTTTCAATTAATAAAATATTTTATTTATTCATTTAAAACCAAAATATCTATAAATTTAAGGGTTTGTTTCTAAATGTTACTTTAGATTCATAAAAAAATATATGAAAATTGGTGATAAACTCTTTTCCTTTCGATTAAAATAATATATTTCAGTTTTAAGATTTTTTACATTCACAAACCAATTAAAAGATCAACCGCTTTAAAACACAAAAACAATAAAGTATTAAACAAATAAACCAACACAAAAAATATTTATTCCAAGATTGAATTCTTTACAACTAAAATTTACACCAAAACAACATTAAAACCTATTTCCTTTTCTGTTTTGTATTTACAAAAAATAATAATAATAATAATAATAAATAAATAAATAAATAATAATAAAAACTAACAATCACATGAAAAATGTAAAGTAAATCCTAAGTAAGAAGCACCTAAAACACAACAAACATATTCTCCCAATCGAACATCAAATCCAAACACAAAGAAAAAAAAGCAAAGAAAAAAAATCAAAAACAAATTTCAAAACAATGCATACCTACGTAGTTACATATGAATTTCTTTATTTCTATCGACACACTTAAAATATAAATTCCACTCAACAATAAAATCTCCTAAACTAAGTATGAACTATAAAAAATTAACTCTCATTCTCTTAACATAAATTTTACACTAACAACACTAATACCAATTTCCTTCCTATTGCTACTCTTCCACAAATAAAAATAAAAACTACTCAAAAACAATTCATACAAAAAGCTTACTTACAAACACTCAAGTATATACTCTGCTTTCTTTACCAATTTCACTCAAAAGCAAACAAGCAACAGCAAGCAAAATCTCACACCACCCTGTTCCCTTCAACCATCACACTTACTAGCACCAAAATATTCCAGACGCGTCTTAAATGCTTCTTAGATACAGAAACACATTGATGACGTCATAATTTTTGCAATACACACACTCAACATTACTTTATGAAAATTCCAATAGAAAAAATTTTTTTCTTTAAACTCTTGTAACTTTCTTTACACTTAAAATTTCACTTTCATTTTTTCACCAAACGTTTGCATTTCGATTGATCTTTAATTTAACACTAATTTTATTAAATTTAATAAATTTTTACTTAATTAATTATTTTAACAAACACGGATCGACACCTTTTACGTCCGGACACACTGAATAATTAACTCGAACTAAAAGAGCAATATCGATTGATGTTCTTTCTATCCTAACGTTCAGTTCCCCTTCCTTTGGCAAAAGCGGAAAAAGGAAATAGGGGAAATAAAACAACAAATTATCTTATCAATTACTCTTAGCAAATTAAAGAGAAAGTTGATTTAAAAAGAGTATTGATCTCTACTCTTTTTAAATCAACTTTCTCTTTACAAATATTTTCTTTATTACCATTTATATTTTTGCTCAAATACATGTTTTAATAACTGAGTAAGTTCGTTTGAGAGTGCATTTGTATTGTATAACTTTACTTTTTGTGTGTTCTCTTATTAATAAAAGGTTTTAAAGAGAGTGATTGAATTATATTTTATGAGAGTTATGTGTTGTACAATGTCTCCAAATCGTTTTTTTTAATAATTCCGTAACTTTAAACCGTTACAGATATTTTAATGAAATTTATTTAATCAGAGCTGAGGTGTTTCTCAGCTGACTTGAAGAAAAACACAAACATCCGGATGCCATTGAGGCAGACACATGTTCACAAGCCCTATCTAAACTTGGCAAATTTAAAAAAAATCTATATAAATATATTAACAAAATTTTCAATAAAATTTTTCTATAAATTTTTTCTTTAAAGAATTTTACATATTTTTTTTAAATATTTGTTAAAAAATATCTATAAATTTTATGTTTTTTTCTAAATATTAGCGATAGTCTCTATTCCTTACAATTAAAAAATATATTTTAGTTTTAAGATTTTTTTTAAATTCTCAAACTCCCTTTCAAGTTGCTAAAAAACAAACAAACATCAAACCAACTAACATATTAACTACTTTAAAACACAAAAAGAAATTACGAATCATGCAATTAAACCAACACAAAAAAAAGAAAACAACATTTGTTCGAACATCCAACTACAACATCCATTTACAACCAAAATTTACACCAAACCAACATTTAAACCATTTTCCTTTTCTGTTTTGTACTTACAAACTATTAATAACTTACACTCACATACATAGAAAAATTAAGAAAATCCAAATTCAGAAACACCTAAAACACCACAAACATGTTCTCCCAACAGAACATCAAATGCAAACACAAACAAAAAAGCACGCTCTATATATAAATTCATAACAATGCATACACACATCCATACTTACATATGAATTTCTTCATTTCTATTGAAACACTTAAAATATAAACTCCACTCAACAATAAAATCTCCTAAACTAAGTATGAACTATAAAAAATTCACTCTCATTCTCTTAACAAAAATTTTACATTACCAACACTAATACCAATTTCCTTCCTATTTCTACTCTTCCACAAATAAAAATAAAAACATCTCAAAAACAATTCATATAAAAAGCTTACTTACAAACACTCAAGTATATACTCTGCTTTCTTTACCAATTTCACTCAAAAGCAAACAAGCAACAGCAAGCAAAATCTCACACCACAATGTTCCCCTCAACCATCACACTTACTAGCACCAAAATATTCCAGACGCGTCTTAAATGCTTCTTAGATACAGAAACACATTGATGACGTCATAATTTTTGCAATACACACACTCAACATTACTTTATGAAAATTCCAATAGAAAAAAATTTTTTCTTTAAACTCTTGTAACTTTCTTTGCACTTAAAATTTTACTTTCATTTTTTCACCAAACGTTTGCATTTCGATTGATCTTTAATTTAACACTAATTTTATTAAATTTAATAAATTTTTACTTAATTAATTATTTTAACAAACACAGATCGACACCTTTTACGTCCGGACACACTGAACAATTAACACGAACTAAAAGAGCAGTATCAATTGATGTTCTTTCTATCCTAACACTTAGTTCCCCTTCATGTGACAAAAGCGGAAAAAGGAAATAGGGGAAATAAAACAACAAACTATCTTATCAATTACTCTTAGTTAATAAAAGAGAAAGTTGGTTAAAAAGAGTAGAGATCAAAGCAAATAACATGTGTTCTCTTTACAACCATTTATTTTTTTACTCAAATACACATTTTATTAAATGAGTATTTGAGTAAAAATTTATGAAAAAAAAGATGTTTACTTTTTTGTTAAGTTCTCAAATAGCAGAAATATAATAACAAGGCGATTATATAAGCCAATTTTTAAATAAATTTTTTAAAATATTTTTTTAAGAACATTTTTATATAAAATGTTTATAGAAAAACTTTATAGAACATTTTTTATAACAAAAAGTTTGTAGCAATTTATTTATATATATATTTATAGCGAAATTTTCATTGAAATTTTGAAAAAAAAATGTTTCCTAACTTCTTTCAAAGAAATTTGTTTAAAATAATTAAAAAACTATAAAGATTTATATAAAATTTTCTATAAAAATATTTTTAACATTTTTTGATTTTTTTCCTTTTTTTCTAAAAAAGCTCAATATGAAAATTATTATAAAAATATTTATAAAATTATTGTTAAAGAATTCTCTATAAAAACTTTAAGATTTGGTTTTTAAATTTATTTTATATTTTTTTTAATTAATAAAATATTTTATTTATTTATTTAAAACCAAAATATCTATAAGCAATAAAGAATTAAACAAATAAACCAACACAAAAAAATATTTATTCCAAGATTGAATTCTTTACAACTAAAATTTACACCAAACTAACATTAAAACCTATTTTCTTTCCTGTTTTGTATTTACAAAAAATAATAATAATAATAATAATAATAATAATAATAATAAATAAATAATAAAAACTAACAATCACATGAAAAATGTAAAGTAAATCCAAAGTAAGAAGCACCTAAACCACAACAAACATATTCTCCCAACCGAACATCAAATCCAAACACAAAGAAAAAAAAACAAAGAAAAAAAAATCAAAAACAAATATCAAAACAATGCATACACACATCCATACTTACACATGAATTTCTTTATTTCTATCGACACACTTAAAATATAAACTCCACTCAACAATAAAATCTCCTAAACTAAGTATGAACTATAAAAAATTAACTCTCATTCTCTTAACAAAAATTTTACACTAACAACACTAATACCAATTTCCTTCCTATTGCTATTTATAAAACAAAACCAATACATACAAAAAGCTTACTTACAAACACTCAATTATTTACTCTGCTTTCTTTACCAATTTCACTCAAAAGCAAACAAGCAACAGCAAGCAAAATCTCACACCACCCTGTTCCCTTCAACCATCACATTTACTAGCACCTGATAATTCCAGACGTGTCTTAAATGTTTCTTAGATACAGAAATAAATTGATGACGTCATGGTTTTTGCAACACACACACTCAACATTACTTTATGAAAATTCCAATAGAAAAGTTTAAAACTCTTGTAACTTTCTTTGCACTTAAAATTTCACTTTCATTTTTTCACCAAACGTTTGCATTTCGATTGATCTTTAATTTAAGACTAATTTTATTAAATTTCATAAACTTTTACTTAATTAATTAATTAAAGGAAATCGCGTTAATGCGGTCAACAACCAGACACAATGAAAGAACAACTCGAACTAAAAGAGTATTAATGATTGATGTTCTTTGCAAACTCTTAGTTCCTTTTCCTTTAGTAACAAAAGGAAGTAGGGGAAAAACAACATTATTAAACTTCCCACTCTCTTTCTCTTAAATAATATAAACAGCACTTAATTTAAAAGAGAGTAAAAAAAGTAACACTTTTGTTACACTTTTTGCATTTACACAGTAGCAAGAACACATCAACCGTAAATAATTACTCAATTACTCTCATTGAACTTCTTTTAATATAAGAGAACATTTAATGAGTAAAGTAAAAACATACATACCAATCAGAAAGCCATGTTAATTCTCTTAAATGTAATAAAAAAGAGTTAAAAGTAAATCGTAAAGTAATTAATTGTTTCATTTCCCCTACATCCTTCTTCCGCTTTTGCCAAAGGAAGGGGAACTAAGTGTTAGAATAGAAAGAACATCAATCGATATTGCTCTTTTAGTTCGAGTTAATTGTTTACTGTGTCCGGTCGTAAAAGGTGTCGATCCGCGTTTGTTAAAATAATTAATTAAGTAAAAGTTTATTAAATTTAATAAAATTAGTGTTAAATTAAAGATCAATCGAAATGCAAACGTTTGGTGAAAAAATGAAAGTGAAATTTTAAGTGTAAAGGAAGTTATAAGAGTTTAAAGTTTTCCTATTGGAATTTACATAAAATAATGTTGAGTGTGTGTGTTGCAAAAACTATGACGTCATCAATGTATTTCTGTATCGGGGGAACATTCAACAGGTTTTTCTTGTCTCTCTGGTATATTTAGGAGTTATTTTCATATTGATTGTGTACTCAATTCGTGTTAGTTTTATATGTTTTTGTATGTTAGTTAAATTGAAAAGAGGGTGGTTTTTGAGTGATATTAATAGGCAGAGTATATGAGTGAGTGTTGGTAAGTAAACACAAATGTAGTTTTGTTGTATTTTACTTAAGTAAGTTTTATTTTGCTTTTTCGTATTTTTTTGTATAGATTTTGAGTTGGTTTTTATTGTTGTTTTTTAATAAATAGAAATGGGATGTAAATTCTTATTAGTGTTTTTTTCTTGAAGATTTTATTGTTATGTGATGTTTATTATTTATGTGTTACGTTATTGGTAAAGAAAGGGAGACGTACTTATATTAGTTGCATATGTAAAAATGTGTGTTTATTGTTTTTACTCTTATTTAAAGCATTTTAAGATCAGTGTTTTTGCTTATGCTTTTTATTATGTTTGCATTTGGTGCATTTGTTTGAGAGAATATTTTTACTGTGTTTTAGGTGCACCTAAGTTGCCTTTTTTATTTTTGTTAGTGTGAGTGGTTTTTAAAACAAAATAGCAAGGAAATTAGTTTGAATGTTGATTGAGTGTAGATTTTAGTTATAGAGAATTTTATGAGAGAGTAAATATGAGTTTTTTGGCTTATTTTTATTTGTATGATTTGTTACTTTCTTATTGATCTATTTATTGGTTTGATGTTGTTTTAAATGTGTTTGAAGTTAGATTGTTTTTTAACAATTTGAATATGTATTTGAGGAAAGAATAAATGTTAAAAAATAAAGATTTGTATTTAAAAATGGGAGGAAATGAGATTAAATGTGTAATAATTTAAATTTTTATATGAAAAAATATCTTTTTCCGTTTTATACTTAAATTTTACTTTTGTTAAAAAAATTCTCTTAGTTAGAATGATATATGTGGGACGATTTTTAGGTAATAGTAGTACTGGAGGGAGGATCTCAATCTGATTAGGTTTATACTTTGATAATCCGATATTTGTATACATATTAAGTTAATAAAAATTAAAAGAACCAAACTGTTATGAATAATATCAGCTTAACGCGAAACTGACGTTAATATGCAAAACTTTCGGTTCGCAGGATAACGAAACTTTTAATAGTTTATTTCGGGTTTCGGTATATTATCGGTTGCGTTATTTAATGGCTCCATGTGTCGGGTTTTTGGATTACGTTTTCACGTGGCGGTACGGTTTGTCGATATATATTCGTCGCGAATCGTCGTATGAGGCAATACGAATGAAATTATTGTCAAGTGAGTGAAAAAATTATATGTATATAAAAGTAAAATATTTTATTTGATAAATGCAAAAAATTTCATTAAAGTAAAAAAGTAAAAAATTAAGAAATTTTGAAAATTAAAATAAATAAATAAATAAATAAATAAATAAATAAATAAATAAATAAATTAATTAATTAATTAATAAAAATGTCATTTAAAATATTATCAAACAGCAGAGCATTTATAAAAAAGTGTTAAAAAGAAAATAATGAAAAAAGTGCTAATTTGAAGAAGAAGAAAAAAGTTTGGGAATGTAAAAAATTTTTAATTAAAAATAATAATAAATCCTCTTCGATGGAGTCTTTTACCACAGAAAATCGTAAGTATTTTGAAAATATTTAATTATTTCACAATGGTGCTGAAAAAATATTTTTAATAATATTTAAAACTATTTCCGCAATTTTAAATTTCGAAGAAATTGCAAATATTCGAATTTGGCCTATAGAGTCCACATTAATTGAAACTATGGAACAAATTTTATTATATAATAATTTTTTAATAACTTTTTTAATTCAAAATTTTGATTAAAAAGATTCAATTTAGAAAATTTTTATAGAAAATTTTGTAAGAAATTGAAGAACATTTTTATAGAACATGTTTTAATGAAAAATTTAAAAGGAAACTTTTATAAAAGCATTTGAAGGAATTTTTGCAAAAAAAAAAAATATATATTAAAGAAAATTTTTTTTAAAAGAAATTTTCATTATTACAAAAAAAATTTTATAAAAAATTCTTTAAAGAAAATTTAACAAAGAGATTTTTAAATAAATTTTTTATAGATAATTGTTTAAAAAATGTTCATAGTCCCTCCTTCCGCTTTTCTAAAGGAAGAGGAACTGATGGTTTGTAAAAAAAGAACATCAATCTTAATACTCTATAAAATCAAATTGTTTGTTCATTGGTGATGTTTTGCTTACTTCTGCTTGTTTATTTGCAGCTTTAGTTTTTGAGTGAAATTAGTTGTGAGTGAGTGTTATAAAGAACATTCGTATATTGCTTTTGTATGAAGTCTTCCAAATGCACGTTTTGAATTGTTTTTATTGTTATTTTGAATAAATAACATTAAATCAACCGGATTTGATTTATTTTTAACATCAATCAGTGATATATTTGGTACACATATCTAAATGTTTAGTACTGACATTTAATCAAAGGTATCCGATTCATAAAACCACAAGCAACATTGCATTTGTTTAGTATAAAACTCATAGAAAATTCAGAATCAAGAATTTTGAAGAATTAAATAAACAAATTGTATAGGGAAAAAACTTTTCGTTATTAACCCTACACCATATTGGGATATTATGCGTTTGTGTTGATTTTTGTTACACATACCTTTAAGTATTCCGTTCAACTCTATCGACCATCTGAGTCGATTTAACAATTTCCACTTGTACATCTATTCGACTGTCTGTCCAGGTAAACATTGTAATAACTCTACTCTACGTAATTATATATTTTGAGCGATTTCAATGACATTCAACACTAATATGTACCAAATTATATGAGTATCGTTCCATTATATCACATATCATCCACACACATTTTATTATAGTGAACAAAAATCGATGTACGATATACGAGGGTCACTGCATAATTTCTTCTAACTCTCATATAAAAAATTGCAGTTTGCACTACAAAGCATAAAGAATTGCGAGTTTTTGTTGTATTTTTTTGTTTAGTGTTTTTTATGAATTGATTTTATATGCTTTTTTCTTAAATGTGTGTATGTGTGTGTGTTTTTTTGCATTTCAACTAAATATTAAAAAAATCACAACAAAACAATTCAATTGATGCAAAAAAAATTTATATATATTTTTTATGTTGTTATTGTTTGTGTACTCTTTGTTGTTATTTATTTATTGTTTGTGTGTTATTATTATTCTGGCAATGATGATGTAGTTAGTTAGGTTGGGTATCCCCTAACTAACATCTATGCGTTCCTAGTATTTTACTTGTTTTACAAAACCAACAACAAGTGCAAATAATATGTGTGTATGTACACATACATACATGCGTACATATGCATTCTAACACACAACAAGTTGTGTTCGTTGTTTATTTTTGTTTTACAAAAGAAACAAAAAAAAAAGCGCCACAATTTTTCTATGCAAAAAAGTCAAATAGAAAACAGAAAACACAAAAAAATTCTTCTGTCCATCCTTTTGTTGTTGTTATTTACAAACAACGATTTTTTTAAAACAGTGGGTTAAGACCGATTATATAATGTATCCCTTCTAACTAACCATTGAGCAGGTATGGAAAATTATGAATGGACCCTCGTATAATCTTAAAATCTTATATATTTGGTTTGGCGTTTTCTGTTTCTCTAAATCTACAAATACGAAATAATATTACATCAGTGCCATTTTTAAGACCTTTTTGCTCTTTAAAAGAATTTTTGGGTTCTTAATGGGAGCTACCTATAATCGGTTGCGTACTGCTCGTCTTGAAATTTGGCATATGGATTTGGAGTGATGAAAAAATTATTTGTGCCACCAAAATCGATTTAAAATAATTAAATTTCTGCGCATTTTGTTGGCTTGGAGGAAGGAAATTTTTGTATGGGAGCTACCAGAAATTTTGGATTGAACATGACCAATTTTTATAGATTTGTCCTTAAAAAAATTCCATCAAGAGATCTTCCAAATGTGGACTTATAGAATGTTCATTCCAAAGTTTACTGGACAGCCGGGAGAACAGAATTTTCATCCATTTTCCGTGTTGTCTTACTTGGCTGTTTCTTTTTAAGTCATGCATTCTTTTTTCAAAACCGGTTCGTTTAACTTTCAGCATCTATAATTAATTAACAAACTATATCTATGGCAGTTTTGCAAAGAAATGAAGCCGCGCCATCAAGCGGACTCTCTAGCACTCTAACGGAAGAATAAGGAAACAATCGTAACAATATATATGGATGGGAGATTGAGAATGAAGCACAAAAAAAACCGAACCGACGAAAAAAATGTTAAAAAGTTGATTGAAACAATTTTCTGATTTTTTTTCGTTTGAAAATAAGGGAAGTGTGGTGAATAAAAAGAGGTGAATTAAAAATAAGGAATGGTTAGCTTTCTAGAAATTCACCACAAAACCGTCAAAAATCTTCAGGCCACTAAAGGTTTTGAGCTATGCTAAGTGTATAATTACTAACGCCGTAACATATGCTATCATAATTTTGTTAAAGTTTTGGATTGCAAATGAAACGGTTAAAAGATTTACTAAAAACGTAACGATTGGCTATAACATTGCAGTGTCTTGGCTGAAACAAGAAATACCGTTTTAGCATTTGTATGGCATATACGGCTTTACCTAAAAATTATTAGTTGCACTGTTTTTCCATTAAACTCTTTTATCATTAATACAAGAATTCACGATATTTTTTAATGTTTGAAAGAAAACTCAGTGTGTTTTTTGTTATATTTTATTTATTTTTATTTTATTGTGTATTTTTATTTCAATAATAATTTATTACTTTTTTCTTATTTTTTCCGTATTTTTTCGTCGTTTATTTATTATTTATTTTTTTTATAATTAAGTTTAAATTTGATTTCAAGTTTTTAATTTTTATTTTCACACTATAATTAATTTTATTATTTTTTGGGAATTTCGTTATATTTTTATGTTATTAATCATTAATAAATATTTAAATAATATGCTACATTTAATATATGATTATTGTTTTTTATGTTTATTATAACTACTTAAATAATTTTATATTATATTTAATATATTTTATCAATAAGTATTTTTTTTTTAATTTTATTAATTTTTTATAATGTAAATTAAAAATAAAATGAAGAAATTTTTTTGTTTTGAATTTGTGTCTTTTTGCTATGAAACAGAAATTTTGTTTAAAAAAATGTTTGTTTATTTTAATACAGTTTGAGAAATATTTTACAATTTTATTTTATTTTTTTTGTTGCTGAGTTTTTTTGGTTTTCTTTTTCGTTTGTTTTTAGTTTTTGGGCGGACTGTCAAAGAAAATTTTATTTTTTAATATTTCTTATTTAAAATTTTGCTATTTCTTTGTAAGAATTAAACTAAAGAAAAAAGGCCAGTTAGAAAATTTAAATTTTTTAAAAATTAAAATTCAAGTTTTAAATTTTTAAAACAGAAAAAATAATTTAATTTTTGAATTTAAAAATTAAAATAAAATTTAAATTATGAATTTTTAATAATAAAACAAAAAATAATTCTAATTTTCAGTTAAAAAATATATAATTTTTTAAAAATTAAAGAAAAACAAAATTTAAATTAAAATTTTTTAAAAATATTAAAAATTTTTAAAAGTTAAAAAAAAATAAAATTTAAAAATTTTAGAAATTTACAAATATTTTTGTTTTACATTTTTAAAAGTTAAAAAAAATCACATTTTAAATTTCTTAAAATAAAAAAAATCAAATTATAAATTAAAAACAGAATTATTTGTAAAAATTTTTAAAAATTGGAAAAAATAAATAAAAAAATTAAATTAAAAAATTACAAAAATTATTATTTTTTTTAAATAATTTAAAAAAAAATTTTAAAAGTAAAAAAAAATATTTTTAAAAATTTTTAAAGTAAAAAAAATGATTTTTTAAAATTTTTAAAAGTAAAAAAATAATTATTTTAATAAAAATTTAATTTAATTAAAATTAAAAATTAAATAAAATAATTTTAAATTTTTTAATAAAAAGTTTAATTTAAAAAACTTTATTTTTTTAAACCAAAAAAAAAATTAAATTATTTCAAAATAAAAGTTTTAATTTTATTTCACTTTTTAAAAGTTAAAAAAAATAATTTTAATTTTTTTAATGAAAAAATTGTAGTTTAATTTAAATTTTAACTTTTTAAAAATTAAAAAAGTAAATTTCTTAAAATAAAAAAATTAAAATTTGTAATTTTTAAAATATTAAATACATTAAATTTATTTTTAATTTGTGAAATTTTAAAAATATTAAAAAAATAAAATAAAATTTTTAAAATTGTTAATTTAAAGATTATTAAAATTAAATTTTTTAAAATAAAAAATAAAATAAACATTTTATTTTTTTTTTAAATTTTATAAAAATTTGTATAATTATTTTTTTGTAATTTATTTTTTTAAGGTTTTAGACTCTTGTTTTATTTTTTAAATGACCTTTTTTCCTTAATCTTTTCTTGTATTTGATTTGAGTTATATTTTTTTAAGTTTTTATTTTATTTTTAATATATTTTTTTGTTTTATAATAATGATATGGTCTGTTTTTGTTTAATAATTTATTTATTTTTTTTCTTTTTTGAAAATTATTTTTTATGTACAAAAAGTGTGTTTTTTTATAGAAAAAAGTATAAAGAAACTAAGAAAAAACTGTGCTGTTTCTTTTTTATTAAAAATATTTACATTTTTTAATTTAAATTACGTATTTGTTTTTTAGATTTTATTGTTTTTTAAAATTTTGTTTTATTTTTTAATATTTAGCACCTTTTTATTTTTATTTTAAGATTTTTAAAGAGTTTTGTTGATTTTTATGGGCTGTTGATTAAATATTTAATGATTTTCTTTTAAGAAATTATATTTATTTTAAAGAAATAAATAATATTTTTTATTTTTATTTTTACTATTTTTTATTTATTTTTTATTTAATAAATATTACGTACTTTAAGTTTTTCCTTTTTTATTTTTAAGAACTTAAAAATTTATTTTTTAAGTTTTAAAAATATTTTTTTTAAATCCCAAAAATCTTTATTTTTATTTTGAAGACCCAAAAGGTGTTTTTTAATTTATGTGTTTAATTAATGCGAGGACCAAGGTTCCCCTTAAGTTTCTGTTTTGGAAAAAAAAACTTTTTTTTAAATTAAAATCCGTTTTTTTTTTGTTTTAATAATTTCATTTGATTTTTTATTTAAAAATTAATAAAAATTATAATAATAAAACTAGGTTTTCTTTAAAATTAACTAAAGCAATTTTTTTGTTTTGTTTTTGTTTTTATAGTTAATTATTTTAATAATTATAAAATAGAAATGCAAATTTTTGTGTTTTGTTTTTAATATTTAAAACTTAAACTTAAAGTTAAGCTTAACAAGAATAATCGATAAAAAATAATAGAAACAATTAAAATTGTTATAGTCGTTCAAAACCGACTATGTAATACCCTACACCACCAGCTACGAAAACTTTATTAACGACCCTCGTACAATTTGCTTTTCTAAGGATTTTTAATTTTTAATTGTATACATCTGAATTCCACCAGTTATTATTACAATACCAACGTATATGTGAGATTTATGCCCTTCAAAGTGATATTAGTGCTCACAACGTTTACTTGGACAACCAGATGGACGAACGGACGAACGGACGGACGGACAGACGAATGGTATACATAAAGTTGGGTGTTACACCATTTGTTCTGTATGTTACAAACATCAGCACAACTGCATAACACCTCAAGCCACCTACGGGATGGTGTAGGGTATAAAAACAGGACAAACTCAATAAAAAAATAATTTTCATTTAAAAAAATAATAATAATAATTAAAGGAATTAAAATTAATAATCTTAATTGCTAAAAAATAAATATTTACAGTTTTTTAAAATAATTAGAAATAATTAGGAAATTTTAAAAATTTAATATAAATATTTGGAAAACGTATGTGTGTGTATGTGGGATTTTATTATTATTATTTATTTTTTAAGTTAATAATTATAATATTAAAAAACGATATGCTTTTTTGTTTTTATATTAAATTATATTGTGTTAAAGAAATTTAAACTATTATAAGCTACTTTTAATTTATTTTTATTTTTTAATTATTTTTTTATTTTATTTTTTTTTTAATTTTTAACATTAAGGGCAAGTTATGTTTGCTTATATATTTTATATATTTAATATTATAATAATATTTTAATTATTGTTTTGGAAAAAAAGAGATTCTTTTCTTTTTACTTAAATTTATAAAGTTTAACTACCTTTTTTTAATATTTTTTATCTTTTTAATTTAATATTTTTTTTAATTTTTCCATATTTTATAAAAAAGTTCCATTGTTGTTGTTTTATTTTTTTTAAGAAATTATATAAGTGAGATCAAAAAAGGAAGTTAAAACTCAAGTTTTAAAAAAATCTTTAAAAATTATAACCTAAAAATTAAAATTTTTATAAAAACTATTTACACATATTTTACATTTCGCTAAAATAAAAATCCTTAAAAAGTAAAAAAATAATAATAAAACTAAAACTTATAACTTACAGTCTTGTTTATTAAAAATAAAAAATAATTTATTAAAAAATTAAAACTTTAACCTTAAAAAAAATCATAAAAAATAATACTCTCTTTTGTTATTGAAAAAAATCTATCTCTAGCAAGTTTCCTGGTTACTAAAATCCTTATAATTATACAAAAAAACTATTTACATCAAATAACCCTCTAATCTTAACCTTAAAAATCTAAATTGAAATTAATTTAATTTAATCATTGCACTTTTCTCTTCATTTCTCTAATTCTCTTTTTTTGTCTTAACACTCTCTTTAATATGTCTTTGGTTTTTTGCAGCTCTCAAAGCAATAAAAAGAGAGGTATCACACTAACTTAATAATTCCACGCTGGATTTGTGTTTCCTGCTGTTGCACTTTTAGAACTGGCCGTTTCCTCTTCATGACTCAAACGATTGACACGCACCATTCTTAGCTTATCCTCTTGTACCACTTTGATTCTTTCCTCATTGCCGGCTAAATCGTCATTGTTTACCTTTTCACTATCACTTTCACAGTCTTCTTTTTCTTGTTTAATGACCACCTCTGGCTCCATAACAGATTGGTGAGGTGCCTCCATCATATCCTCATTATCTGGTTGAGTTTGATGATGAACTTCTTCTTCATGATTTCCTGATTGTCCTTGCTGTTGCTGTTGTTCGCCCTCAGCTCCTTGCATAACACATACTCCATTAATAATACGTTCACTGTTATCCCCACTGGCAGGTACTGCTGGATTAACCCATTGTGGTGCTGCCGGTTTTCTTCTATTCGATCTCATGTTATTCAAAAACTGTTGGGCATTCATGCTGGCCAAAGCTGAATTTCGATATTCACTTGTTTTGTCTTCATCATCTAAATCCTCATTTTCATTTTCGGACATATGACTTTCGTCCATATCATCTTCGAAATCATCTGTACGTTCACGTTTCAAAGAACTCATGGATAAATCCAAGCCCGACATTTGTTCTCTAAAGGCTTGATTTAGAGCCCTAAGTTCAGCCTCATTGGTGGGCAAATTAGTTTGGGGATTAGTGCCTGGCATGCCGGCCAAAGAACGTCCCAATAAAGCGGCCGCCGCAAAGTATGGTGGATAGGGTAGAGGGGCATTAGCTCCCAGACCCATACGTTCTTTGTGTAATTCTAGCAAACGCTGTTGCAATAAAATGCGAAACTGGACGGGATCGAAGGGTGTGGAATTGGTATTTTCTCTAGTGGGTATATTGGTTTCCTGACCAGGTGGCCCATGAGGCACTTGTTGTTTCAAACGCATACGATGATTGTGGAACCAATTGGTTATGGTGCGTGTGGCCAAACCCAATTCATTGGCCAAGAATTCAATGGTGCCCACATTGGGATACGGATCTAAGGCAAAGGCTAGTCTTAAGGCTTCTTTTTGTTCCTCCGAGAACAAAACTCTTTGCTTTTTGTTAGGAGGAGCTCCCGAACTGCCTACACTGCCGGGTCCCGGACTGCTGGTGTAGAAATCATTGGTATCATTGCTGGAAGTATCTGAGCTGTTGTCTTGTTGATTGGGTCCGGTAGAACGACGTCTCTTGGAGGCTTCACGGCGTTCATTTTTCAATACCTGCAAACGTTCAACATTATTGGCATCCGATAACCACAACTGCATGCGTATGAAGGGTTCTCGTCCTTTAATCGACAACATATGCCAGGGTTTAGGTTTGCTCAACAATTCAGAGACGGAACCTTGAGACAAGCCCAAGACTGCTTCACCAAAGATTTTTTGTCCAATGTTGTTGGTGAGCAGGGCCTCTTTGATTTTAGTGGTGATAACCTGAGTGTCTAGATCTTGTGTTAAGGCGGCCATTTCATAAACGGTGGGTGACATATGCTGATGCATATTACGCATGGCGTTGCCTTGGTGGGGTGAGTGTATGGGCATCATCATGGGTTTCTTGTCGCTAGAGGGGCCAGCTGGTGTATTAGAACCAGAAGAAGGCTGAGAATTGGCGGCGGCGGGCAGGGCTATGGTATGCTGGGGCGGCAAACCGGGCGAAGTCAAGAGCATGCTTTGATGATGCTGCTGTGCGGCCTGGGCGGCGGCAGCAGCCTGTGCTGCCTGTACTGCGGCTTGAGCTGCTTGTTGCTGGCTTTGTTGGGCAGCTTGGGCCGCCTGGTGCTGTTGATGTTGTTGCATAGCAGCAGACATAACAGCTGCAGCTTGCATTTGTTGCATAATATGGGCTGGTTCTTGCAACTTCAATTCACTCATCATTTTCTGCATGGGCAGGGAAGCTTGCATTTTATTGGCCAATCCCTGAGGTATCTGGGGAGAACCACTGTAATTGCCGGTACGCATCAATTTCTCGGGAGCAATTTTGTATTGTGAAGCCACCAATTTGTGGACTGCATTTTCATCTTCCAAGAACATTTTCATTCGTATAAAAGGTTCACGACCCTTTTGGGTGAGCATGTGCCAAGGTTTTGGTCTAGCCAATAAATCGGAAACAGAACCTTGAGACAAACCCAACACGGATTCACCAAACAAACGCTGGGATATAGAATACTGAGATAAAGCTTCTTTAACACGGCGCACTATATCCTCAGTGTTAAGATTGTTGAACATATCGAATTGTTGTTGGGTTATGGGAGGCAAGACGGCTTTAGTGGGTCTTTGAGGAGGATTATGATGAGGTGGTACGGGTGGCTGGGTTATCAAGGAATTGGTTATGGAGGCCATTCTCTGAAGAGGACTGGCGGTGGCGGAGAATTCCTCATTGGGTGTCATAGCAGGCGGGAGTATGGAATTGCTGAGAGGACTGGGAGCTGCTGAGTTGGTATTGGTGGTAGAATTATTGCTAGAGGCCAAAGGAGCTGGAGTCTTATTTCCCTGTTCCGATTTCACCATACCAGGATAAAGTCTTTCCACTTCGCTGGAGCTAGAATCTTTGGCATTGGGTGTGGTTTGTCCATGATTGCTGAGAGAATTCTGAGAACCCTCAAAGGAAGGACGTTGACCATTAACTTTAGAACCAACCTCTTTGGGTTTTTCATCGCCAGCCAATGTTAAATCCTGAGCGCCATTCAACATTTGCTGTTGCAAAGCCATGAGACTAGAGAAATTGGCAAAGTTGGCTGGCTGATTGGCAGCTTGATGTTGCTGTTGCTGCTGTTGTTGCAATTTAGACATTTCACGCTCAAAAGCTAAACGCATGTTATCATCGGCCGCCAAACCAGGGAAGCCAGCGGTGGAAGGTAAACCGCCACTGAAAAAGGGTGAAAGCAGAAAACTATTATTAAAATTAGCATTACCTGTTGGGGGGAAATAAAAAAACTTACCCAGGAAAAGCTTCACGAGGAGCTCTAGCCATTAGCTCTTGATAAAGTCTGGCCATTTTCTCGGGATTCATATCATCACCACGTAAATGACCTGGAGCCGATAAAACACTCTCACTTTGTGATTTACTTAAATGATCCTTAAAGAAAGGCGAAGAACAAGGTTGATGAGGAGATTTTGAATCATCATTGCTGCGTGAATCTTCTGCTATGGTAGAGGATCTTCTTTGATGTTCATGCTGCTGTTGCTGAGAGGGATGTAAAGCAGAAGCACCCGCTGCTGCTGAGGATTTTATTAATGAAGAAGCCTCATTTAAGATATGAGCAATACGTTCATCAGACATTGAATCATCACGACCACCAGCGCCACTACCATAAGGAGGTAAACCAGAATCTAAAAGAAAAAAGATCATAAATAAACCATTAACGGTGATAAAATAAAAATACAAAAAGGGGGAACAGAAAAAGAGCCAAATCAATCATGTTATAAAACATAAAACGAAATGAAAGAATTTCAAAAGAAATATAAAGTTTATGAGTCTCTGGGCAGAATGAGCATTTGAGGACCCCTTAAGCTATTTGATTTTTATAACTATTTATTGATCGGAGTTTAAAGTTTTGGTTTTGCAATTTAAAAAGAAATTAAGTCATAAATGTTGGTTGGCTGCAATTATTCATCATAAAGTGGAATTCGACAAGGAATTTTTGTAGACATAAAAACACAAAGAAGAAGAAGGATTTTTGCGTTTTTAAAGAATTTGGAAATGGAAATATTGATGAAGAATTTATACTTTAATAGAAATTAAAAAAAACTGTTTTAGATTTGAAAAAAATGGAGGTTAGGAAATTGTTTTTCTCTTGTGTTTTTTTTGTGTTATGAAAACATTACTAATCCTGAAATGAAGTTTATTTTAGCTGCCACTTCTAACTCCTGCCACATAACAAAAAAAAACCTAACACTTTTCTAACACTTTAAGGGAAATAAAGAAAAGGACAGAAAATAAACGATAGCAAAAAATTCATATTGGAAAATATCCTTGTACAATATCCTTGTTGTTGTAATATTACAGGTATTTAAAATTGTTGTTGTTGTTATTATTATTATTGTTGTGATTGTTTTCATAACAGGAATCAACAAGAACTATTGTTATAGAATTGTTGTAATCAAACAATTCAACCGTTATATGCCATTTGTCATTCATGTGTTGATTTCCGTTTCCTATAAACAACGTTTCACTAAACAATACAAAGATTCGATTTGATTTGGTCTGAATGGAGAAATAGAAAAATACTGAAAATAAGTAAGAATGTTATAATCGGCTATGGCGAATCTTAAATACCCTTCATAACACATGTGGATGAAGTGCACTCACACATAAACTCACAAAGTATACATTTGAACATTTAATGAGTCATAAAATCAGCTATAACTTTTTTTCAACTGAACCGATTTTAATAATTTTTGGAAGGGTTATGAAGTATATATAACTTATTATTATGGCACACAAACAGACGAACATAGCTAAATCGACTCAGATTTTGATTTGATGCCAGAATATATTTACATTATGGGTTCGGAGATGATTCCTTCTTAGCGTCACACACAGAATGATAAAGTTAATATATTCTCTTCATAAAATTCCAAGGAAAAGGAGTTTGGGTTTTGAAAAGGAATAACAGCATTAATATAACATAAACCGGATGTTAGATAACCTTTTATGTTATATTAAGTGTTAGATCCTGGGGGAATAGTTGAAACAATTCTAAAACAATTTTCCCCAAAAATATAGAAACTGAAACTTACAAAAAATATAGTTTATTTGCTTTTAATAGTAAAAACCACTAATACCACTTGTTTTAGGGATATTTTTTTTAGAAATTTTTATAAAGTGCAACGATTAGAAACATAAATCAAAGTGTTTGTATTTGTATTTGAATTTGAAAATTAATATAAATAACGGATGAAAAAATGGAAACGTTTGAAAATTTCTCTATGAAATGATGCAATAATTGACGTTGTGTTAAGTTCAAAAGCATAAATATTTTTTATTTTTTTTTTGATTTCCATATAAAAAAAATTAAATCATCAACAAGGTCATATATTTGGTTGAAATCTTTTTTCCTTCTCTAGTCTCTGGTTTTTGTTGTTGTTGTTGTTTAGCTTTATTTGAAAAGGGAGTTTTATTTAAATAGAAAGGGAAATATTACAAACAAAAAAAATATTTGCAGATTTTTTAGCGAATTTGTGTTTAACCATGCAAGAATAATGAAAAAACAAATTGAATTAGCGTTTAATAAAGCCAAAAGGAAGAAAAAAAAACAAAAATAGAAAAAAAGGAATTAATAACAGAAAAAATAAATAATAAAAACGTTTGATGTTTAATTAATTTAAATCTAATAAAAAAGGGATTTTTAACAAATAAATTCAAACTTGAATAAGAAATTTTAAATAGAACCTTAAATTTTGAGGAATAATTGAGGTTTAAAAAAATCAATTTTATTTTTAAAATTTTTAAATTCTGAAACATAATTTTGTTTAAAATTTTTAAATACCAAAAAATTTTATTTATTTATTTTTTTTTTAATTTAACCTTAAAGTTTTTTTCTAACCTAAATTTTTTTAGAAAATTTGAAAAAATTTCAATTAACCCCAAAATTTCTTTTCTAAACTCAAAAAAAAAAAAAAAAAAAAATAGAAATAGAAATAATAATCTTAACAACTTTTTCTAACCTAAAAAAAATTGTTTCTAAAAATATTCTCCCTGTTTTTCCAGGACCACAATCTTAAGCTTAATTTGCCTATAATTTATTCTTATTTTTTAATTCTAATTATTCAATTATTTTTCTATATTTTGTACTGCAATTAAATGTCAAAAAATCTGCATTTCAATTCTTCTTTTTTTTCGAAAAATCAATTTATGTTAAAATATTTCAAAACGAAGGGTAAATTGCGTAAAATGAAATAAATTCTAATTAAAATGCCTATCAAAAACATCTTTCTTCTTTCTATAAAAAAAATAATAAGGAGCTGAAAATGAAGCAAATGGAGACCCCCTTTTTCCCCCACTTAAATTGGCTCTGCTAAAGAAATACTTGGAGAAATATTTCTTCTTTTTTACCTTTAATGCAAAACAGGCGCAATATAATTACACTTCAAAATGCAATAAATTATCTATGGCAAAAGATAAATAACAAGAAAAAAATGCAAATAAAGGCGGCAATTGAAAATTGGTTTTTAGAAAAAAATGAAATCATATGCTTGAGACTAATAATGATTTCGTTTTAAAAAGGGTGTTAAAAGAAGCAAATATTTTTGCTCTTGAGACCCTCCCGCCCTTTAAGGAAATTCAACATAACCTATCAAAGTATTAAAAATGGTTTGAAATAGGAAAACATAACCTCACAATATAGAAATATTGGTAGCTAAGGCTCTAATTGGATTTATAAAGTCCCTTTCGCTTTGCAAATGTGGGAAATAGAGATTTTGAAAATAACGTAAATTCAACATAACATTTTAAAGTATTAAAAAACTGATAAGAAAACATAACCTCACAAAATAGATTTTGAATTTTTCAAAGTCCTCTTTGAATCGCTTTGCAAATATTGAAAAAAAGAGATTTTGCAATTAAGAAAATTCTCTTTGATTTTAAATTTATTTCTTAATTTCTGTTGACTTTTTTAATCAAAATCTTTTTATGTTGAAAATCTCAACATTTTCAATTAATTTATTATGAACATAAAATTTGAAAATTTGTTTTTTTTTGTTCTTTTGTCTGTTTTCAAATAAAATAATTTTTAATCAATTTTATTTCAATTTTTTTTTAACAGTCATGAGGTTGGTGAAGGCTATAAAGACCCAAAACATTGATTTTGTTATACCCTTCACCATCAAAAGTGGGTATATAAACTTTAACATGTCGTATGTAATGCTAAGAAGGAATTATCTAAGACCCAATATTGTATATATATATTTTAAAATCAAATCAAAATCTGAGTCGACTTAGCTATATCCGTCTGTCTGTCTGTCTGCTAGTTATACTCTCACGTCCACAATAATTGATAGAGCTCAATAAAAATTGCCCTAAGTATTTGTTAAAATTTTCCTATCTATAGTTTTGTGAATGTATGTGTGAGTGTGTATGTAGGAAACATAACGTATTTAATTCTTACGCATTTGTGGTGGAGGGTATTGAAAATTCGTCATAGCCGAATATAGCATTTTGTCTTGTTTTTGTCTATTTGATATACATTTTTTAATCAATATTATGTCTATAAATTAACTAACAAGTTAATCCCCCAAGAAAATCCCCATAAATTTTGATTTACTTCATTAATTTAAATTTTTCTATTTTTTATTTTTAATTTCGAATTTTCTTTTAATTTTTTTTATAGAGCAAACGTGTAGCAAAATATATATAAAAAATAATATTGAATCAAAAATATTATAAATTATATTAGAATGTGACAACACCTCTACACACAAACAATTTCAAAAGAAAATTAACACCTACTCAATAGTATTGTTTTTGAAAAATCAAATTCAATGAAAAATTTTCATAAAAAAATGTTTTCTTGTTTTTTTTTTTTTGTTTGTTTGTTCGAAAAAAACTATTATTTTCGATTTCTAAGTGATTTGTTTTAAGAGATAAATGTAATAAAAAAAAATTTTGGTTTGGTTGTATGTTGCAGTATTTAAAAATAAAAGAGTCGGAAAAAAACATAATATTCCTCTAAATTACATGTTAAAGAATGTGTCATCATATTTGGGGCCTGTTTTAAAAATGCGTGTGTTGTTTTTTTCTTTCTTTCTTTCTTGTTTTTAGGTGACAATTTTCGATTTTTCATTTCAATGATGTGTAGATGATGATGGCAAAAAAGAACAAGAAAATATAAAAGAAAATCAAGTAAAAATGCAATATTCGGCTATGGCGAATCTTCAATACCCTTCAAAACAAATGCAAGTGAAGTAAATACGTAATGATGCGTACACTCACAAATGTATACAATACATATAAAAGTTGGCTATAACTTTTATTTTACTGAACCGATTTTCATAAATTTTGGAACACTAATGAAGTACATATAGTTTTATGTTATGGCAAAATTTAATTCTAATTTGTCGATTCACAAAAAATTTTTATTTAAGTTGTCTCAGATACCGGTTTATATCTTTTAATATACTGAACCTATTTTACTTGTTTTAATAAAAAAACTTTTCAGGACTAAAACAAATACTCAAGCCGAATTTCATTGCGCTCTATCAATTATTATGAAAGGCGGACAGACGGACATAGCTAAATCGACGCAGATTTTGATTTGATGCAAGAATATGCATACATTCTGTAGTCTTAGATGATTCTTTCTTAGCATTACCCACAGCATGACAAAGTTTAATATACCCTCTTCACCACTTATGGTGTTGATGGAGGGTATAAAAATAGATATAAAAAACGGCAACAACAACAAAAAAACCAAAATAATTTTTTAAATGCTAATTTATGGCTTTTAGTAATTTGAAAATATAGAAATTTATACGAAAAATTTAAAAATACAACAAGAACAAAAAGAACAACATTTTTAAAAGCCCAAAAAAATGCAATTTTAAATTAAGAATTTTTAGAAATTTTTACAAATTCCATTTAAATTATAAATTTTTTAACAAAATTTATATTTATTTTTATGTCTTTTTTTCTAACTCTCTCATACTTTTTGTTTTTGCTCTTCACCTTTTAGATATGCTTTAGTTTTTGTTCAGCCTTTTGTTTATGCTTTACTTTTTGTTCAATTGTTGTTTTTTGCAACTCTTTAATTTTGTTTGGTTTGTTGCATTTATTGTTTAACAACGACTTCAAAGGCTATAATTTTTTCTCTCATTCTCTCTCTCTCTTCTCTTCTTTTTTTTTTGCTTCTTCAAACCAGCTATTGATTTTTAAAGCAAAAAAGTTAATTTCCACAATTTATTGTTTTATTAGCTACCTAAAAGTAGGCAATGATTTTTGTTATATTTGTTGAGAAAACTAAAAAATTAAAAAAAAAGTTTTCTTTCTTTTTTATAAAATATTTAAAAAACAAAGTTTTCAAAAAAATTGTTTCTTTAAGAGCCACTTGCTTTATAACAAGTAGCAGGTTTTCAACAATTAAAGTTATAAAACAAATTTGTAATTGTTATAATTATAACAACAAAAGGGTTAAACATTATTTTTAAAATGATTTATTTTCCTTTAAATTAAAAAAAAATTTAACACATGTTAATGACAAAAATTTTAAACTCGAACCATTCATAAATTGAAAGGGTCCCATTTAATGATTAAGGTTTTTTCTAAGAACTTAACCTTTGATTTTTTGCGATAATTAAAGCTTGTGCTTAAAAAATGTCACATGTGGCCCAAAACCAACACAAAAAAGGAGGAAAGGAAAAGTGATTGCAGACTGTTCAAAAAAAGGTTTATGAAATAAATTCTCTAATTGTAATTAAACAAAGTGTTAATAATTAAAGCTTAAGAAAAGTGAAGCATACTTTTAGGATACAAAAAATTCAATATCAAATTTAAATTATTAAAAATTTATTGCCTACTTTTAGGTATTTCTATTTTCTATTCAAAATCCTTAACCTTTCTTTTTCCTTCTAAAGTTCTTTTATTTTTTCCCCGTCTTTCCATATCAAAAACCAATAAATCTTTAAAGTGTCAGCTGTCACCTTGAGTATATCTTTGCTCTACAACTGTTTTTATAATTTAAATATAGAAAACGCGTTTCAAAATATCAAAAGGATATTTGAAAAATTGCATGTTTCCTTGTGCAAAAGCCAGCCCATATATAACTCATTTGCTGGGTTTCGTTAAATAAACTTTAAAAATGTCATTATTTCAAATAAAAATATTTGTTTGCTATTTATTTCTAGTCATTACATTTCACTCACTCTTTCTTCATTATGCATTTTAAAACTTTGTTAAGAATTTTTGCTTTTTAAACGTTAAAAAATATTTATTTTTGTATTAAAGACAAACGTTTTATTTACACGCACTATAAAAAAATAACGGTAAACATTGATTTGTTTAACTGGAAAATAATAAATAAATAAACCAGATAACAATTTTTTATAAAGGAAAAAGACTTGAATTTGAGATTTCATTGAAAATAAAGAGTTGAATGGATCTGGATTCAAATTTCATTTTTTTTTCAATTTATTATTATAAAATGTTTGCTGGGTTAGTTTTTGAAATACTGTTGCTGTTTTGAAAACCTTGTTGCTATATTAAGAAGTTCTAAAGAAAGGTAATCAATATTAATAATATTTTTTTTAAGTTAAAGGAATGAAATAAACTACCTTATGTTATGCCTTTTAAACTTGTTACTACAAAAGCCTAAGTGTATGCCAACTTATTGATATGTTTATACCAGATACCAGTATTTCTGTTAAAAGACTTGATTTTATGATTTCAGTTCAAAAAGTAACATTCATTAAAACTTACGTTATTTTTTTTTAAAGAAACTTAAACAATTTTTTAATTATATTTATAAAATGTTTGCTGGGTAAAAATTTAAAACACTGTTGCTGTTTTAAGGAAGTCTGAACGGAAATAAGCAAAAAATAAAAAGAATTAAACTTAAAATATTATTTTCTTTGTTATGAAAGAAGCCTTAAATAAGGCTTTAATAACTTATTACTGTTAGAGCTCCTAGTTTTATGCAACATTTTTAAGCAAAAATATAAAATGATGTTATGCAAAAATATAAAATGATGTATTTTTTTGATATTTTTGAAATATTTAAAATATTTTGAGTTTTGTTGTTGTTATTGTTGTTCTTGTTGTCAATTGTCTGCCAAATTTATTTTATTTAATTTTTCTAATTTGCTGCCATAAAAATCTATTTTGAAATTGTTGGGTAAAAAAAATTATTTTAATGTGATTGTTAATCAACTAAGATTTCATTAAATTTATTTAAGAATTTCACACATTTTTTGTTGTAATAAAAAACAGGCAATTTAAATGAAAATTGAAACAAATTTTTTTTTAAGAAATTAGAAATTTTGAAATTTTTAAAAAGAAAAATTAAAAAATAATAAAAAATGTGAATTTATTAAAATTCCACCTCCTTGAAATCCAGTTTAAAGGATTTGACATAAAAAATTTTGTTTTGTAACAAAAATTTCTAAAATTTGTTGTCTCTTTCTTTCTCTCTTTCCTAATTTTTGAGTTGTCTATTGAAATTTTGTCATGTAACGGTAATAATACATATATATAGCAGAGGAAATAGGGGCAGGGATTTGCTATCTATCTATATATTTTAAAAATCAAAAAGTATCTATAAACTGGCTAAAAGCCAGCAATAGCAGCCATCAGACACCAAAACAAATTTTATATTATGATGAAAATTGTCTTTTTAATTATTTTTGATTTCTGCATAAAATTGAATAAATAAGCAGACAGATTTTTGCTTATTTTTATAGACAAATATGATTTTTTTCTTTCTACAATAAATTTTCTTCTCAAAAAAAAAAAAAATCGTTTTTTCCTTTGGTCTCAGTAGAGGAATAAAGACCCTTGTGGTGATATAGATTTTATGCTTGTGCATATGATTTAATTATTGAGCAAATAAAATGTTTCTTCTTCTTCTTTTTCTTTAATTTTTTTCTGGCGTGTAGACAGACATCAATTTTTACAAATTTGCGCGTTTGTTTTCTGATAATTTTCTTTTTTTTTCATTTTCTTTTAATTTAAATAGTTTTCCAACTGAAAACTTTAATTAACATACAGATTTTGTTCAGGGTGCAATTAAAATGCTATCAAAAAAAAAAGGATTTTTCCCCAAATATTTATTTGTTAATTATATTTAAAACTTTTTTTGGGGGTTTTAAGAACAAACAGAAAAAATTCTAAAGATTATAATCATTTAACAATCAATATTGTTAAAAAATAACTAAAAACATGCAAATTTGCATGTTAAAATTAAAAACAGATTTAACAAAATTTAAAGCATAACTTTAAGGGGCGTTAAAAGGAATTAAAAACAAACCGTATGTAGCATACGACAATGCCGAATCTTCAATACCCTCTACCACAAATGTATGAGAAGTAAATACATTATGCTTCTTACATACTCATTCACACAAACACTTCATATAATTTAATATTATGACAAACTTTCATTCTAATTTGTCGATTTATAATTGATAATTTCCAAAAATTCTTTGCTTAAACTTAGAGTTTGCCTCTGATATTGGTCTATATCCCTTAATATACTTAACAAATTTTACTGGTTTTAAATAGGAAACTTCTCAGGGTTATAGCAAATACTCAAGCCAAATTTCATTGAGCTCCAATAATTATTGTGGATTTGCTTAAAACGGACAGACAGACGGATATAGTTAACTCGATTTAGATTTAAATTTGATGCAAGAATATATAAACAGAATGGGGATTGAAATGATTCTTTTAAAGCGTTAAAAACCCTTTTCTAGTTTCTTGAAACTAAAAAAGGTTTAATAAATTTGTTAATAAATTTTTAACTACAAGAAAACTTAAAGCCTACTTTTAGGCTTAAACCTAATTATTATAAATCTTAAAGCAAAAAAACTTACCTTTTTTAGGTATTAAAGACTTAAGCAGCATAACAGCATTATCATCACAAGACCAGGCATGCATTTTACGATAACTATCACGTCCTTTTTCGGTTAATTTATCCCAGGGTTTAGGTTTCGATAATAATTCCGATACGGTACCTTGTGACAAACCCAATATGTATTTGGCAAATATACGTTGCCCTATATTATGCACTGATAATAATTCTCTTACACGCCTTGAGATATGCAAAGTATCTAAAGCCTGATTGGCATATTTATCCATATTATAACGTAACATTTCCTGTAATTTAGCCTCCATAGGATCACCTTTGGGTATTAAAGATTCACCCAAACGTCCAGCCATTGAAGTGCCGGGCGGTAATTGTAAATCATCGGCAAAACGGAAATGACCACGTTCTTGAAATTGGAATGGTAGACCGGGTAAAAAGCCATGAGGCAAGTGAGCACTATGGGCCCCAGACATATGATGACTGGTGGGTGTGCCACACAGACTATTATTGTTATCCTCTAAATTCTTCAAAGAACCATTCAATGACAAACTATGATGTTCATCTTGATGGCGTTGTTGATCCTGTAAATTGGGCGTACTGGCACTAGATGCTGAAGAATCATGATGACGTTCTAAGGAGGATTTTTCATGTTGTTCGGCCAAATGGTGGGGCAATTGATGATGCAATTGGGCATGATGTTGTAGAGGATGATGGGCGCTGAGATGATGATGGTGGGCTGAGCCTGTTTGTGTATGGCTAAAACCATCTGCAGAACGTAAAGAAGAAGAGGAGGAGGAAGTTTGAGTTGTAATTATATTAGAGTTGTTGTTGTTATTGTTGTTAGAAAAAGTAGAATTAACTAATTGACTAAGCAAAGTGGTCGAAGAGGGACCACAAGAAGAGCCTGCAGTTAAATGCGTTTGTAAAGGCTGTTGTTGCTGATGTTGATGTAGGTGAGGTTGATGATGATGTTGTTGTTGCTGTTGCTGTAAAGTTGAGGCATGATGCATATTAGTGGGTGTAATTAATTGATGCACTTGATGTGAAGTTGTTATCTGCATTTGTTGCGAACAGGGTGTAGGCGTTTGATTAGCTGATGGATATCTAGTGTTATATAACGATTTAGAGCTTTCAAAACCCTGACGCCAATAAGAATTTACCAATTCTTCACCCAATAAAGAACCAAAACGTTCTACATTTTGTTTAAAATTCGAGTTGGAGGGATCGCATTCTTCTTCTAACGATTTTTCATGCGAATTTTCTAAGCGTTTTATTTCTAATACCTCCTCATCATCATCATCATCATCGTCTAAGATTTCAATTTTTGGCACTTTACCAGCTTCTAAAGATAATGAAGAAGCATTTTGTAAATCCTCATTTGCGGGAGGAGCTGATTCAGAGGAATTTATATTGTTTAGAGAATCTAACGATTGTATAACTTTGTCCTCTTCTGGGAGTATAATATTGGAGTCTGCATATTGTTTGTTCGATTTTTTTTGGGGGGGAGGAGGGGAATAAGATTTATATAAAAAAATACAAAACCTTCAATTGTTTGGCTTTATTTATGAAAAAAATTAAGGTTATGTTGAAACAAAAGTAAGGTTATTTGTTTACTTTTTTTTTGTCAAAACAGAAAAGCTAATTAAAATGGAGTTTATTGAGAAAGCTTAAGAGCGAGAGTAAGAGTTATGAAATGTAAACAAAATAAACCAAAATAATTTTTATAGCCAATTTTGAAATTATAGAATTTTTAATAAAATTATAGATTTTTTCTAGATTTTTTGAAGAAAACATGCAATTGATTTATTAAGTTTATTTCTTGAAGATAAGAATTTTTTATCTGTTCAGATATTTATTTAAAATTTATAGAGTTAATAAATGTAAAAAAGAGAACCATAAAAATTGGCGCCTAAAGATAAATAAGAATACAAAAAAACGCAAAATAAAGCCGCCCACCTTTTTTAAAATTATTTTCTTTTTTTTTCATAAACTTTTAAAAATATCAACAACAACAGCCATAAATATTGTAATAATTTTTTCCAATTGTAAAATAAATTTAATAAAAAATAGTCTTTGTTTGTCAATTAAAATAAATATTGAATTAAAATTGAACAAAAAAAGAATCAGACAGAATTTAAAAAAAAAATAAACTGTTTATGGGTTTTTTAACAGAAAATGAAGATGACAAAACATTTACCTTCAGTGTTCTTTAAAGCTTCAGCGGCTACTAAAGCTTTGGTGCGTTCCATTAATAATTCTTGGAATTTATTGGGATCATTATTGCAGGCAGCTGCTGCAGCGGCGGCAGCAGCAATGGCATTTTGTTGGCTTATCGAGTCTAAAGATAAGGGGGATCTGTAAAGCGATACAAAGAAAAAGAAAAATCAAATAAAATATCTTAAAACTTAAATTTTAATACAAAAAAAAAAAAAAACTAACAAAGTCAAGCTGTTAGTTTTTCTCTCTTTTTTAAATCTCTTTTAATGTTCTCTTTTCAGTTTTTGTTTTATACTCTACTTTTACTTACTGTGTTTCCTTTTTAATTTGTATTTCCTTTAATTCATCTTTTGTACATTCTTCTTCATCTTCTTCCATATTTTCTGCATTCTGTTTATTTTCTTTACTCTCTTCCATATCATCTTCCATATCATCTTCATCTCTTACTTTATCATTATCTCTTAATAAATCACAGTTTTTCTCTTTTGTATTGATCTCTTGAACTTCATCATCCTCATCTTCATCTTCATTAATGGTTAAAGTTTCTGTTAAAGATTTCTCTTTAGATTCCACTATTTCACAGTCTTTGGAGGTGTTATTGGTGGCATCTAAAGCGGCGGATGATGAAGATGATGTTCTCTGTTCTAGGGAGGTTTCCAATAAAGCTTCATTAATTTGTTGTTTATCCAATTTGGATTCTAAACGTAAAATATGTTGACGTTTTGCCTCTAAATGTTCTTCCAAACGATGGATTTGTATTAAATGAGTTTGTTCGATTGAACGTAAACGTTTCACTTCTTCAAATAAGGCTTTAATCTGGAAGGAGAGCACAACAAAGTAACAAAAAAGAAATTATTAATCATAAAGAAATTATAAAATTAAATTAAAAAGAAAACTTTTCCCTTGTTATATACAGCCAATTATCATATTTTCCTTAACTTCGCCGTAACTACCTTGTTTTTTACCTTTTTTAAGAAAATTGTCAATAAAAAAGTTTCTTTCCAACTCTCATATGTGTAAAGCATCACGAAGCTTATCTGGGGTTTTATTAATTTTATTAAAAAAGTGATTTTAAACAAACAAACAAGCAAGAATTTTGCTTTAACCATAAATAAATTTATTGACGAGCCTAAATGTATGCTTTAGATTTTTTTGCTAAAGTGTTTGTTAAAGATAAAATTACACCACAATTTGGTGGTGGGTTTTCTTGATTTTTTTATGAGTTAAGATATATTGTTATGTCTTGGTTGTTATTATTGGTATTTTTATGTTCTACCTTAGAAAATTTGTTTATGAGCCTTAAAGTATGTAATGTTAAATTTTTTATTAAATTAATGATGAACAACAAAAGACTATAAGGGTTTAATAGAAAAAAAAACTAATAAAGGATGTTACAAAGGGAAATTTTAAAATTATAATTTTATATTTTAGAAAAAAGAACATTTATTAAAAATTAAAAAAATAATATAAAATCTAAAACATATTTATAGGAGCAAAGTATACATTCAAACTATTAATTGCTTTTATTACACTTGTTATACCCTCCACCAGAATTAGTATGTGTATCGCTAATCAGAAATCATCAAAATCTGAATCTGTCAGTAGTTGGCACACTCACATCCATACTAATTAACAGAGCTCAATGAAATTTGGCAAGAGCATTAGTCTGAAGTTTCCTATTTTATACCACCAAAATCGACAGATATCCGAGGCAACCTCTAAATTTTGGCGAAGAACTTTTGTGAAATTGTAAATTGTAACTCTACAAATTGGAATGGAATATTAAATTGTGTGAACTTCATTACATGAGTTTTTGTGTTCGAAATCTATAGTCTATTTTTAGGCAAAAAGATAATTTGTTTACAATGGAAAACCAAATCTAAGGCGTATTAAACATATAATTTTTTACTTTTAACTTGATTTGTAGTATTTAAAATCTAATGAGTCCAATTGGTTTTTTGTATACAAAATCTATAGCCTACTTTTAGTTCTATAATTTAAGATTTTGTTTATATTTCCTAATAAACTTTGCGTGTTTTTCAAGATTCCCCCTGTCCTTTTATCTAATGAAATATGTGCTTTCAAATAAGTTGTCATACAAGCATTTAAATCAATGATAATAAATTTTTTATGGTAATTTTAGGCGGTAACGACATGTGACTTTTAAATCAACAACTTTTTCTCTCTCCCCTCCCCCAATTCTTAACTGTATAGAACAAAACAAAAAAAGGCTTAAATATTATAATATGATTATTGGCAATAAACAATAAAATGTTGCCAACGCAATAAAATGCAATTATTTGAATTAAAAACCTATAAAAAACTCATGTTACACATAAAAACCTATAAAACTAACAACAAACATTAACATAAACAAAATTTCAACAAGAAAAAAAATAATAACTAATAAAATATTCCAAAATATTAACATACAAAAAGACATAGATAAATTAACAAAGTTTTCCACAAAAAAATAAAATAAAACATAAAAATAACAAAAATTAGCATATGAGTTTTACATGTGTAAAATCTAAAGGAAATTATTTACATATGACACATACATAGATATGTAGATATACACATATAGATTTTTCTACCTTTAGGAAATTTGTTATAGAAAAGGGTGTTTTAAAAGATTTCATAATTAATCAAATAAAAAAAATTCAAATTCCACCCCTTTTTTGATTTTATGCTCCAAACAAACAAAACTAATTAGTTATAGACAATAAAGTCTATCATCTTAATATTTTCAAAAAATAAAAAAAAAATAAAAAAACAACAAAAACTTTTCTTTCCTTGAGACCTAAAACATCAAACTTTAGCTGTCTTTAACAAACACAAAAGTAATTCGCCCAAAAATATGCTTTAGAATTTATTATGCAAAATATGAAAATATAATCAATGACTTTTGTTATTTTCAGATAATTTATTTTTATTATTTTATTTCTGCCAAATATTTCATTCTCTCCTTTAAAAGGATATTGAAACAAAAAACAAAAATTATTAATGAAATTTTAAAATAACAAAACCAAAACTTCTCTGCAAACTCAACAAAGAGGGGAAAGTGGAAGGAGATTTCAAAGTTTTTAATCAATTTTTGAAATATTATTTGTAATTTTCATAGACATCAAAATAAATAAAGGTAAATTATGGCTAGAATTGTGGCAACAATAACTAAAATTAATTGTTAGATATAAAAAAGTAGGAAATGGAAACGGAAATATAGAGGTTTATAAATCAATGAAAACGTGAAAATGTTACCAAAATCTAGAGATCAGAAAAATAAAGAAAATAAAAACTATTTTTAAGAAAATAAACTTTACTTTGATTTAAAAAACATAAAGCCTATTTTGAGGCTGGTAGAAAATCCGTTCCGTTTGTTGTGATAATACAAAATGTAAAGTCTACTTTAAAGCATAAACCGAATTTTTTCATAATAATAAGAAATTAAAAAATAAAAAATAAAGCCTATTTAAAGGCAGTCAATAATTTCGAAAACTATTGTCCACTTCTAGGCGAAAAAAAAAATAAATTTTCTTTATAAATTTAAAGTTTTAAATAAAAACAAATGAAATATGTTTCATATTCTCAACTGCTGTAGTAAAACAAAATGTATAATGTACTTAAAGGCTTAAACTGTACATTTTCTAAATTCTTTTCCTCAACCATTGTCTATTTTCTAAACATTCCTTTTCATTCAGAATTCTAATTTGCATAAATAATAATTTTTAATATTCAACTTAATTAACAATAAAAAAAACATAAATAAAAATCCCTTCTCAAAAGGGTTAAAATCTACACATACACATATAAAAAATAATTACTAACACTAATAAAACAATCAGAAATCAATGATATTTGTCACACATATAGACTTTAAAACTCCATAGACTTTAGACTTTAACAGTTTCTTTTTTCTTTCAACTGTTTAACCCTTTTTTTACACATTTTCCTTTGTAGGAAAGCAAAGCAAAAGTATTAGCTGCTTATAGGCAAAACAATATGAGAATATATGATTTTGTTAATATAAAAAAACCAAGACAAAGACATTTTTTTCGTTGTTTTATGTATGAGTAGTGGTAATATTTTAAAATTTTTCTACACGACTGAATTTTAATTCTTTTGACGTTTTCTGAAACAAGCAACCCAGCAGCAGCATTATGTTTATATATAAACAGCCTAAATGTATGCTATATGGAATTGTTATTTATTTGTTGTAAGTCAATAATATTTTAAAGAGTCTGGAAAGAGAGAGGGAGAGAGAGAGGAAGAGTGTGTGTAAAAAAAAAGATGATGATGATGATTACTTATTGTTTTGGGTGAGTTTGTGTTAGTGTCTTAGAGTTACAGAGAAAGAGAGTGGGGAGGTGGGTGTTAAGAGTAAGAGATCTAGAGAAGATGTTTTGTTTTTATTTTGTTTTATATAAAGTGTGCTGCCAATCGATTGTTTTTTATTATTATGATTTGTATGGCAACCTCAAGTTTTAAAGGAGTGAGTGGCTGCTTGGCAATTTTGTTAATTACAAATCGGTTTTATATGTAGATATTATTATTTCAAACCTTGTACAGCTTCTTTTCATATGTAAAAATAATATAATAATTTTAATGCCTCAATCAGTTTCTGTTTCTGTTTTTTTTTTTTTTTTTTGCAACAAAGAGGGTTGTTTTTTATTTATTATGTATTTTTTGGGTTCGATTTTTTAAGAGCTTTTTGTGTTTTTTTCTATAAATTTAGAGTTTTATGAATTTTTGTGTAAATTATGAAATATCCCTGGATTTTTTTGTTTCATCGCAAAGTGACCATCATTCAAATGCCAATGTCCATTTGTGTTTCTTGTTACAGGAGCAGGAGGAATTTTTTTGCTTCTAACATATGAGTTATTAACAAAAAAGGGCTTTTTTATTAATATAAGTTACCTTTTTTGTGGCAAAAAAAAGGTTTTTATATTTTTAATATGAATGTCATTTAAATGATAAAAAAGGATTAAAAGCAGGAAAGGGAAATATAAAGATAAAAGCTATTTTTTAATAAATCAATAACTGCTCAAACCACAAATAAAATAAACAGAAAATAAGGTATATTTAAAGGCTTCTCAAACATTTTTAAAATTAAAGCCTACTTTAAGGTTTTACTATAACAAAATATTTCTCATTTTACATGTTTTCCCTTAAACTCTCATAAATAACACTAAATGATTCTTTTTTTGGTTTCATTATCATCATTTTTGCTCCTTAACTGTCACTAATATTTCTGCTACATTAACTGTCAGTCACTAAGATAACCAGCTAAATCATAATATTTTTGTGCAAAAGGCAAGACAACCGACTATCACTAATGCTCTTAATGTCTTCATAAAGGGGACATATTGAAAAATCATGTTCACAGTTTTTTTTAGCAAAAACTACTTGAATTTTTTTACTCACTCCTAGATCCTCTTTTACTGAAAATTTCAAAAAAAAAAAAAAAAATACTAATAATAATTTACATATGAAAAATGTTTTTAAGCAAGAAAAACCACTTACATATTAAGAGCTACAATACCAACAGAAAGAGTGCAAGAGAGAGAAAAAGTTTGAGTTGGGTAGTTATAGAGTACAGCTTAACGTTAAAAGTCAAGGATTACAAAACAAGAACAGTATATTTTAAGGAGGGTTTTTTTTGTTCAATATATTTTAAGGCAAATAAGGAACAGGTCATATATATTTTTTAATTTATTTTTGTTAGAAAAATTTTTGAATATTTTTATTTTGGTTGTTTTGTGTGGAGAGTGTAAAAAACAAAAGAATAATCATTGAAATTGTTTTGTTATTTTATTTTTTTATTATTTGTTATGAGCCAAAGACACAAAGGAAGGAAGGATAAGCCATTAGATAGAACAACGAAAGGGTCTCAATGAGTTATAAAAATTTATGAATTATTTTTTATGATAAATCCTCATACCTTAAACTCATATCAAATAAATATACAAAAAATATATATTTGAAAAATCGAATGAAATAATAAGGAGAGTCAAGAAATTTTGATAAAGCTATAATGTTGCTAAACCAAATTCTTCTTAGTTAAAGCTTTTAAATATTTAAAAGCTATTGGAAATACAAAAAGTCGACATTTTTTGAAAATTTAAGTTAGCAACATTGTTTATAAACAAAAAAATTTTACCAAAATACAAATATTGCACAAAATAATTGTGAAACATTTGAAGATTTTTATAATAGCAATATTGTTTATAAGCAAAGTTGTATATTATCAGACAGCAACATTTTTAAAAATTTAATTTTTTAATATTTAAGCAAGATATTTATTTAAAAATTATTTTTAACAAAAATGTTGCTAAGAATAAATTCCCAATTTTCAAATGAAAATTTATAAACATTTTTGTGAATTCTAATTAAATAAATTAAAAATTTTATTTTTAAGTATAAAAATGTCAGCAACAAATTTTGAATATTTTTTTTTTAAATCTAAAGATTTTGGGAACAACCTTAATATTATTAATTTTTGTTTTATTTGTAAGCAGGAGTTAAAGAAGTTTACTTTTTGAGAGCTTAGCACACAATCAAACCAACCGACAAAAAATCCAAAAAAAAAGGACAATTGTGATGTGTTACACTTATTGTAGCAAAACAAAAGTAACCAAACATTTTCTAACTAAAAATTATTATTTTAAACATACAGTAAGAACTCTTACGCTCTTATGGACCAAATGCTGATGCTTTCTACTGCTGCTGCTTCTTTTGGCTCATCATATCCTTATACTCATAAATTATTGTCTAGACTATGATTTTCAACCATTTTTTGATTATGATTTTCCCAAAAAACCAAAAAATACTAATACTAAAAAAAGGTCTGGTGTGTCTTGTATGTTGCTGAAGTAGTTGTAGTTGGTAGATTCACAAACATACGCGCGATATCATATCAATGTTATAATATTGATGGTAATTCCTTTTGGCCAAACAGCAACAACAACAAGAACAATTACTAAACGTTAGAGAGAAAAAAAGGATTAAAAAACATAAAAGAACTTTTTTGGTCCTTTCTTGTTTTTTTTTTTTTTTTTTTTTTGTTTTTTTTTTTTGTTTTTGGAAATGATGAGTTAAGAAGTAAGCCAATTTTTATTTTATAAACAAATATAAATGTATGACATTCATTTAGATATATATATATAAAAAAGACTATATTTGAATACAAATGCTGGTATAAAATATATTTTTGTAAATTAATGTTTTTTTTTAAGGAAGAGAGAGTAAGAGAAAAAGCAGAAATTGTTTGGTTTGTTAAAAGTTTAACGAATTAGAAAATATGAAATGTGTATATATTTGCCCAAGATGTGCTTTTGACGAGACTCTATAATAAAATTGATTAACAATAAAGAATATATAAATATACAATAAACAACAAAGGATACGTCTGCTGGCAATTAAAATTGAGGAAAAACAAAAAATATATCAAACAAATATGAAAATATTCAAAAAAGTAATTTATTAAATTAGTTTTTCATAAAAAACAGAAAAAGAATTGTTAAAATTTGAAAAAAAAAGGAAAAAAGTTGCTGCAACATGTTGCTCAACATATATTTAAGCAACATGTTGCTATGAATATACTTGCCTCAAAAACATAGTTTTTCAATAATAAACAAGAAAAAATACTTTTCTCTTAATTTGTGCTATATTTAAACCTTAGCAACATGTTGCTGTTCTAATATTTTAATAATTTAATTTATATTTTTTTAATTTTTTTCTAAAAAAAGTCCTTAAAAATAAATATTTTAATGTTTACTTACATATTTCTCATATCCTAAATACTCTAAGGTATTATATGCTTGTTATATAAGCTTTAAAAAAGTAGCAAACAACAACAACAAAATGTTGCTCAGAAAGAAATCTATGTATTTATAACATAAAATAATAAGTAAACATTGTATACATTGTAAATTTTTTATAGAAAAAAATCCAAAAAATGCTAAAAAACCAAATACAAGAGCATATCATTTTTTTATATTCGAGATGCATATTTGTCTCTATAAATTCCATATTTTTTTAAAGAGAGTGAAGGAGAGAAAGAGAGAGAGAGAGGAAAACATAAAATAAATAGAATATTTGTTATATTATTTATTTGTTTGCATTTTGTTGTTGTTGTTGTCTTTCTTGTCGTATTTGTTTGAATTTGATAGACAATTGTCATCTACTAAGCAAAAGGTATATATAAAGATAATGGTAAAGAAGAAGGAGGGCAGCAACAGCCATCGAGTCAGTTAGTCAGTCAGTCACTAAAGGGACTTGGATTTTTTTCTTTAGCTATTGTTACCAACAACACTTGAATAGTACAATATGAATGAATGTTAGATTTATAAATATCTATGTATGTGTGTAGGTAGATGGCATTGCAGCTTTAATACCTCCAGGGTCTACTTGTTAACTTATATACACACTCATACACAAATAAAAGAAAAAAATACTATAATAGCATTGTGTATGTAGTGTAAAAATACCTTGTTATATTTCTTCTTTATTTGAAAAAAGCAGTAATATAATTGCAACAACAATATTACAAAAAATAACAATAATTTAAAAATAATACACACCATTGCAAAATAGTTGACAAAAACATTTCGAGAAATTTAAATTTTTTGGTAGTTTCGTTAAGTTTGCAAAATTTAAAAATTAAAAGAGAATTTAGTAGATTTTATATACTTGAACAAATTTTGATTAGAAACTTAGATTTTTTTATTTTAATTTTTAACTTTCGTTAAGTTTTAAATACTGATAAAATTTTTTGAAAAGTTAGTTTCGTTGAGTTTCATTAAATTTTAAATATACATATTTTTGTATTGAAAATTTCGTTTTAACTTTGTATCATATATTAGTTCTAAAGATATTTCGTATAAAATTTTACGAAAATTAGGCTTCGTTAAGTTTCAAATTTTTTGTTATGTTTTGAGAATCACTTTTTTAAAATTTTATTTTAAGTTTTAAGTTATCTAAAGAGTTTTATATAAGAAATTTTTTATTTGAGAAATTAATTTTCGTTAAGTTGAATCATTTTTCGTAATGTTTTAAATATTGAAACTTTCAAAAATTTAATTTTAATCACATTTTTTAAATTGATTTTTAGTTTTTAATATATTAATAAGTTTTTAAATTTGAATCCCTACAAAATTGGAAATAATTAAGTTTCGTTAAGTTTGAAAAATTTTCGTTTAGTTTTAAAATTTTCAATTTGATAAGATTTTTTTTTAATTCTTTGAATATAACGGATTTTAAATTGAAATTTATGAGAAGCATTAAAGAAATTCAATTTCGTTAATTAAAAGAATATTTTATTAAAGTTTTTAAATAATTTTTATTTTATTTTTTATTGTTTATTAAACAAAAAAATAATTATTTATTATTTAGTTAATTTTTATGATTAATTTTTTATGAGTTTTTTTAATGTTGAGCAACAAAATGTTGTAGCAGCATTTTGTTGTTTTAGTATTTAAATTAACTTAACAACATTTTCTGAATGTTTTATGACATTTAAAAAATTTTTATTTAAATTAGTGTATATAAATCAATTTTTTAAATACTATTATGATTTGTTGAAATATTTTTTTTAATTTTTTGTTTTGGCCGAAAAATAAAAGACGAGAAGAAAAATTCTTGTAGGAAATTCTTATGCTGCGGTTTTCAGAATGATTCAATATAAATTATTTTTTATGAATTTTATAATAAACAATACAAGATATATATAATTTTTGGAAAACATATATATATTTTCAGATATAAATATTTGAAAAATCAGAAAAAATTAACCTCTATAATTTGTTAAATCTTCTAAGATAAATTTTATGTCTTTTTTTCTTGTTTGTTGCGACTAAAAAACTCGTAAATTATAATAAAATTTATTAGTTTTTTTTCTATAAAAAAATCCTCTATTTATACCCTACACCATATTAGGTAATAGGAGTATTATGCGTTTGTGCTGATGTTTGCAACATACAAAAAATTGAAATTGAGTCATATTCGCTTAAATATTTCCTGCTGGAATGGGGTTTTAAGGTCATAAATGTCCTAAATGTAAAGCGATTTCAACGAAATTCAACATTAATGTAACTTATGATATTCCAAATTATGCGAGGGTCAAATGTCATTTATGTCATTTAAGGACAATACATTTTTAATTTATAGTTAAAACAACTAATCAGAATCTAAAACTGATGTTCGAAATTATACAAAGGTCGGTCCATAATTTCTTCTATTATTACATAAGTCTTAATATTCTTACTGTACTTCACACTTAATCATTAATCAGAAAAGCAAATTTTACGAGGGGTCGTTCATAAGGTTTTCGTTGTGCAGGGTATTACACAGTCGGGCTTAACAGACTATATATTTGTTGTTGTTAAAAAAGTGAAATGGAAAGAATTGATATTAAGAAACAGCTTAAAGCAAATTTAATTAAAATCGATTTATAATTAAAAAATCTTTGTAGAGTTGAGTAACTTTACTTATGTTTAAGAAACATAAAATTATATTGTGCATTTAATCTCTTCAAAATCATCAAATACACTCCAAGTTGTTGTTGTTGTTGTTTTTTTTCATTATTTCTACGTTATTTTGTATTTTATGGCAGCAAAATAACATTGAAACGGAAATGATGGTAGTATTTAATAGTCCGCAACCGTAATTAAATAAGCTGGCAGTTCTATTTTATTTTTTTCATCTCTTTTTTTGCTCAAAATCTATAAAAATTTTACCCTTAGAAATTACAAATACAAACTACCAACTTTAGATCCAGACATTTAGTTAATTTCAATGACACAAGTTTTTTTCTTTTCCATTCTATTAAAGAAAAAAGTATAACCACCAATTAATTACTTACTATAGAGACATAACACAAAAAAATATATAAAAGATGACATTTATTCTTCCTGCTTCTCATATATTCAGAAAATCCTTATTTTTTCAAACTTATTCAGCTAGAAATCATCATCATCATCTTTTGCTTTTCTATATATATTCAGAAAATGAGCAATTGTTCTTTCAATTAGAAATTATAGTCTTCTTTTTGTCTTCATGATGATTTTGCATGTTAAAATCAATTTGTATTTATAATAATCCTGCCTTTAATCTTTAATATCAATTTATTTTATTTGTCCAAGTTTTATGGTTATTGATTTGTGTTTTTTTAGAAATTTAATATTAAGTACATATTTGCATGTGTTAAACACATTAGTTTGACATAAATTTTATATTTTCACATATGTTTGTTAATAGGAAATAATACAAAAACATTTCAAATAAATCCAAATTTTCCTTAAAATGTTACAATTGTTGCCATAAAACAAAATTTAACCTTTAAATTTTTATTTTAGCTTTAATATCTTTAAAAATGAGCAAAAATTTTTTCACCACTAACAACAAGAAATTCACCACACCTCGATATTAGCAAATTTTTAAATTTCTTTTAATTTTATTGCATAATATATAAAATGTTTTCTAATTTCTAACAAATTTCAACATTTTTTTTATTCACCTCTAACAAAAAGAAATTCACCACTCTCAAATTTTAACAAATGTATGAATTTCCTTCAATTTTATAATACAACACATAAATTTTACTGATTTTAAGCAACCTAAAAAATATACTCACCTCCACTCCAAAATTTTGGCAAATTTATAAAGTTCCTTTAATTTTATAAAATAAAACATCAATTTTACTAATTTCTAACAATTTTGGGGGAATAAAATATATTCACCTCAAACAAAAAGAAATTCAGCACTTTGCAGATTTGGAAGTGTTTAGTAATTTTAATTTTGTTTCAGTACAAAATCTTAAAAAAATTCTTTTAAAACTCCTTTTCAATTTATTTTATGGAAATCTTTATGTTGCTAAACATTTTGTCTTTATGTTGTGCAACATTTTTTTTTGGAAAGCAATAAAAATCATCAATCATTTGGATTATTAAAATTTTTAATTAATATTTTTTTCCTACACAAATCAATTAAAATATTAAGAATAAAAATTCTATAAAATTGATTTTCTAATTCCCAAACTGTCAAACTGTTTAAAACTATAAGATTTTCAAATTTTATTTAACAAAATTGTATAAATTACCCATAAATTAAAATGATGTCTTTTGAATAAATACATGATGTTAAAGTTTCGGGGACAGAGAGGGCATAGTAAGGGAAAGAAACTCAAAAACATAAGATGTTAATATGGTTTACTAGTGCTGCTGCCGATGATGACGATGATGATGAAGTATAAAAGATGTCATTTCAACTTTTGCTTCGATTGCTACTAATTGAAATGTTAAATTTCCGTTCAAGCTTGTAATTGACTTTCAAATATCATAAACGCCTACATATTTAAATTCATACACTTACACATACACACACTTATATAAGTTTAGATATAAAGAAAGACACTGTAAGTTAGATAAATAATTTTCCCAATATTACAATATTGTATTGAATGAATATAGAGTTTTTTGAAAATTATACCAACAACAGAGTAAACACAAAATGACAAATTGTCACAATATTCTGAAATAACTGAAAAATCACAAGCGAATAAGACGATGAGAAAATTCAAGACCCCCAGAATAAAATGAAAAATTTTTTTTAAAGAATTTTAAATTGATGAAGACATTTTCGACATTTTCACGCCATTGAGAGTAGAAAAAGAGTACCGAAAAAACATATCTACACAACATTTACACATGCTTAACATGTGTCCAAAAAACGATAAAAACTAATATTTCTTGAAAAGTTTTGAAATTATTTTGGTATGAATATTAAAGATTTATTGATACATTTTGGCACGTTTATAAAAAATGTATATGATAGAGGCCATTTTTATGAATCAAACAGGCAACTGTATTAACTTCTATGTTTCTTTTATTTTAATATTTGGCCTTTATAATTGAAGATTTTTTTTCAATTTTTTTATAAAATAAATTGATACACGTTCAATTTAAAATTTTTATGGTTAAACAAAAAAAATTATTTTTAGTTTAAAAGATTAGATAATAACATTTTGTTTAAGTTAATAAAAAGTAACAAAAAAATATATATATAAAATTTTATTAGAGGACGTTCTTTAAAATCTAATAACAATTATATAAATGATATAAAATTGATATATAAATTTTTATAACAAATTATTTCAACACTTTCAAATCACAAAATTAATTGTCTTAAAAACCGGTAAATTAATGTTATTTATAAAAATAACGTTGGGTTTATAAATTTATCCAGATTTTCTTTTCAATTCTTAAAAAATTTTAAAGTGGTGTAATTCTTTTTGTTAGTGGTGAATATGAAAGTTTTTTAAAAAATTAAAGAAATTATTAAATTTATTAATTTTACTTTAAAATAAACAAGGAAATTTATATTTTTAGAATAAAATTTAAGTGTGGTGAATTTCTTTTTGTAAGAGGTGAATATGAAAATTTTCAAAACTTTGTAGAAATGAAAAAATTTAGAAATTAACTTTATACATTTAAAGAAATTAGTTATTTTGCCAAAATTTAAGAGTGGTGAATTTCTTTTTGTTAGAGGTAAATAACTTTTTTTTGGAAAAATTTAATTTTTAAGACAAATAAAGTAAATTTGAAGCATTTTTATTTTTAAAAACTAAAAATTGAATTTATTTAAAAAACTTTTGTTTGAAATTATTGATATTCATGTAAGAAAAGAAATGTAGATTTTTGTTGAATTTCATTTTAGTTTTTTGAGTTTAATAAGGAAATAATCAATTTACAAAAATTCAAATCATTTATCAGTTTTAATACTCAAACAATAAACAGCAACCCGCAGCATCAGCAGCAGCACAACAATAATTTTCAATTTCAATTCTATAATATTTTTTGTTTTTCTCTCATTTTTTTCTCTTACTAAAATTTTTAAATTAAACGAAAATAACATAATCATCTCACGATTATCATCATGATCAAATGGAGCAACAACAACAAGAAAAACTAATAAACTTTATTGGTCATCACAAGTAAACTGACAGAATCAGAAACATAACTAAATCTAGTAAATATTTCAATACAAAAAAGGCGAATTTAAATTATAAATTATTTGATGACATTGCTTTTAAACCGTAATAATACAACAAATATTGTAATGCAACAACAACAACAATGACAATAAAATGTTTAAAAGATTCATATTTATACCCTCCACCACCACAAGTGAAGAAGAGGCTTTGTCATTCCGGGTGTAACGCTAAGAAGAAATCATATCAGATCAAATAATGTAGAATATTCTTGCATCAAATCTAAGCTGAGTCTGAGATTAGAATATGTCTGTCCGGCTATCTGTTATATTTGTGTGTATATTTATATATTTGTGATGGAGGGCATTGAAGATTCGACATAGCCGAATATATGCCATATTATGTTTCTTGTTTTTAAGATAAAAAGCAACATCTTTTCTATAAACAGCGTACAGGGTTATGGATAGAGATTTGATTTATTTAAATAAAAATTAGATTTTATTAGATAATTAAGAGGGGGTTTTAAAGGAATATAGAAACTAAAACTCACCCATAATATAGATTCCATATTTTTCAAAAAACATTGAGAGATTTTCAAGAAATCTTAATCTATAATTTTCGAAACTGATGTTTAAGGTCTTAAAACCAATTGATAACTAAATTAATTGAATTTAGGAATTTATTATTAACTTTAAACTAAACAAATATAAATTTTGCGCATATGTTTCTTTTTTTGTTATTAATAATATTTTTATATATATATTTTTTGATTATTAATACATATTTCATAATTTTTATTGTTGTTTTCACTATTCAAAAAAAATTTTAATAATAAATTTTGTTTTCCGTCTGATAGACAATAATCATTTGAAAAATAATAATCATTATCAAAAAATTAAAAAAAAAAACAAAAACAAATTTTGATATTTATTTATATATATATAGAGAGAGTATTGATTTGTGACTTAAAACCACAAACACTCCACACCAAAATTAAAAAAAGACTTAGAATTTATGTTTAATTAAGACCAGAATTCAAAATAGAAACAGATTATAACAATCGATAACCATTTATTATTTGAAACAAAAAACTAAAACGGAAAAAAGTTTAAACAAGTGTTTTTTTTTAAACTCTAAAAAGTTCTTAAAAAGCAACTAGAAATGTTGTACTCGGCCATGCCGAATCTTCAATACCCTCTAACACCTCAAATGCATGTGAAGTAAATTCGTTATGTTCGTACATACACACACATACACTCACCAACTTATACAATTTATGAACGCTTTTCTTAAATATAACACAGAAACACTTAATGGGCCATAAAATTAGATATATATTTTGACTATAACTATATAAACCGATTTTTGGAATGGTCATAAGTTAATAATGCAAAATTTCTTTTTAACTTGTCGATTTCTAATTGACAATTTACGAAAGTTCTTCGCTTGAACTTAGAGGTTGTCACAGATTTTAGTCCATATCCTTTAATATACTTAATCGACTTTGCTGATTTTAAATTGGCAACATCTTAACTTTATAACAAATACTCAGGCCAAATTTCATTGATCTCAGTCAATCGACTCAGATTTTAATTTTATGCATGAATATATATATAGTATTGAAACTGAGATGATTCCTTTAAACGTTGCACATGGAATCACAATGTTTCTATACCCTCTTCACCACTTATAGTTGTAGAGGGTATAAAAATACACCAACAACTATGAATTATTAGTTTAATAACCTTCAAAATTCAAATAAGTTTATAGCCCAACAAATAACTTCTGAAAAAATATATTTCTGATCATAAAACACCCCTATATATTTTATGGTATTTGAATTAAAAAAAAAGCTGACCATTTATTAAACACAAATCAAACAAATTTTTTTCTTTCTTCTTTTCAAAAACCCATCAATCGATCTATCAATTGATGTAGTCAAGCGTAGTTTTAAATTTTGTCTGAAATGAAACAAAACTGTTGCCTGTATGTATGTATGATCACCTCCTATTCTAAACACGCAATCTTAATTATTAATATTTGATGGATTTTATGAAGCGTTACAAATTTGTGTTGGAATTGGTTTTATTTCATTTAGAGAGTATCAATGTTAAAACTGGAGTAGAGTAGACGACTTAGTTTTTACGGTTTCATGATTAAAGGCGCCAATCAAGTTTTACAGATTTTTGTATTTTGTTAAAAAAAAAAGAATTGACAGTAACACGCAAATTTTGAATTTTTTTTTAAATGAAGTTAAAAAAAATCATACTTGAAATATTTAAAAAGGAAAATAATTAAATAAATTAATTAATTTATTTGATAACAATCGTAATTTAAATTAATTTAAGAAAAATTGTTAAGATCTTTACATAATTTTAAATGAAAAACTATATTTTAATATTGGTTTTTCAAAAATTTATTAATATACCTAAAAATTTTAGTGTGGTGAATTTCTGTTTGTTAGAGGTGAATATTTTTTGTTTTTCAAAAATCAAATTTTTTTGCTGATATTATTAAAATATAAGAAAATGCAATTTTTTAAACAAAATTTTCTTAAAATCTACAAAAATTACAGAGTGGTGTATTTCTTTTTGTTAGAGCTGAATAATTTTTTATCAAAAATCAAAATTGTTTAGCTTATTGTATTTAAATATAAGAAAATTTAATTTTAAAACAAAATTTCATTAAAATTCATCAATATTTAAGTGTGGTGAATTCCCTTTTGTTAGAGGAGAATTTTTATTTCTTTGAAAATACTAGAATTTCCTTTTTTAAATTTTTGATTTATTCTGTTAAAAATTAAAGGTTCTCATTAAAAACTGAGCTTGGATTCAATTTCATCATAAATTTATTGGTTTGAGGTTATGATTCCTTTTTTATAAAAATCAATTTATTTAAAAGCTTTTTATATTACAATTTCTATAGCTTGATTACAATTATTTTTTGTGAAAAAGACTAATAATAGAAATTGATTTTTTTATATTTTTTACAGTCTAACAAAAATCCTTAAAGCGTTGTTAATACTTTTTGTCAAGTTTCATCTATTGTTTGTGGCAAAAATATATATTTTTGCATAAATATAGACAAATTAGGGGATATTTTTTATCAGTGATATGCTGCAATTTTCTATGCATTTATAAAGAGTCAATGGAATATTAAGGGTATTCAGGAGATCGGGAAAATATGAAGGAGAGGAAAAGAAGTTTTGAAAAAGCCAAAGCCTAAAAGTAGGCAGAAGTTTGGTGTAGTTTCATGTCAAAGCCTAAAAGTAGGCAGCAAAAAATAAATAAAAATAAATTAACTTTTAAATAAGTAATGTTTAATATTAAAGCCTAACACCAGACAGCATTTTGTGGCAGATATGAACACCTGTAATTTTATGTTCGTTTTAGAACCGTTAAGGCTTAGAAAATATATTTTTAATGGGACATTTTTTTCAAAAATCAATTGCAATGTTTTTTTTATTTATTTTAGGGAGTTTTGAAAAAATTGTTATCATTTGTTATTAATTTCTGTGGTTTCGAAATGTCTTTATCTAAACAACTTCCGTTTTTTTTAATTTCTACTATAATTTCAAAATATATTGAATTTTAAATTTTAGTTGTTTTTATCAATTTTAGAATTTTTGGATAGAATTTTATTTTCATTATGAAATTATTTTTAAAACACATTTTAATTTGATTAAATTTATTATTATTTTTTTATTATAATTAATAATTTAAAATTTTGTGGTTTATTTTTATAGAAATTTACTATAAATTTGATAAGCAAAATTTAATAAAGAAACCACAATTAAGTTAAAAACCATATAATAGCAAAATATGTACACTAAAGCCCCGATTTGCTTCGTTGCCATTTCAAGTTGCGGCGGACCGATTTGCATCAGAACAATTAGCGTCGCTAGAAATTTTTATTGCAGCATTGTTGATTACCATTCATAGCATCTCTGATAGCCTTTATCATCACCTGTATGTTAAGTTTTTAAATTGTGTAAAATAAGGGGACTTTCCTTTTCTTTGTGCTAAGAACAAGTGTCTGGTTAGGGCAAGAATATAGTGTGTGATTCGCTAAAATATATTAAGGATGTAAAAAATGACACCACTCCAATCTAAACAAGATACTATAGATATAGTAATCCCTTATTGATTAACATGGAGTCTCTTCTTTCAATTTGTATACATGATCAAATAACAAAATGCCAGTGAGCAAGAATGTAATAAAAACTGGAGCTCCTTCTATTTACTCCGACCTAGAAGTTGTGGATTGTTTAATTTTATTTATCAAAAATACGTTTCGATATGAGTCGCCTTTCTCCGATCCCCATTAACGAGGCAAGTCGGGGCTGTAGTGTATGTAATTTAATAAATTGATAACAATTTTTAAAATTGTGTATTTTAAAGGCTTTTTCCCATTTCCCAACTAATTAATAACTAATAATCAATTTTATTTTGAAATGCTTGAAAAAAATCAAGAAATATTCTTTTGATTAATCAAATCATATATACTTTTTATAATTCTAAAGAAAAGTTTGTCTGTGATTGTGCCTCATTCCCACCATCAGGTCTCATCATCTTTAGCTTATACCATCTCATCAACGTGATCATTATTTGAAGCATTTTTTTATGTTTTAAAGATCTTTAGAGACGCATAACAAATATGCAACATATGCGACCATAAAATTTAATGTCTCTACACAAATTTTGTGTGTGTATTTTAAAAACAGACTGAAAAAAATATATATTTTTGTCTCGATATTTTGTGTTTTTTGCTTTATAGATGAAAATGTTCATAATTTTCATTTCAATAATATTGTTTGTTTTTTTTTTTTTTTTTTTTTTTTTGTTTTGCCTTTAACCAGACACAATTTGGATTATTTGACAAGTTTGTTTTCTTTACTAAAATCATTATTTACTTTATGGTTTTCTTTTTTTTTATTTTTTTTGTAATGAATTCGTAATATGTTTTAAGTGTTTGTAGTGTTATATAGTTGCGCTTTGGAACATGATAAATCTGTTCAAATGTTTTTAAGTGACACTCTCCAATATATATTTTAGTTTTTTTTTTTGCTTAAGAGAAAAAATTGAAACTTTTTTGAAAAAATAATAAACAAACTAAAGGCTAAAATTTATTTCTTACATATGTTCATAAATATCATGTAATAATTCTGTTTTCAGATTTTATTCAGCAGGGAATATTGAACACACACAACAAATGTTAAAAAACGAAGAACAATTTATAAAAAAATCTAAGCTAAAACTGTTTTTCATAATTTTTTTCATAAAATTTGACGAAATCTATCAAAATTTCAGTGTGGTGAATTTCTTATTGTTAGTGGTGAATAAAAAAGTTCATATATTATCATGTAATATTTTTGTTTTGAGATTTTATTCAGCTGAGAATATAATAAAACAAGAAAGTTTTGAAGAAACGTTTAAAAATAAATAAAATTTACACAAAATTCTAAGCTAAAATGTTTAAAATAGTTAAACTAAATATAAAACATTTATTATTGATTTTTTTTTAAGTTTTAAGTTTAATATTTATTTATTTGTGATTTTATTAATAACTAACAAAAAATTATTAAAATCCATCAAAATTTCAGTGTAGTGAATTTCTCTTTGTTAGTGGTGAATATAAATTTTTCTCAAAAATATAAAAATTTTAAGCAGAATTATTAGTTAAACATAACAATAAAAAACGATGGAAATCACATTTTTACTTAGTGGTGAATTTTAGTGTTTTTGAGAAATATTAAAATTTTTAAGTCTTTTCTTAAAAAGGAATTTTTTGCTTTTATTAAAAAAAACTTATATTCCATTTCATTAAAAAAACACATGTTTCCTTAAACAATTTGTAAGTCAGCCCCTTTTTAATTTTTTTATTAAACTTTTGGCTTTTCAAAAATTTGAGATAATAAATTTTATGAAAGATCAATGACATATTTATTTTTATAATCTTAAAAAAATGGGGGGTCCTCCTGTCACTCCAATATTTTTTTTGAAAAGAGTTTAACTTTTAATTTGACTTTTATTTTGTTTAACTAGATAATTTTTTTAAGGACTCAAAAACAATCAAAAAAAGGATAACAAAAAAGTTTTTGTTTTTCTTTAAATTTTTTTAAGGATTTTTAAACTTGAGACAATAAAAGGCGTAAAAAATTATATTGTCAATACAAAATAATTCCTTTTTTCTTCTTTTTCTTCTTCTTAAAATAAGAAAAAATCATTTAACAGGAAAAACAAACAACTTCCTTCCATGACAGGACAATAACCCCAAACGAAAAAAATCCTTAAAGTTAAAGGGTCTTTCTTTTCAAAAAAAAAAAAATAAATAAAATACAAAAAGTATCAATAGCCAAAGCTTTATTGCCAAGAAAAAAAGGACTGTCTGCGGTCTTACTAACGACTTTACAATTCATTGCTTACAACGTAATTCTGGTGAACTCTCAGGTTCATTTTTAAAAGTGAAATTAGAGAAAAAGAGTCTTAAAAACTCACCTCTTTATCTTTGGCAGCTAATAAATCCATATGATTGTTTTTCATTTCATTATTATTATCTAATAAATTCCCTCTTAACTCTTCTGTTACATCCATATGATGTTGTTGAGGTTCTTTCTGTTCCTGCTCTTGCTCTTCTATTTCGGCTGTTGTGCTCTTATTCTCTAATAAACTATTTTGTTTAGGAGAATTTAAACTATTTTTATTGTTATCACTATTAAAACTATTTATATTGTTATTGTTGTTATTATTATTTGTATTATTTTCAGCTCTTAAAGCTTCTTCTATTTCTTCTCTTTCTGGGTCCTTAGATAAATTATCATTCTCTGTTGTTGATGGTGTAGTAATGCTATTTTGTTCTTTTGAATCCGATAGGGATTTTTGAGTATCACTTAATTTAAGAGCATCAAAATTATCATTGATTTCTTTAGTATTGGTGGGTTTAGCTAATAAAGCTTCATTATCTTGTTCTTGCTGTTGTCCAGCTGCTGCAGGTTGTGGTGAATGCATGGGAGATTGTTGCTGTTGTACTGCAGCTGCGGCGGCTGCTGCAGCCGCTGCAGCAGCAGCTGCTTCCATCATCATTACTTGTTGGGCGTGATTAAAAAATAATTTAGGATTTAAACAACCGTTTAGTTGTTGTTCTTGCTCCTCTTGTGAACCACTTAGGTTAAGATGTGATTCCGAGAGTGGTGGTGAGGGTGAGGGTGTGGTGGCCAATAGATTACCACCGTTTTGATGTAAAGTTATAGCTGCTGCTACACTATTCAATAATTTTGTATTGTTGTTATTGAAAGCGGGCGATAACAATTTATTTGGTGGGATTTCAGAATTTAAAACTTCTTCAACGTCTTCGTTTGTTGTTGTTGTATTAGATTCAGCGTTATTGTTAGCTGTGCTGGTGGCCAAACTTAAGTCACCGTTATTTGTTGTATTATCACTGTTTGAGTCTGTGTTGGTGGATAGTTGTTCTTTCAGTGTATTAACTTCCTTTTCAGCCAAGGTAGCTCTCTGAAAAAAAACATAGAATAAAAATTAATTAAGAAATTAATAAAAATTATAAAAAAATGTATTAAAACAAATTCAAATTCCCATTTTCTCCTCCTTTTCTTAAAAAAATCATTAAAGAATCTTTTAAAAAAGATTTCAAAAATTTTGTAAAGTATTTTATTTGCGAAAAAACAACTCCTGTCACAAAACTGTCACTTGAAGGCATTTTTTATGCATTAAAGTCACCACAATAAAAACTCCTCATCTATATGACAAATACATGCAAAATATGTGTATTTCAACAAAAAAAACTCTTTTTTCATTTCCTATTCATTGTAAATATAAAAATCTTTAAAAAGGCTTGTTGCGGGTTTCCATACACATTGATTTGCTTTGATTTATTGTTACCAGGCAGTCAGGCATTGCGACTCATAAACAACCCCTTCAGATTCCAGTTTCAGTTTTTTTCTGAAATATTTCTGTTTACATTATGAACTTCTTATATTAGCACGAGCGATTTTTTTTTAGTTTTCTTTAGAATTTTTGCAATTGCAGCTGACGCGTGCTTTAAATTTGAAACAATAAAGTTTTTGTTCCAAAAAATCTGCTTAACGCTTTATTTGTTGCTTTAATAATTATAAGAATGGAGGGCAGAAATATCAAAGAAAATTTAATCAAAGCAGAAAAAAGGCTTGAGTCAAGCACGGGTTATGGAATTGTAACAACTAAATTTTCTTAAATAACCCTCTTCAAAATAACAACAATAAATTGAAGAGTATTTATATGTTGAGGTTAAAATTAAGAAAAAAAAGGTTTAATTTTTAAAAACATTTTTCAAAATTTCATAATTTTTTAAGGTTTTTTAGCAAAAAAGTATTTTTATGATTTTTTTTTTGCTTTAAGTTTTTTAGCTCAAACTTTTAAAAGTTTTTCAGTGAAAAAAATTGTAAAGCGCTTAAAAGCTTTCATGTTACAAATCATAAATTTTTAAGTTTTCTAAAAATTTATCATAATTTAAAATATTTGTAAATATTTTAAAGCTTTTTATTAATAAATAAACTTCTAGAAGTTTTATAAAAGCTTAAAGCTTTAAAAAATATCGAATTTAAAATTTCTAAAAAGCTTAAAGCTTTTAAAAGCTATTTTATAAATTTTTATAGTTTTAAACTTTTTAATGAAATTAAGCTTTAATTTTAATTCCTTCCTCTTTAGTTTTCCAAATTTTTAATAAAAGCTTTTTTTTCATATTATTTATTTACCTCCCGTTAAACATTTCGAACACTCTTATGTAAATGACCTTTTAATTCTAGCATTTGAACTTATATCTTCTCACATATATGATTTTTTAGATTTTTATAGAAATTTCCCCTAAAAAACCTACATAACACATGAAAAGCTTTAATAGAAAATATCCCATATATTATAGCTCTTAACATTTGATTTTTCAGCTATTCAATGATGGGCCAAAAGAAAAAAAACGTTATTTTTAACCTAAAAAAAGAGAAAAGGTTTGTTGGTTATCATTTCAAAAGTTTCCTGTTCGAGTTATGTGTAGACATTTGTAGACAAGCATTAAATGAAATCCACCCGCATTTTAGTTAATTAACTCATTTGCAATCTTTTTTTCTTTCGTTTCTACATTTTTTCACAAATTTTCTTCTTTTTTTTTATTTGGGAGTTAAGTTGTAAAGAACATTAATTGATTTGTTTAAAAACAAAAAAAAAAAAAACAAAAAAGTAAGGAGGGCAGAGATGAATGAATGACCAGAGAAAAAAAATTATATTCATTTTAACATAATCATTATGAAAATTACAACAACCCTTTTTTCTGGGGGGAACACATTTTTGAATGCCTTAAAAATTATTGCTAAAAAGATAAAAACCACAAATATTTTATGCTCTGGGAAAAATAAGTAATAATCTAGAAAAAGAAATAAATAAAATAAATGATAGATTTTTATCATTTAATTAAATTTGTTTAATAGAAAAAGAAGAAGAGAAAAAAAGTCTAGAGGAAATAAAAAGAATTTAGAAAAAAAGCTATTTTAGGAGAAATAATTTAGAAAATTACGCTTAAAACGAATGAAAATTAAAAAAAAAAATTAAAAGCTTTTGAAAAGCTTTAAATTTTTGTAAAGCTTTTTTTATACTTCAGACTAGTTTAAAGTCAAATATTGTTGCAACCTTAATTACTTTTTAAAGTTTTAATAATAAGTTTTTTAAATCATTAAATAGATTCAGCTTAAAGCTTTTTAAAGCTTTTGAAAACACGTTTGTAATATGTTTTAAAGCTTTTTATATTAAGTATTAAAGTTTTTATTAAAAATGAGTCTAAGCTAGATTTTTGTTTTTTAATTGCTTTCCTTCAGCTTTCAAGAAGCTTTTCTGAAGCTTTAAGTTTTCTTTATAATAACTCTAGAACATGAATTTTCACTAAACTTTAAAATGCCTTTCTGAGTCTAAAAGACATGTGTGTCTTTTTATTGCTCTATCTCCTTCAGCTTTCGAAGAGCTTTTACAAGCTTTCAGCTTGCTTAATAATCTAAGTATTTTCATAGTTTTAAGACGTGTTTAACTTAGTTATTCTAATAATTATAACTTCATTTAAATTTTATTATAAATCTAAATGAGATTTTTTCTCTTCTATTGCTTACTTTCATAGAGCTTTTGTTAAGCTTTTCTAAAGCTAAAAGCTTTCTTATAATTTGAGATTAAAATTCTAAATTCGTTGAAAGCTTTTATTAAAGACTTCTTGAATTTTTGGAAATAAGGATATTTTAAGGTTTTTTCTAAGGCTTTAAAATATTTTCAAGCTTTTTTTAAGGCCAAAACATTAAAGTTTCTTTTAAAATAAAATTTTCTCTTTTTCATTCAAAACTTTAAGTTTCCTTTAACTTTAAGTTTTTTTTAGTCTAACCAAGATTTGAAGTCCTTTCATTGCTCACTTTCTCTTATTCTAAGTTCATAATCCTCTAAAGGCTAGTTGGCTTCAAATTTTTTTATACGACTTTTATATTTCCTTCTATAGCTGCAAAAAAACTGTAGTCTGTGATTCCTTTTGAAACAAAGAGGAGAAACAGAAATCGAAAAACAACACTTGTTTAAATTCTCACGTGGATAGAATTTCAACAAGTGCTGAGCCATCCTCACAAAAACCAACCAACTAATACAAACAAATTTAAAGGATACTTAGATTTTGAAGCTTTTTTTTTTCATTAATACCAACAAATATTTATTTAATAAATACTTAGAGACAACAAATGATAATAAATCCTTTTTATGTGAAAAGAAGGTAATTATGAATTATTAAATAGAAATAAATAAAAATCGATTTTCTTACCACGACAATACCAAAAAAAAAAACACACAATCTACTCGAAAAAGCTTTAAAGCTCTTGAAATTCTAAAACACAACAACCCTTTTTGTTAGAGAAATTATTGATAGAGATGATTTCTGTTAAATGACAAATATGAGCCTGAAGGCAAAAAAACAATTCGCGTTTTTCTTAGGAGTTAAGACAAAGAGGAAGAACGAACAAGAATTTATCAACAATCATAGTCCTTGGAAAAGGACTTGTTAATGCGAAAGGAATAAGACAAGAGTTAGAGATAACAGCAACTGCTTTTTATTGATGAATATGAAGGACATTGACAATGTTGTTGTTGAAAGAGAAATCATTGTGTTGATGAGTATGATGATGATGACGATGTTTGTCTGTCTGTCTGCCTGGCTGGCTGGCACAAAAAATGGGTTTTTAATACAACCACAGCCACAGCTATAAGGACAGACTATTTGCCAGCCAGTTTTACTTAAAGCACTCAACCATAATGTTAAAGGATATTCACATTTATAGCTTTTTATAGCTTTTGTCGTCTCTGTTTTTGAACACAAAAAATAGCCTTTGGCTTTCATTTGCTGGAGTTTTTTCTTTGCCTTATTTTGATTTCAAAGTCGATCATGTTTAATCACCGGATTACATGTTTTTAAAACCAAAAATAGGACTGCAGGTTATAGATTTCTTATAAATAATTTTTTCTTAGTTTCTTTACAGAATTATTGATTTTTGCCATAAATTTGAAAGGAACAAGTTTTGCAATTAAGAAAAAAGTTAGATTGTTGATTTAATCGAAAGCTCATTATTTCCGTTATTTATTTTAATAAATGCATTTTGATATTGAAAAACATGAAACGCCTTAAAGTATGCTAAAATGAAAACACCCTCAAAATATGTATTTAAACTACCTTATCGATAATTTGCCATAAATAAAGGTTTTAAAAGGAAGTTTAGGATGTTGTTTTTTTATTACTTACAAAAACAACAATGATAAGAAACCAGAAAAACTAAAAACTTTTGTTATGTATTAATTTGTAAAAATTGGTCTCGTAATGACTTTAAAAGTAAAATTAATGAGGGTTTCTTGTTTAGCCAAAAAAATAAATAAAATAAAGGAAACTATTTGCCTTAGTTATACACAAAAAATAACAACAATTAAGGACAATTGCTAGAAAATTTATAACATATTCAATATCCTTTTTTTCCAGCCATCTAAAACTTTAAACTATAAATTTTCCAAATATTTAACTCCAAAACCAAAAAAAAAAGAGAGAGAAAAAAGTAGAAATAGGAAAAAAGGATAATTGCTTAGTAAATCCTGGACAATTTACTATCTAAAATTAAAGATTAAAATTCAAAAAATCACATAATTTATAGATTTATTTGAAATTTATACAAATAATTTTCATTGCCTATTTTTGGGGAGGGAAGAAAAAAACATAAAATTATATTTATAAAATAATTCTTAGCATTAAATTAGATGATTTTATAACAACAACAACATTTGGAAAAACTCTATATTTTGTCTCCAATTACGTTTAAGGCTTAAAACATCTACAAACAAAAGAAAATTGCGTATGACGTTGAAATTAAATAAATATAAAATAAAAAGAATCCAAAGCCTATTTTAAGGCGAGTGTGAGTTTAGAGAGACAACAAAAGTAACTAATGATGGCTTAAACATATATATATGCAAATATTTTTTATACATACAAAAACATAAAACAAATATTGAAGAGTTTGAAAAAAGTAAAGCATATCTTTTAGGCTTTAGCAAACGAGGAAGGCGGGGGGGTTGATTAAAGGTTTGGGTGTATAAAAGGGTTTTGACAATATATTTTTTACTTTTGTCATAAAACAAGCAATCTTTGCTACTCTCACAAGCAGCAGCAACAACAACAGCATCACAAAACAGTTAGCAACGTTAAAGATGTAGATGTGTTCTTCTTTAGAAGATGTCAGTCACTGTTGTTAGTTAGTAAATGAGTGAGTGAGTAGGTGAGGAAAAAATGAAGCATAAATATAAATTAAAATTATAAAAAAGGGTTGCTGCTGTTTTAAGCTTGCAACATTATTTTTTGTAGCAGTTCTTTAAAAAATCCTTTTAAACGTGCACATGCATATATTTCTTGTCTTTTTTTTTTTTTTTTTTTGGAGGATTTGAAAGGAAGCGTCATATGTGTATTAAAATTAAAAGTTACAGAACTCGAGAGTTTTTTTGTATCAGTATTGACTTTATCAAGTGTATATTTTTCTTTTCCCCCCTTCCCTTCTCTGGTTTTAATAAGTATTTTTATTTTTTTCAAATTTTGTCTTTTTTATGACATTAGCAGAAGACAGTTGTTGTATGTGTGTATGTGTGTGCGTGTCTTTTGTAATTTGAATTGACATGTATGTTAAAAATTCAAAACCATACATTCAAAACTCTATACTCTCACTCCCTTTTTCAATACTTCGTTTGTTTGTTAATGAAATATTTTGTTTTTCTATACTTTTAGGCTGGCTTGTTTTAACGCCTGATGTTATGCTTTAAATATTGTATTGTTGTTGTTTTTTAATGCTGCTATCGTAAATATATGATTGTTTTATTTTCATTAAATTTCTTAAGAGTTAAATTTGATTGTCTAAAGAGTTGGGGGAGGGGAAAAATAGACAATTTTGTCTTCAATTTTTATTTCTTAATGTTTAATGTGTGTAAAATTTGTAATTGCAAATATATTTGTTTGGAATTAATGTTTCAAAAACAAAAACATGTTAAAACATTAAAAGAAAGAATAAAAGGGATTTTTTTTTAATTGAAAGTAAAGGAGGGGACCTCATTTGAAAAAAATAAAATTAATAAATCAGCCCTAAATAACGCTTCTTTAATTGAAAAGTCAACCTAAAAAGTATGCTTTAAGTCGTAAAAAAATAAAAAAACTTTAAACTAGTTTTATATATTATTAAAAAACTGTTGTTTTTAAAAAAGGCACCCAAAAATATGCGAACTTTTTTGAATGAAATATATGCCTTACATTTTGTGTAATGGTTTATTAATTTCATAAAAATTCTATAATTTTAATGTTTTTTTATTTAAAATAAACTTTTACTAAATTTTGTTTTGCAAAAGCACCCAAAAATATGCTACAAAAAACCAAAATTTCGTTTGATTTCTTTTTTTTTTCTAAAATATCCTTTTTCTATAAAAATTTATACATATAAAAAGAAATTTCGTATTTTCCCCCAAAAAAAGGTGAAAAAGCAGGAGGGCCAAACAAAGTTTTTAAAAAGAGGCAAAGAGGCAGCAGGGAAGGACGATGGTACAAATGTATAGAAAAATTTTCTTTACTTTGTGTTTAATATTTAAATAAATAATTAGCAAAAAGGTTATATTTTCCACTACTCCTTTTTATAAAATATACACTTTGGCACATATGATTTTTTTGTTGTTGCACAGACGAGAAAGGAAAAGAGAGGAATGAATATATTTGCTTTGGTTGAATGGAATGTTTGTTTTTTCGTAAATACACAATGTTAATGATGTTTGGTATTAAAAAGCAAATGTTATGAATTAAAACAAAAAATATATAGAAGAAGGTGGAGAAGAATTATAATAAAAAATCATTCTACAATAAATTTTTCCATATATCATATTAGTTATAGTATAGGGGGAGTAGGGGGTTTGGAGTCATCAATGTTAAATGTTTACCTTTTTAGAAAAATAAAAGCAAACACTATTGCTAACTCTAAAGAGAGAAAAAATATAGAGTCTCATTTCAATTAATTGCTAAAAAGTAAACAATACATTAAACTTATATGGCAAGCCTAGATGTAGGCTATAATAATGTTAAAACTATCTATGAGGAAAACAATAAAATGAATGCATATAAAATTATTGCTAATTAAAACCAAAAACCACAAAAAATTATAATAAAAACGGAATAAATTTTAAATTAAATACTTCTAGAATTTAAATATTTGTTATGCCTTATGGTAGGCTAAGGTTTTTTATTACCTTAAAAGGGGTACAAAACATCAAAAATTAATGTTTTTAGGATGTGTGTGAGGATGCTTTTAATATATCCCTTTCATACTTAAAAATAACCACCTGACCGTCGAAATTTTTATTTAACATAATTTTTGTTTAAATAATTAATTGTAAACTTCCCTTTCTCAAGGATTTTTGAAATTATAATAATGACCTGTTACAAAAATAACGAACTGAAATAAAATAATAATTAATAATTAAAATAATTTTATTTTATTGCTAAAAATAGGCTTTACTTCTTTCATATTTTTAAAAACCCCTAAATGTAGGCTTCATTTTGAAAATTTTAATATTTTTAATTATTTATAGAATTGTCAAGATCTTTTTATTTCGTTTATGTTATTTTTAAAGTAAAATTATTTTTTAAACATTTAAAATTCATAAATTTAGGCTTTATTTTTTAAACTTTATTATTTTAATTCATTTATACAATTTTCAGGATTCTTTTTATTTCCTTACATTAATATAAACATTAATTTATTACTTCCTTCTGCCCTCTTTTTCGTTCTACACCTTAAATGATAAATTTTCTTGTTTGTGCAAAATATTCATTAATTTTCCTTTTAAACTATTTTATAAATCAAATATCCATGTAACTTGTCTCTTTAAAGATCTAAAACAAACCATCAAAACCTAAATTCCCCAAAATCTCAGCCTTTTATTCTCTTCTCTATAACGAGAAAAAAACTCCAATCCAATCAAAAATTTCCAATCAATGTCAATTTTAAAAGCTCCCCATACACACACACAAAACTTATATTTTCAAACCAAAATTCCACTTACAACTACTATCACAAATATAAATGTCATTATCCTTAAATGGGACTGTTAGACTCTTTCATTTGAAAATACACCTTTTCTACCCCCTCGTTCTCAACATTTTGTTGCCTTCATAGAAAACTAAAGAAAATTGTAACGTGTATTTAAAACCGAAACGAATTAATTTAATTAATTACAATCATGTCTTATTAGATTTTCAAAAAGTTATAAAATCTAAAAAGCAAAAAAGAGTTTTATCGAATACAAACACAGACGGAAGGACGGACAGACAGACAGTGTTACATACGTTTGCAAAGAACAAATGTTTGTTAAAATCGATGTGGCATTAAAATTGAAATGCTTACATCATTTATAATCAACTGATTTGTTATTTATATAAAATACTTTCTTTTTCATGCTCCCCGAGTAAAGGAAACACTTGAATGTTTTAACAAATTCTCTGTACAAAATCTTTAGCAGTTGAAGTGTGAGTGTGTGTGTGTAAGTGTTCGATAAATTTGAAAATTCCTTAAGGAGCTGACAAAATTGTGTATCTTTGTAATATTTAAACAGCTGAATAATTGTAATCTATAAAACAAAAAATGTTTCTTAACTTGAACCAATTGAGAGATTGTCACAAAGAAAATGACAAATGAAAAGGGTTTTGTGGCAACAGAAGGAGAGAACATGGGAGGGGAAATGAAAATTATGACAAAAATTATATATATTCAAAGTTAAGCTTTAGAAAATAATCAATAAATTTAAGATTCCTTCACAAAAACTTGATTTAAAAAAGTGTTGCCTATTTTTAGGGGTTCTAAAACCTCATTTTTAAAATGAATTTAAATTATTTTTAATAGATTTTAATATACTCAACAAAATATTTCAATTTATTATATATTTTTATATAAAAAGCAAATTTTCAAAAAATGTTGCCTACTTTAAGGGGATTACAAAATCTTAAAATTTAAGCATTTTTAGTTTTTAAAGAAATTTAAAGCATTTTAAAATGGTTAACAATCTATTTCTATTTTTTAATTCTATTCTAATATTGTTTTTTAACAAAAAATAATAATTTTCAAAAAATGCTAACTATTTTAGGGAGTTTACAAAATTTTCAAAGTCAAGTTGTTTGAGGAAATTTTAAAAATATATAAATTATTATCAAAATTTTCAAATAATAACAAATTTAGAAATACATTTTTTATAACTTTAATATTTAATTATAAAAATTAAAAAGTAAAGCATATTTAAAGGTACTTCAAAATAATTTTTTGTCCAAAAATTAAACTTTTTTATACAAATATATAAATTCCTTCAAAAATTATAAAATTTTACATAATTTTATTTGATTTTAAAAACTACTGCCTATTTAAAGGAGTTAAAAAATTTTAAATTTCATTTATTTATTTTAAATTCTTTTCAAAACCAGAAAAATTCAATGTCTGTTGTATTTTAAAAAATAATAATCAACTTCCTTTTTCTCTTTAAAACAAAAATCTTTTTCATTTCTCTTATTTTTTTTTTTTTTTTTTTTGCAAAACAAAAACAAATGTCATTATACTCATTTATAATCTAGAAAGTATAGACATGAGATTTATAAATCATAAATATTTTTCTCTAAAACAAAAAACTGAAGATAACTAATGCAAAAAGATGGCAAGGAAAATAATTTCAAGACTAAATACAAAATGTGATGATTTTTCAAACAGCTTTAGCTCCTTAACATATGCAACATATTCTAATCTAACAATAAAGAGAGAGGAAAGGGAGTATTTTACAAATGATGTTGTGGTTCATATTTACACAAAACTGTTGGATAAAAGCACAAAAAAGAAAATAAAACTTAAGATTGTTTAGAAAAGTAACGGAAAACTTGAAGAGTTTTTGTTTGGGCTTCATAAGAGAGAAAGAGAGTTAACAGCAACACAACAGGAAACGGAAATGGTTGCAAAAATATATGAAAAATGCTAGACTCTCTATCTAAAATAAAAGCTAAAGAAGACAATTGCTGTAATCTGAAAAAGATTTTCAGTTTAAAAAAATCAATATTTCAGTTTAAAGTAAATGACCTTCAATTTTTGTGGATATACAAGAACCAAAATTACTCCCACGCTTTTTTGAAAAATATTAGTTGTTTTTTTTTTAATTCAATTTCCTTTGTTCACATGAAATTCGATCGAATTTAATTTTTATTTAAATTTAGTTCTCTGGTTGATTTTATTGTTTTCAATTTCAATTTTTATTTTTTTTTTATTTTTGCATATCAATTGTTTGTTTTTTTGTTTAATAACACACACAGGAAATCATTAAAAAAAAATTGTTTTTTTTTGTATTCTTACACACACTTGATATCAATAAAAATTTAAGTATTTATGAACCAAAAAAGAATTTCAACAATCAATATTCTCCAAAAATAAAAAAATAAACATTTAATTTTAACATATGCTGGTTTTTTCTGAATAAATCCCTCTGCCACACGATAAATTCAATGAATGAAACTTCTCTTTACTGTGTTTTCCTGTACAAGAAAGAACTGATAAAAACCCAAAACCTAAATGACGACGACATCACTTGAAATAAGCGAAAAAAAACTTAAAACGACAACAATATTTTATATATTTGTGAAAGAGCTTTTTTTCCAGACTTGATTTTAATTCAATAAATTGTGTATTCAGCTCATAATGATGTTGATATTAAGCTGATCTCTCTGCTATTCTTTAAATATTTGTTCAAAAAGATCATAATGATCTTAATCAATCCCTTTTGTAAAAGGCTTTTTCATTTCATGGTTCATGATTTGTTGAGTTAAATATGAATTTTAATTAAATAAATTGTGTTGAAGGAAAAATGAAGAGGAGAGAGAAGAAAAGAATAACAGAAATGATTGAAATTTGCATAAGATCATTGAAAAATATATGGAGGCGTTGAGTGTTTTCAATAGAATAAAAAAATCAGTGAAAAGGAAAACAAATTTATCAAAAAGTTATAAAAAAATAATCATTTCAATAAACTTTTTAAAACCCCTAAATATAGGCTGTAAATTTTAATTTTGTAAGAACCAAAAAATAGACAACACTTTCTTAGGCAACAGTTTTTAGAGTTAAATATTTTGCTATATAAATAGCAAATAGACTAAAAATAAAAATTGCAACTATAAATTAAAGTTCTTTTTCACTTTTTAGCTTTTAATGATTTTATCCCCTAAATATAGGCAATATTACTTACAGTTAAAGTTTTAAACGGGAAGAGCATAAATTTAGTCTCAGAAAAGTATTTTTAATGAAAGATTTTAAAAAAATATTTAAGATTTTCTGTTGTTTACAAATATTAAAGTTGAAAAGCCTAAAAGCAGGCTTAAGCTTTTTAAATTAAAGATTGAGAGATTAAAGAAGACATATAAATTTTTTAAGAATTTTTTTTAACAAAATTATTGGAAAGTTTCAAATTTTTATAATCAAAAAATAAATTTCGAAAAAATATCCTGAAAAATTCCTTTAAAAGTTTGTCAAATAAATATGTATAGGTGTGTGTGTTTATATGGCTGTAAACTTGATTTGTTGTTGCTTTTTGAAAAATATAGTAAAACGCGGTTTTTTATTGTTGTTGTACATGTAAACAAAACTCTTTGTTTTTGTTATTTTTTCTAAATATTTTTCTCTTAATTTTTTCAAATTGTGGGTGATGATGGTGTGTGTATGTGTGTGAGTATGCGTGTTTACAAAAAGGCCAATGTATGTGACTGAATGTCCACTAACATATCAATTGCAGGCTTAACCTTCTCTAACACATAAACAAACTTACACTCATATCTACATATGTATATGTATGACTTTTTTATTATATCTCCTCTTAACGCCTCTTGTATTTATGCTATTATGAGAGTGTATGTGTACAATGTAAAATTGTTTTGTGGTTGAAAATGCAACAAAAGCTTTTTGGCTTTTGTTATTATATGTGTAGATGTATGTGTTTATATGCAAATGTGTGTAATATAAAGTCTGTCCTGATGTCTGTCTGTATAAAATTTCTGTTTGGTTTATAATTTTGGCGGTCATTGTTTAACAAATGGAGTTAAGGTTTTTCATGTTGTTGTTGTTTTTGTCGTTGTCGTCATTGTGGGGCTGGAAGCAGAGGGAGAGAGAGGGAGTTGGGCTGAGAGAGTGAGAGGTTTTTAAACATATGGCGAAATATGTGTCAATTGCATGTGTAGAAAAGTAGTAAACTAATTCTCACGCATTTTGGGATTTAAAAAACTCCTGTTGCTTGTTTCTTGATTTTTTTTCGCAAGGACATTGCAAAGTTCTATGAACCTTAACCTAAACAAAAGGAGAGTTTTTTTTTTGTTTTTTTTTTTAGAATAAATTAGATTTTGTTTTGTAGCACTTTGATGTTATTATTTTGGCGATTTTTTTTCAAGCAAAAATTTTTCTGTTAAATCATTAAATCTTTAAAAAGTGTTTTTTTTCGTCGTGTCTTAAAGTCTTAATGTAATTTGCCAACGCATTTTCTTAGCAAAAATAATTTATCTTTTAACTCTTTGAAATTGTCATACAAATTGTTGTAGGCCTAAATATCTTTTAAAGTGTTTTTTTTTTTTTTGCTATAGTTGTTGTCTTTTACTTTAAATTTAGCACTTTTTTCCTCCCGTTGCTGCTGCTGCTGCTAATAATATTATTTTTACTGTTGTTGTGTACACAAATAAATATAAAATATTGTCAGTTTTTTCTATAAAGAATTGTGGTTGTTGTTGTTGGTTGTCAGACAACAGACAATATTTTATTGTTGATATAGTTGATGATGATGAAGATGACGATGATGAAGATGACGTTGAGTTTGTTAAAAAAGAGAGCCTGAGCCTGTTACTGCTGCCTGTTTGTTATTGTTGTTATTGTGGTTGATATTTAACATCGATTTTTTCCTATCAAATCCATAATGTCAGGCATTAATTAATTTACAAAAAATAAATTCCTCTTTGTAGCAAGAAAATTGTAGAGACTATTTTCATAGTTTTGTCTTTGTTTATTTAAAATATGGTAAAATAAATAAATGTCTCGTTTTAAAAAAAACACTTAAAAAATATATTTTTTCAAAAATCCAAAATAAATTTTAAAAAGTCACAATTTTGATGTCTTTTTTAATTTTTTTTCAATTTTCTTTAATTTTTTTCAATTTATTTTTCAAAATTTCTTTCAATGTAACATTTTTTTAGCATTTTTTCTCATTGTACTTAAACAATAAAAACAAAATCATACAAATTTACACTCCACTTGTGTCTGCTATTGTGTTGTTGTTTTTATATATTTTCCTATTATTTGTTCTTGTAATTGTTGTTGTTTCTTATGTTAATAAAAATAGACAAATAATTATTTAAGAATTCTTGATTAATTGGCATTGTAGTTTTTAGTATTTTTATATTTTTGCAAATATTTTTGTATATTCAATTTTTTTTCGAAAAAGAGTGCCAAAATTTTCTATTTTAAAATCTAGATTTTTTTTGCAATTTCGCAAAAAAAAAAAATCAAAAAACATTGTTTTAAGTTAATGATTCAAATAAAAGTGTTGCTAATGGTTTGAACTATAATTTTGAGGCTGTAAAAATTGTACATAAATTACAAAGTTTACTTGAAAATTAACAAAAATGATTAAAAAACCATCATCAAATTTTAATGAAAAAAATAATAAAAATAATAAAATAAAAATTAAAAAAAATAATGTATCATAAAATATATTATTTACCTTAATTTTGTATTGTTGACATAAGGTAAAATACTTAATTTTATATTAAAAAATTACAAAATACCAAAAACTAATTTTTAAAGATTTTTTTTTAAGATTTAACTGATATTTACCCATTTTTACATGAGGTAAACTTAAAAAATAAAAAATATTTAATCTAAAATCCCTTGAGTTATATTCTATGTTCATTTTCAATGATTATTTTAATATATTACCCATTGTTTACATGAAGAAAAATTATTTATTTTTTCTTTACATAACATAAATATAAAAAATGACGAAATTTCTTTTTTTACATTTATTTTTTATGAATTTTTATTATTTATCTATTGTTTACAGGAGGTAAATTGTAAAAATTAAAGGATTCTTTATTAAGAACAACATATCACTACCATTTTATCATATTCTTATAGTTTACTTCTGAAAAACTATTGTTTACCTTACTTTTTACTACTTTTATCCATTATTTACCTTCTGTTGACATCAAGTAAACCATAAAACTTCAAGAATATTTTATGTAGACTGACTGTACTTAACTTTATTTACATTAGATTTGGAAGAATTTCCTATTATTTACCTATTGTTTACATAAGGTAAACTATTAAAATATGTTTAATTAATTTAAACTCATTTGATTATTTTCTTTTTTTTCTTTGGTTTAGGAAGTTTGTTGTTATATTTTTAGGAATTTGAATTTTTTTCTTTTATTTAAATTTTTTACTTCAAGTAAACAATTATTTTTTTTAAAGTTTGTAATAAAATTATTGAGTTGTTTTGTAAATATAATAAATTTTTAGTTTTTGAAGCAATATAAATGTTTTTTTGATTATTTACATTTTTTACTTCATGTAAACAATTGATTTATTTTAAAGATTTTAAATGTATTATAGCATTTTTATGTTATTAGTTTGTTTATCATGAAATTTTATATTTTAAAGGAATTTTAAAGTTTTTTCGTATTATTTACGTTTTTACCTGATGTAAACAATTGTTTTGTTTTAAAGTTTAAAAACATATTATTTTATATTTTGCAAATATAGTAGATTTTCATGATTTCCTTTTATTTGGAAGCAATCTAAACATTTTTTATATATTTTACTTTTTTACCTCATGTAAAGAATGGGTTAAATTTTGAATGAATTTATTGATTTTTGTTATATTAGAAAATAGCCATGATTTGTTTTAACTTAATTAATTAAATTAAACATTTTCTATATTACTTACATTTTTACCTTATGTAAACAATTGATCTCCCTTTAAGTCTTATATAAAATTATTGTTTTTTTTTTGTAATTTTAGTACATTTGCATGGTATTTTTACATTTAAAAACAATTTAAATATTTTTTCTATTATTTATAATTTTACTTCATGTAAACAATTGATTTACTCGAAAATTCAAAATGAAACTATTGATTTTTTTGGAAATTATTTAAGTTTTAAGGCACTTAACATTTTTAGAAAAAATTTATAGAATTTTTATATTATTTACATTTTTTACCTTATGTAAACAATTGATTTTAGACGATTTTGTATATTTTTTTTATTTAAAGTATTTTAGGAAAAGCAAGTTAAGTTTTTTTAACTTTTGGAAAAAGCTTTTATTAATTAAAAGCTTTTTTATATTTTTTTAGAAAAATTAATTTTTATTTTTTTACTTTTAAGTGATTTTATGATGTTTTTTCTATAGCTAACTTTAGCTGATTAAAGCATTATTGTTATATTTTTTGTTGTTGTAGTTGTTGTAAATTTTATAGCCTATAAATTACTTTAAAAATGCAGATTTTTGTCTGCTTAAAATTCATTCATAAAATGTGTTTTTTCTTCCATGATTTTTTGTATTAAAGCTGTTTGTGTAAACCAGACCTTTATTAGCCTTGAATTTAGCTCTTTTTCCATTAAATGACAAACAATAGTTTGTAAGCAACAACAAAAAAAGGAATAAACTGGCTTTTTTAGTAAAGCAAGAAGAAAAGCAAAAACGCACCTCTTTTTGCCTTTTTTTCTTTCTTTGAGGTGTTATTTCTTGCAAAAGGGACTTGAAAACACCCACACTTGAATTTTTGTTATAATAATGAGATTTTGGTGAATGAGTGAGTGCATGAATGAATGAATGAAAGAAATGAATATTTTTGTAACGGTTAAGCAGCAAAAAAGCTTTATAAGTTTCTTTAAAAAATGTTATTTTTTGGGGACTTTTTTGAAACAACAAATGACATTTAAGTAATTTAAGCTTTTTTTAATTAACATGAGAAGAAGGTGACCATAGGTGTACTTAATTATAAAAAATTTACTAAAAGCTTTTTTACTTACGGTTAAATTTAAAAAAAAATTTGTTTCTAAAGTTTCTTACCTGAAAAGAGAAGAAGAGAATTGAAAATTAATTAAAATTTTTGATTATATAATTAAAAAAATTAATAATAATTTTTATTACTTTTTGAAGAGGATTTTTTGTCTAGATAAAATTTTAGTTTTGCACCCGTCAAATAACCATTAACAACTGTTTGAATGATAAAATTTTGAAACAAATTAAAAAATTCTAAAGATATTTCATCATTGAGTACTAAAATATAAAAAAAAAACTAAATAATAATCACAATAATTAAAACCATAAATCTTTTACTCTACTGCTTTCAGCCATTTTTATTTAGATATTTATTTGTATTATTTCGAAATCCTCCAAAAAGCACAAATAACAAATCAAAATTTTAAACAAATAAAAATGCTATATATGGTTATGCCGAATCTTCAATACCCTTCACCATAAAATGCGAAGTAAATATGTTATGTGAAGTGGATAAGTTATGTTCGTACAGACACAAAATTATTCTTAAATATAACATTTTTACTAAAGTTTTTTGTTTGAACTTAGATTTTGCCTCAGATATAGGCGTATATCTTTTAATGTACTGATTTTCAGGACTATAAGAAATACTCAGGCCAATTTTCATTGAGCTCTGCCAATTATTGTGGCTGCAAGCATGCCGACAAGAGATAATATGTCGTCTAATATGATTTCTTCTTAGCGTTACACACGGAATAACAACGTTTATATGCCCCCTTCACCACTTGTGATGGTGTAGGGTATACAAAAAAAATTCTAAAAAAAGATTTTATCAATTTTTTTTTGTGTTTTTGGTATTAAATACTCGTTATTTATTTTTTATTAACTAAAGTCATAAAATGAGTAGCATGTCTTTAACACACACAAACACATTTGAAATGAAAGATAAAAAATAAAATTATTAAATTATTAAACAAATAAAAAAAAATTGTTGTTTTCGAAATATTTGTTGAATCATAAATCTACAAAGATTTCAAAGTAAATTATTATTATTATTTTTTATATTTTATATTTCTCAAACTAACTATTGGCTCAATCTTTCAGATAAGATAACAAAATGATAGAAAATTTCAACTCCTCCTCATAACTCTTCTCCACATCACTACTTCCTCACATTTTTGTTTAAATTACCCCGATTTGATTGGTTTTATTTGCTTTAAACGTATCATTTTATAAAACAGACAATAATAAAAAAATATTTATAAAAAAAAAGAAAACTCATACATTAAATGATGATTATCTGAAATTAAATATGGCGTACAGTTGAACACAGCAAAAAAAACCTTATAGATACTAGTAAAAATTTTAAGAAATAAATTTATAAATATCAAGCTGATAAACAAATAAAATGAAATGTTTATTTTCGAAAGAAAATAAGTAAAAATACTAGATTCGGCCACGTCGATTCTTAATGCCCTCCACCAAAAATACGTGTAAAGTAAATACGTTATGTTCGTACAGAAACACTCAAACATACACTCACAAACGTATACAATATATAACAGTGTTTCTTAAACAAACTCAGGAGCACCAAAAGAGTCATGAAAAATGTTATAATTTTTCCACTGAACCGATTTCAATAGAGTACATACGGCTAAATATTATGGCAAAAATTTCATTCTTTCCTCAGATATCGGTCTATATCTTTTAATATTCTGAACTCATTTTGCTAGTTTTAAATAGGAAAGTTCTCAGAACTATAACAAACCCTCAGGCGCAATTTCATTGAGCTCTGTCAATTATTGTGAGTCTATAGCTATGGATATAAAGCTAAATCAACTCAGATTTTGATTTGATGCAAAAATATATAAATTATGATGTCTGAGATGATTCTTTGTTAGCGTTACACATGATGACAAAGTTAATATACCCTCATTAATTTAGACAAAAAGCTTACTAAAGCTTTAAGCTTTAATCTATTTTTTAAGGATTAATAAAACGCTCAGAAGCTTTTAGGAGAATATTTTTATAATTGTGAATTTTGTTTGTAAAGAAACAATAATAAAATCAACTTCTGGGATTCAAATACAAAAAAAGCTTAAAGCTTTTTCAAACTTATAAAAAGCTTTTTTTCCAGATTTAATTTAAAAATTAAGAAACTTGAAAGTTTATAAAAAATTACAACATTTTTATTTAAAAAATAGTTTTTTTATTTAAGTTTTAAATATTTTTTTTTTACATTATAAAATTTAAAGCATACTATTAGGGATTTTTGCCATGTTTTTATTTCATTTATAATTTTTTATTATAATTTTCCCCTTAAATTTTTGTTATATGTTCAACTAAAGGTGCTAAGGAGTTTCTTTATTTTTGTCTACCTTGTTTAAAGAGAGAGCTGTGTTTAGCACCTAAAAGCATACTATAACGTTTTTATGTCTGTTCATTTTTTAAAATAAGAAAAATTGGAAAATAAAAAAGCTGCTGCTCTTCAACAATTTTTTTATGTGAAGAGGGCTTCATTCACTCAAGCAAATAAAGACAATCATGCCAGCAGCATTACAACAACAACTACAAAAAATATTACAACAACAAATTTTTATATAAAAAGAAAATTCTATAGAAAAATCATATAAAATAAAAAATGTAAACACACACATACAAAGACATAAAGCTATAGAAAGAAATAAAAAGTAAGTAAAGAGGCAAAAAAAAGTAGGTGGTACTCTTTGGGGTTGTATTAAGTTAATGTCATTTTTATATATATAAAATATAGATGTTGTTGTTGTTGATTTTGTTGCTTTAACAATTTTACACACCCAACGGCTATAGAGTTTTATAGATGGATTCCCAATCGTAATCAATGTTGGGTTTTTCTATATACTCTTGTGATAAATTCCTTCTTTTTTTTTTTTTTTTTGTATATAAAAATTATTTGTTAGTATAAGTTTGAAGAGTGATGAGAGAGAGAGTGGAAGAAGTGTAGAGGGGGGAACTGTTTAGGAGGATATGTTTTACTGGAAAAAAATATAGATGAATGTAAAGGTTATTTACAAATATATCACCAATACATTACACATACATAGAGATTAAAAAAAAGCTTTTTAAATACTCTTTAGTATTTTTTTCTTATAGAGGAAAAATAACAGTTAACGACCATAAGAGTAAAAGAGAGTGAGTTGAGTATTACAGTTAGTTAGAGTATGTTTGTAGATATGTGTATGTGTATAAAACAGAGTTTTTGATGATTTTCCTTTTTTTCTTTTTTTAAGCCAAAAAAAAAAAAATTGTGAGAGTTTTTTTCCGATTTAAAGCTCCTGCGCTAGAGAGAATCCTATATAACAAATAAAAGAAAACAAGTATTTCGTTTTTTCCCATATTATTTATAAAAATTCAATAAATACATATAGAAAAGCAACAAAAAAAACACAGAAAGAAATCCTGAAGTATAGGAATCAAGAAAAAATATAACATGAAAAAGAAGCTGCATAAAATGCCATTAGTTAAGGGAATATAACAAAAGCAAGAGAGTGGGCTATAAATAAGAGTAAAATAAAGAGGGTGGAATGGGTGGTAAATGATAGGGAGAATTATCATTATTGGAAAAACCAGGGGGTTTGTTAATGGAAAAAATCTAATATAATTTTTTTCAATAACTCCCCTGCTAACCTCTCCCTCTCCATTCAGCAAACATAGAGAAAGTTATAATTTTTTTAACAACTACCACTACACACACAAGCAATACAATTACTTTTTTATATTAAACCGAAAAAAAGGAAAATTTATTTATGTGAAATGAAAAAAAAAGAATAACGGCATTCAATACAATTTTTTGTATATGTATGTATATAAAAATTTATATACCTTTTTTGTTGCTCTTCGCCCCCCTCTCCAAAAAAACTCCCAAAGTATTTATTCATTCTATACATTTGGGTTCATTGGATGTTTTTTCGATTATATATTTTTTCTTCACTTTTTTATTTATTTTTGGTTTGGAGCGCGTTTTTTTTTTCTACATTTTTGGGTGTCAAACTGTATAAAAAATAGCAGCAGCTACAACAACATGAAGAAGTAATATACACAAGGAATATAAAAATTCGTTATATAGTTTAAGAGAATTGAGAGTCAATTGAATTCGATTGGACGAATGGCAGACGTTCATGGATTTTCTTTTTATTTGTTGGGATTTTTTTTTATAAAAAAAATTATATATTTTTTTCTATACAGAATCTCAAGAAGGAGTGGTAAAAATGTAAAAATTTATTACATATGTATAACAAATACATATGTAAGAAGAATTGGAAAAAATACAATAAATTAAGGATAAGATATAAACAATAAAAAAAATTAAATAAATTTCAATTGGAAAAGGAAAGATTTTAAATATAAAAAAATAAATAATAAATCAATTTACATTTTAATAAAAGAAAAAAATAAATTTAAATAATAATTGAAAATTTCAAAATTACAAAAATTTATCAATTTTTAGTACCAACAAATAAAAATTAAGAAAATAATCAAGTATGTAATATTTTTTATAGAAATCTTCCTTAAAAAAATCAAAACCCCATAAAATAATAAAAGAAACTAATTTTTATTTTATATTAAACTTTAAAAAAATTAGTACAAAAAAATCTTTAAAAAGCATAAAAATTTCCAAAAATTTCTATTGAAGAATAGAAAAATTTTAAATTGTTAAAGTGTTGCTTAATTAAAAAATGCCTAAAATTAAATATTTTTGTTAAATTTTATTTAGTACTGAATTTTAGAACTTCATGTAAATTTTTTTTTAGTACTAAATTAGAAATTAAAATTAAGTAATTATAAATTTGTACTAAAAAATAGAAAATTTTAAAAAAAATATTTAATATATAAAAATTATTTTTAAAAAATGTAAAATATTTTTAGAAAAATTTTGCAAAATCTTAAAAATTTTGGAATTTTTTTTACGTTTAAAGTGTAAGCATTTGATTTATGTAACAAAAAATCTTATTTTTAAATATTTGTAAAGAGTACTTATTTTTAGTACTTAACAAATTCTTATAAAATATTGAAAATTTTAAGAATGTTTTGTATTTAACTTATAAATATTTAATTTATATAATAAAAAAATATTTTTGAGAATATATAAGTAGTACTAGATTTTAGTACTTTATAAGTTTTTAGGAATTAATTTTTTTTCTGTATATTTCATTATTTTTAGTTTTTTTAAATAAATTGAAAATTTTTTTAAATATTTTTTAGTACTAAATTTTACTTTTTCTTGTAATTTAATTTATGTCAAAATTAAAATTGAATTTATTTCAATTAAATAAATTCAATTAAAAAATTTTCTCCCCTTATAATTCGTTTTTTGCTCGTGCAAAAATACAAAAAATCCATATAAATGTTAATAAAACGTCATTTTGATTTGGTTCCTTTTCAAAATAAAATATAAATAATTTTTTATTATTATTTGGCTCTGAAAAACGTAAATGACATTTCCATATAATAACCACGTCAATCATTTATATTTTATACTAAAAACATTCAGACACACACATACATACATACAAACAAACGAATAAGCGAGAAGAGAAAAATTAATATGGAAAATCATATACTAAAGTCCTGAATACATTTACAATGAAAAACCTAAGTTTAGTTTGCAAAAAAAAAAAAAAAGAAAATGTAAGAGCCAATGTGGGGATATTTAGAGGAGACCCCCTCTTAAAACACATTCACACACACAAGTTGATTTTCATATCATTTCTTTTTTTCCTTCCAAACTTAAACGTCGTTATATTTTCTATGTATTCGTCATATAGAGTTAGTACCTTTTTTATTCAAGCAACAAAAAAATCTATATAATAAAATTCCCTGTTACAAAAATAAAAACGTAAAATACTACAACAACATTAACGTCATTGTAATCATCATAATGTTGTTTTTGTACAACAATAACAACAACAAAAAAAGATATATAAATTTTTTTCATTTTGCTCAATGTCCCGCAGTCAATAACATCCAATCAGGTTTGTTAAAAATCTATCTATATACTACAACCGAAAAAAATGAAATAAAAAAAAACCGAAAAACATACAAACATATAAGAGTATAAGAGTATAAATGAAAGTATATGTGTGTAAGCATGTAAGTGTGTTATATATAATGCATTTTAGCTCAAATGCTTTTTCTGTCTGCTGCTGCCACATACAACAAAAAAAAAAATATCCTACATACAAACATGTACAACAAAGTGGTTGTTTGGCTAAAATGAACTCTTAGTTGTGTAGTATTAGTTGCCTCTTCTTCTTAATGTTTTTGTTCTTGTTGTTGTTGATTATCGAACATACATTGAATTTTGTCTACACAGAGAAAAAAAACACACACAAATTGTAGGTTCTTTATAAAATTTACTCATATGTTATATTAGTATTAGTAAAATGTCAATATAAAATTGCTTGTATATGCATGCTAAACCCCTCAAAATCCCCCTCTCACACACTCTCTTTTAACATTTCTTCCTTAAATGCGTTTGAATAACAATAATAACAACAACTTCTACTACAAAAATATTCATCTATAAAAAAAAAAACAAAAACAAACCATCCATCTTGTACTCAATTTAATATGCGCTTCATTTCTTTAGTTTAATACTCTTCTGGTATTTTTGGTATTATTCGCTCTCTGTTACTCTTACTCTCTAATAAAATTTGCTATCTCATTCTCTCTATAACTTTTATTAATAATTGTATTTTTTTGTATTGAATTGAGTAATAAAAATTGATAAACAATGTGCTCAAAGAGCACAGAGCGAGAGTAAAATTTGCAAGGAATTTTCTCTCTCTCTCTCCTTTTATTTAAAATAGAGAGTTTTGTTTGTGTTAAAGGAGAAATATTTATATATGAATGTTGTTAATGTTTTTTCTTTCATTTATCGTATTATTTATTATGAACAGTTGTAGTAAAATGTATTAAAATGTTGGTACTTTTTTTGAAGAACGGGAATTTTGTTGTGTGTTTGCAGCAGTAAAGCAGCCGACGGGAAAAAGGAATTTTATTTTAAATAAAAATTTTAATTAAAAGGGATTTTGAGGAAATTTTGAAATATTTTTAAAGGAATTTAAAACAACTCAAATAAAAATCACCTTTAAAGTAAATTTTTTAGAGATATCGGCTTTTTTAAAATGTCTATTTTGACACTTCGTTGTTTGGGTATTTACTTGTTTATGGTATATAATATGGGTATCATCAGAAAGCGTGAATTGTTGTCTTAAAATCTTGGTAGGACTGAAAGTTCCCTTATATGAAACATTTTTCAGTTAGTTACGTTTTTGTAAAAAATAGCTTTTTTACCAGGATTTATTTGTTTAAAAGCTATAATGTGGATATCATTTTAAAGCTTAAAATGTTATCTTTAATTTGCTATGAATTAAAAATCAATTATGTTAAAAAAATATTGAGATAACGGTATTTTTGTAAAAGGAACTAAAAATAAAGAAGTCGTAAATTTATTTTTTGTCCCTGGGATAGATTGGGATTAAATAGTTTAAGAAATAAAATATGGGCATAATTATATAGCTTGAAATGTTTTCCATAAGTTTTGATATAAATGAAAATTAGTTATTAGCACAATTTTTAAGTTATTCACATTTTTGCAAAAAGAACTTAAATAAAAAAAATCACAACATTGCGTCTTGTTTCCTAAATGGACTAGGATTGAAACGTTTAAGAGCTATAATATGGTTATCATATGAAAGCTTAAAATGTTATCTTCAATTGTTTATATGAATGAACATTAGGTTATATGAGTCGTTCTTAGGGAAATCGGTATTATAGTAAAATAAGTCATGAAAAATATATATAATTTGAAAATTTCTCGTTAACTATTAATAATATAGCATTTTTTATACAGCATAAAAAAGTTCGTTTCCAGTCCTTTCTAATGACACCATAAATTGTAAGGCTGATATATAAAACGAAATATTTGGATTTATTGCATGGTTTTATGGAAATTTACAATATATGCGATTTAAAATTACAATATTTTTGTTATTAAAAAATTTTAGGACTGTGATATGGTTGTCAGAGGAAAGCTTGATGTGTAAGCTATAAGTCTGAATAAGAATGACAATATGGTCATATGAAAGATTTTTGAAATATTACCAATTTTGTCAAATAAGTTAAAGAAAAAAATCAAAAATTTATATGTTTTGTTACACAAAGAATTAATATTATAAATTATTTATATACCAATAGATAGTCCTTAGTGAGACCTGTTTAATGATATGTATATTGTATATTAATATTATAAAAGTAAACAGATAAATGGATTTTTATGTGAGAACTTCAAGAGCCGATAACTCGATTATTTAGAGAGATAACAACAAAATTTTTAAATGTTAAAAATCTTTTCTAATATATATATTTTTAAATTTCCTTTAAAAAATGTCTATTTTTTAATTTCCTTTCACTTTTTTCATTTCCTTTAAGCTCCTTTTTGCTTATTTTTCTAATCGAGGAGGAGCTGCTTTCTATTTTTCAATATTTTATTGAATTCATTACTAATTTTAATAGAAAATATAACCTCCCTACAATAAACCTAGTCAATATACATTATTTGTTGTTGTTGTAGTTGTTAACGACTATGATGATGATGCCAATGCCTTTTGCGCAACGCATTCATCCTGACATATTTCCAATATCATTGGTCGATAAATTTTTATACATATATGTACATGTGTATATGGATGTATAGATGTGAGTAAATATGAATGAATGTATATATTTTTTTCAATACACAAGGTATAATAATATATATATGTGAATGTGTGTACTAAAAATAACAACAATTTGCAAAAAAAAAATAATTTAAGAGCCATGGACCACCAAAAAAAATATATACACATTTACTACATACACATACATATATGTATAGATGAACTCAATTTGTTATTAAAAAAAAGCAATAATAACAAAGAGAAGAAGAAGAAGAAAACGAAGAGCATTGAAATAAAATGAAATAAAAATAATAACAACAACTAGATGTAAGTTAAATCCCTAATGCAACAACAACAACAACAATCGACTACACGACAAACGGTAACAACAACAATAATTCTTAGCAATAGCAACTCAATAAATACAAAAAAACACACACGACTTGGTTGAAGAACAAGAAAATTTTGTACTCTTTTTTCTTAGCTTCATTATGATGATAACGATGATGATAATAATGATGTATAAATGTTTGCTGGTGTTGGTGAATGGAAAAGGTAGTAAATAATTTTTATAGAATAGAGAAATAAAAGTAAATGCTTTAGTTTTTGCTGTGCGGAATTTCGATGTTTTAAAAAGGACTCGACTGGGGGTTAAGAATAGGGAAATTAAGGAAAACTAGAGATAAATATAGGGAGGAGTAAATAAAAATAAATTTAAATTTAATAAATCATAACGATTTTTTGTTATTAATAGTAAGAATACTATTTTCGTCGAATCTTCAATAACCTCCACCAGAAATTTGTGTGAAATTGTTGTTGTTCAACTAGTTCGGGTTCTTGGCGAAAAAACAATATTTGGCCGTTCCAAAACGGAGATCCAATTGCTGTGTGTTGTGATGTAAATACGTTATATTTCGTACATACACACTCACAGACGTATGCAATATATAAAGTTTTTTTCAAATATTACACTGGAACAGTAAATGAGTCACAAAATCGGTTTTATTTTAAGTTATAACTTTTTTTCTGCTGAACCGATTTTGATAATTATGAAATAAACGAATATTTTTGACTTGAACGTGGAAGTTGCTTCAGATATCGGTCTATATCCTTTAATAAACTGAAACGATTTTGTTGGTTTTAAATTGGAAACTTCTCTAGACTATATCAAATACTCAGGCCAAATTTTATTCAGTTCTGTCATTTATTGTGGATGTGTGCATGCCAGCAATAAATAGAAAGTCAGACAGACGGACGGACAAAGATAAATAGACTTAAATCTTGATTTGATACCCCAATATTCCATTACACACGGAATGATAATGTTAATAATATCCTCTTGTGGTGGAGGGTATGTAAAACAGATCCTAAAGAAACTTTAAAAGTGTTGCCTATTTTAGGGATTTTAAAAACTTAAATAAATATGCTTTATTGGTAATAGAATTTATATTAAAAAAAAATTATTTTCTATTCAATAAAAAAAATTCTCTAAATTATTGTCTCTTTCAAGGCGTTTTGAAATAATGTTAAAGCTTAAATGTTGCCTATTTGAAGGCTTCTAAATTTTTTTAATTTAATTTAAATTAAATTTTTTTAAATAAAACTTAATCTCCCTTTTTTTCGAAAACTTAAAATTTTAAACCACCAAATGTTAGTCGTTAATCTTTAATTTCTGCCTTTGGGGAAAAGCCTGGGAGTTTTTTCTTAGTTTCTTCAAACCCCCCTTTTCAGAAAAAACTTTAAAAATCAAACCATTTTTTATTATATTTAAAACTATATTTTTTTTTAAAAAATAAATAAAGAATTTAAAAAATGATTTAATTACTCTTAAAACAAGCAGCCAAAGTGACTATTTAAAATATTAAGGGGGAAAGTTATAGCTAAACATTTGAGGGATTCAGTAGCTAATAATGAGGTCTAAGTAGTCATAACATTAGGAGGCTCTTCACAAAAACAAACAAATAAATGCGGGTTGTAGACGAGAGATGAAATGAAACTATTGAAAACTATAAATGACATTTACATGTGTATGTATATGTATGTATGTTTGTAAAAATATAAGTGAGTGCGTATTTTTGTTTGGGGGAAGGAAATGCTGCTGTTAAAAGATCATGATTATGATGATGATTTTAATGGTGTTAAGTAAATGTCTGTGTTAAAAAATTGTTTTAAGTACAGCCATATAATATTGTATTAATGTTGTTGTTGCTGTTGCTGTTGCTGTGTATGAGAATAAAACTCTCTAAGTCTTAATTTTGATTTATGGGCACGCCCGCGCAGTTTTCTGCTTGTCTTCTTGATAGTCTTGTAATATTTTTTTATGATTTTCCTCTTTTTTTTTCTTGTTGAAAATTTATAATGAAATTTTATAAATAAATTAAAAATTGAGGGTTTTTTGATATGTTTTTTTGTTTGTTTTCATTTCGTCAGGCTTTAAATGTAATTTAAATGTTTTATTATGGAAAATAAAAAATTTAATTTGGAGACAAAATGAAAATCCTTTAAAAAAACGACAGCTGTACTCAAAATAAAATTTATTAAATCAGGAAGTTGTTTTAATATTAATTTTAATTTCCGTTGGAGGCCTACGCATAAAACTATAAACACAAATTAAGGAACAGAACTTTGACCTCACACTCCTCCTCCTCCTCCAGAATTATTAAAACTTTGATTTTATATATTATTTCTCAAAAAAGAGATCTTTTGAAAGCTGTTGATTGAATGATCGTGATGATGACGTTGCTGATGATTTAATTCAATTGTTTAACTTCCGTTGAAAATGATTTTTTTTTCTTTTTTTCAATTTATATTTGCATCAATCGAATTCAATTATCTTTTCTGTGAGTTTAAATCATCATTTGTACCAGATTTCATTTAAAACAGCAATTGATTATCATAAGGCTGTTGATGATGATGATGATTTTTTTATTAAACTTATTTTCTCATTGGTTGGTTGTGAAACTGATAAATATTTTTATAATTCAGTTTTTTACAAATCTCATGGCTTGTGTGTCAGTTGATTTGATTTGATCAGTGTTTAGAGAGCAGCATCTTTTTTTTATAAAAAAAACTCACACTCTTTAGTTTATTTTAGTAGTTTTGCTTTCAATGATGTTGATAATATTAAAGTATCATTTATTTAACAACAAACTGCGTAAAATAGTATTAAATTAAACCGGATGTTGTATATATAGAGACAATCTTTATAGGTTTTTGTAAAAAAAAACTGCAGGCTTTCGTAGCTATTTAATGGAATATTGTTGTTGTTTTTGTTGTTGAATTTTAATATAAATTGTTTTTATTAAAGATAAATTATTTCAATTGATGATGGTTTGAATTTGATTTGTTCAATCTAAGATTGAGAAAGATTAAAGTTCATTTGAAAAGAGATACTTAAAATGAAACTAAATTTATAAAATGTGATTAGAAAATACTTAATTTAATAAACTAAAACTTGGTTCCTCTAAAACTTAATATATTTGAATTCAAGAAAAACTAACGATTAAGTGACTTTGAACCATAATTTACTATCAACATCTTGTTAATACTAAAACCAGTTTCGAACCCTTAAAATAGGCTTTAAATATTTTTAAAATTTTATATACAAAAAATATTTTTTTTTATAAATTTTTTATTAAAACAAAAACTACAAAATTTAATTATTAAACTCTTAATATCTTTCCCTGTTTTAAATCCTTTAAAAATTGTGTCTTTAACTTTAATTTCTAATTTTTTTCATTTAGCCTAAATGTATGCTAAAAGTTTAATGACTTTTATATTGTTTTTGTATATAGTTTTTTCTTGTTATTTACTTTAAGATTTCTCAAAAATTTAATACAGGAAAAAATCTTAACCTTCCTTAACAAAAATTGTTCAACTCTAACCCTTGATCTTATTTCCTGGGTATTTCTAAACAATTACACACATACACACACTCACTTACACGAAACCTACACACTAACTTTGAGAAATTAAAGTTAAATAAAATAAAATTAAGCTTCTTTTTTCTTTTGCCAACACCTTTTGAAGCAAAACAAACTCCTTCATTGCTGACAAGTCTTGGTATAACAGGGGTTGTGTGTGTGTGTGTGTATGAGTGTTTCATTTTGCCATGTTGCAAATTAGTAAAAAAGAGGCAAGAGAGCAAAGCAAAGCAAAAAAATCCTAAGGTATTCCTTATTTTTACTACGTTTTCTAATGTTTGTTGTTTTATTTGAGTCTAACATTTTCATTCATTAAAACACAACAACATCGTCATCATCGTCATAATGTTGTTGTTGTTTTTTAAACCTTACACAGTCGTAGTTTGTTGGTGGTGGCGGCTTTGGTAGTGGGTTTAATTTTTGCTTTTCTTTTCTAAACAAAACAAATTTTTATAGAAAAAAGGGGAAAAATATTTTTGCTTTTCTTTTAGACTCTTAAACCAGACAGACACAAGGACGGACGGACGAACAGACAGACAAGAAATCATCAACAGACAAAAAACAGCAACAAGAATAATTCTATATATAGAAAAACTAAAAACAACAACAAAAATTATACAAAACACTATGAGTTTTATTATGAAAAATATGTATGTGTGTGTGTTTTGTATATAGACTTAAAGTAGCTTTACGTCTTGGACGTTTGTCTGTAAAAATTTTTTGCCAGTTTTAGAGAAAACACAACATTTTTTATATTTTAATATTTTATTAAAAAAAACAAACAACAAGAACAACAAAAATATATAAATAAAATGAGGCGCTTACTTTAATTTCACTTTTTTTCTACCACTTTTCACCAAAGTGTTGTTTGTCTGTTTGAAAAATACTCACACACATACACATATAAACAAAAATACTTAACATACACATACATACATACATACATACATACATAAGCCTTTCTTTCAGTTCTATACATAAATACATACAAATATATATGTAAAAAAGTATGATTTTAACTCGTTTAATAACCTTAAACAGCAGCTATACGTACATATATTTGTTGTAGTTGTTGTAGTAGTAGTTGTTGTTGTTTTACAAATGTTTTTTATCTGTTTATGTAAAATCTATATATAAATGTTTGTGTAAGAGTAGTTAGACAAAACCATGATGTCCTTGAGCTTAAATAATCATAAAAAAATTTATACCACAACAAATTTAAACAAAAAAGTATTAACTTCTAAAAGAAATTTTCTTTTAAACACTTTAAACATCTTAAATAAAGGAAAATATCTTAATTAATTCTCCTGTGGAAAAATTAAATTTAGAATTTCTTTAATAAAATCCTTAATTTCTACAACATTTAAAAACTACTGCCTAATTTAAGGCTTTTGCAGAATTCAAAATCTTGATTAAATTAAGAAAAATTAAAAATTTAATTTCATTTTAATTATTCATATCAGTTTTAAGCTTTCTTTAAAAAATAAAAATTGTTGCCTACTTTTAGGTTAAAGAAAAACTTTGTATTGTACTAAATTTCTGCTTAAATTCATTAAAATCTTATATTAATAATTATATCATTTTATATTTAATAAATTATATCATTTTAATAAAATAAATTAATTTCGTTACTTGTTTAAAGAATCCAAATAATTTTACCTAATTAAACTTTTAAAAATTGTTGCCTATTTTAAGGATTTTGAAACATTAAAAAAGTTCAAGATTCTGTAAAAGTTTATGAGACCCATATTGATAATTAATCGTACAAAATGTAAGGATATGACTTTAAAGCTTTTGCTTAGAAAATTTTACAAAAAATGTTGCCTAGTTTAAGGATTTCAAACCAATAAGTTACAACAAAAATTTTTCTAAACAAATCAAAAATCATTTAAATATTTGTAACTTTAATTTCCAAACTTGTAAAAATTTACTTTCAAGAATTTTGAAATATTTTAAAAAAAAGTTGCCTAATTTTAGGATTTTAAACAAATTCTAAAATTTTAAATTATAGCTGAAAAATCTCTTACATATTATTAATCCAAGAAAAGAAATGTAATTTTAAAGAATTTTAAAAATATTGCCTATTTTTAGGGGATTCAAAAAACCAATAACTAAAAAATAATTTTTATTAGTTTTTGTGATATTTTTTAATAAAAATCACTTGATTTTACTGTATTGCAAACATTACAAAAACCGTTGCCTAATTTTGGGCTCAAACCTATCACTTTTTATATATAAGAGCCAATTGACAGGAATCATTATCAAAAATAAAGAATCATTTTCAAAAGTAATACACAATTTGTTTAGTTATGTCTACTTTTAGGGTATTTTTTATTTTATTAATTTTTGTTAGTTAAATATTAAAGTTGCTTTTTCTAATTTATAAAAAAAATTACTTTTAACTTAAAACTGTCTAAAAATGCGAGAGCAAATATAAATAAAACCAAAACTATAACAAAACAAAAAAACAAATGTATACTTTTAGGCATGTTAACTATGTATATATGTAAAACATTTGTTGTTGATGTTGTGTTTTTAAATTATAGTTGTAGTAGTTAGAATTTAAATTTAAAACATGTTGATAATTTTCTATATACATGGAAAAAAGAGAAATATTTAAGAGAGAGTGTATATGTGTAGATATGTGAGAGTGTAGGTGTTGAATTTATCAACAGTATTTTAAAGTTTATTTTAAAGGCTGTAAAAGGCATATGTTGCATTTTTAGTTATGGATGTGAGTCTATGTGTGTGTGTGTATATATGAGAAAATAACATAATTTATTTTAATTTTTAGTATATAGTTTCAATTTCACATATGCATGTATATGTGTGTGCATGTGTAAGTATGAAGGTATATAAGTAAATAATGGTTTTATATACATAGTTTTGTTGTACGTGTGTGTAACATGTATTTAAAATTATTTAAGTATATAAAAGTTAAAATTTTCCTTTTAATAATAATGAAACACACATACTAACACGCACACACATACATACTTACATAGACAAACATATACATAATAATAAAAACAACAACTTTAAGTATTTAAAACGCAAAGTGTCCTTGAAAGTTTTTGGCATAGTTTTTAGTTGTATATATGTAAATATTTTTATTATATATGTATGTGTGAGTGTTAGATTTTAGGTATATTTGTTGCTGTTATTGGTGTATGTGTGTGTGTTTGTGTAATGCACGCACTTTTGCTTAGAAAATTCATATCTTAGAGATAACAAACGACAGACAAACATTAACAACAGCAGCAGAATTGTAGAAATTTTTAGAGAAAAAAAAATGAAATAAAAATACTGAATAGAAAACAAACACATTTTAAATGTGGCTTTTTGAAAAATAAAAAAACAACAGTATCTGTGTGAGTGTGTTAAAGTGTTTGTTGTTATATTGTTGTTGGTGGTTTTTTTGTATTATTATTTTTTGCAGCTTTTGTTGTTAAATTGTAGACATTTAGGGTTGTTGCTGCTGATGCTGCTGCTACTAAAAATGTTGCTGTTGTTCTTTGTATTTTTAATAGTGTTTTTTTCAGTTTTTTGCTCTGCATAAAAAGTCTTTGAACTTGACATGTTTGTTTTTATATATAAAAAAATATATATGTAACAGATTTATTAAAAAAAAAACATGAATTTTATATATAAAAACTCAGGAGTTTGTTTTTATATAAATAAAACCAAAAACACAACAGGTTAATGACTTGACAAGATTTTTTCTTAATTTTCCCCAAAAAAAATTATTTAAATAAAAAATTCCTAATAATTTTAATTTTCAAAATTCTCTTATCTCTTAGTTCAAATCAAATGATTCGTCATAAAATTATTAACCAGCAATTATCTTTTTAACCCTTAAAAAGGCCTCTCAAAATTTAAATTATAGTTAAAACTATTTAAGATCATAAGATAACAAACCCTTTTTGGGGATTTTTGCTTAACATCCACCACGTTTTAGCGCCTTTAACTATGTTATGGTTTTTGGATAATAAATTATATTTAACATACTAATAATATTTTGGGGGTTTTTGAAAGCACGTGCTTTTTTAGGGAGATTTTTTTCCAAATCAAAAAAAAAGGAATCTCCTAAAACCACAGGGGTTACAAAGGCAAAAAAATACCCAGCTGTGCTTTTGGTTTTAATATTTAAAGCAATAACAAGAGCATTAGCTTTGACACGTGAGCTACCAGAAAAAAATCATAATCAAAAAGGAACTAAAAGTTAATTAAAGCTGCTTAAAAGCCACCATTTTAAAAACCAAACAGCAACAGCGAACTAACAAAGTTTTAGGGAGACGATTGTGAGAGAGATTTAAGAGAGCTTTAAAAGGATATTTAAACAAGAGAGAAGTTTGGAACTAAACAAAATATTTTTGCAAATATAGAGCAGTAGTCGGCTTTAAGCAGGAGAGAATAAAGCTTTCTTATTTAAGACATATAAGCAGAGGTATAATGTTAAGCGGCTTTTGCACCATCAAAATGATTAATTTCTACAAATGTTTTATTGCTTGATATTTAGGCAATTTTTTCTAAAAATTAAAGAAATAAATTTTATTTTATTTTTAATTATGAAAATTTCAAGACAACCTGATTTTTTGATCTGTTTCCCATTTCTTTTTTTTCCTAACGCGTGCGTTTTTATTTTTGCCATAAATTTTATTTCAAACAAATCATGAGGGATTTTTAATTTATTTCTATAAGAAAAGAGACACTTTTTTTGTTCATTTTCAATATTTAGTTAATTTTTCAAACGCCTACAAAAATTTTAGTGATTTGTGAGATTAAATAAATTTTTTTAAAGATCAATACGATTTTTTTTTGTATTAAAACAATTTAATCCCTTTTTTTGTTATTGAAACACTTGAAAATTTTGTTTCTTGTTGAATTGATGTCATTGAAATTTTTTCTTTTTTTTTGACAAGATCGTTTTTTGTTAATATTGATCAATTGCCGCTGATCAGCTAAAAACTACTTGAGATTTTCATCAAAAGGAATTCTTGTTAAAGAATTTTAACAAGTGATTTTTAAAATTTCAAGTAGCAGCATGATTAGCTATTTATTAGGATTTAAACGAGAGATATTTTTCAGATATTGATCTTGTTTATTAGAAGATCATAAAAATTGAAAAAGCTTTTTTGATATTAAAAAAAAAAATGAAATTGAAGATTTTTTGAAATGTTGAAAATCAGATCTTAAAAAAAACTTTTAATAATTTTTTTTTTAAATTTAATTCTTTTTTGTTTTAGATATTTTAAAGTTCTCAAAACTGATCTTATTAGAAGATTAAAATTTAAGAAGTTTTATGGTGATATTTTTAGGATTTAAATTTTTTTAGATATTGATCTTGTTTACATGAAGATCTTGAAAAAAGTTTTTCAACATTTTTTTTCAATTGAAGCCTTTTTTAGAAATTTTGAAGATCATTTTTTTATATTTTGAAAATCTCAAATTTTTATCAATTGATCATGTTGTTAGAAGAAAAGCTTTTTAGTATTAGATCTTTTTTGATATATTGAACATCTCAAATAATTTTGATATTGATCTTCCTTATTTGAAGATCTTGGAAGAAAACTTTCTCAATATTTTGTTTAAATTAAAAAAATAATTTTGGAAACTTTTAAGAACTCTTTTTTGATATTTTGAAGATCCTTTTTTGGATCTTTTTATTAAAAGATTATTATTGAAGAAATTTTTTGATATATTTTCAAATTTGTATTATTATTACATAATAACTAAAGGAAGTTTCTCAGATATTGATTTTGCTTATTAGAAGATCTCTAAAACTGTAAAAATATATTTTTTTTTATATATTAAAGATCTCTTTTTTATGATCACTTTTTGATGATCATCTTTTTTTGTTGTAATAATGTTCATAATTTTTATTACGTCTAGTGCTTTGCAATGAGCCGCATATATTTTATGCTTTAATGAATTTTCATTTGAATTTTTTTTCTTAAGGAAAAATCTTTCAAAACTAAAGACATTTTCAGATTTTTTTCTAGTGAATCTACAAAAAAATATACAACCAATAAATTCCCCCTTTTTTTCTAAAATGTATATTTAAACAAACAGGGAATACAGTTTTTTATGATTTTTAATACCCATAAATTCAAATCTTTTTCCCAGCAGATGTCATTTAATCAAATATTTTTTTCTTTTTTTTGAGAAATGAAAAAAATTAAAATCAAACAAAAAAATTCATTAGCATTTTTGAAAAATCAAAGGATATTTATTAAAAAAATAGATGACAATTGTATCTCTCTTTAGACTATAGAAAAACCCACCCTTTATTTTAATCAATTAATAAATATTTTTTTTTATATATGAAGCATACTTTTCAGCTTTAGTTATGGTCAACAGTTCTTTTTTTTCTATATATGTAACCGGTTTAAAGCTTATTTGAAATATTGATTTAAAACCTTGAACGGTGTTAATCAAATCTGAATAAACCGGTTTTTGTCATCTAAAAAATATGGCCGCCTATACATATGTGCTAAATCTAAACTAAGAGTTAAGCAGTTAAAAAAAAACTAAAGCATACTTTATTAGGACTGTTAAAAGAGCATACAATAAGGGTTAATTTATTGCTTTAGATAATTCAGAAAAGGGGTTTCGAATTTTTATTTTTTGCTATAGAAAGATAAAGAAAAATAGCAAAAAATAAAATTTTTAAAAAATTAAAATATTTAAAAGTTTGATTTAAAAAAAATTACAACGTAAATTATGATTTTTTTAATTCAAAAATTGTTTCTGTATTAAACTAAAAATCATCACAATACCCTCATAAATTTTGAGAAAAAAACTATATTTATATATATATATATATTTTTTCTGTACTAGTTCACATGGCATGACATTAACATCAATATGACAATAAACCTAAAACAACTGCATTGTATTTTTCATTCTTTTGCTCTCTGAGTCTATTTCCCTTTAAAACAACAAAATTACGATCGATTTGAAAAAGAGAAAAAAAAACGAGTAAGAACGCTAAATTCGGCTATGCCGAATCTTCAATATCATCTACCACAAATACATGTGAAGTAAATACATTAAGTTTCATACATATACGTACACACTTCCACTCACAGACATATACAATATATAAAAGTTTTTCTTAAAGATTTCATAAGTTAACGAAAAATTTAACGAAAGTTCTTCGCTTGAACTTAGACTTTTTTTAGATATCGGTATATATCTTTTAATACAGAAAACTTCTCAGGACTATAGCATACACTTAGGCCAAATTTCATTATTGTGAGCGTGTCAACAAAAGGTAGATAGATAGACAGACAGACTAACACGACTCTGATTTTGATTTGATGCAAAAATATATATACCTTATGAACTTTGAGATAATTTCTTCTTATCATTACACACGGAATGACAAAATTAATATACTCTCTTCATCATTTGTAATGGTGTAGGGTGTAATAAACTTGTTCTAAACTAAAATACTTATTTTAAATTTTTTTTAATATGCATTTGCTGTTGTTATTAGCTAACAAGCCTTTTTTTCTTATTGTCTCTCCCTCTCTCTTCCCCTCTCTTTCTAATCTGTTTAAAAAATGCTCTTCTTCTTGTATATTTTATCATGTCTTGTTTTTTAGTTTGATTATAAATCGAAATGACAGATCGTTATGATCTACAAAAATTTTATTTAAAAATAAATTTATTTTATTTATTTTTATTTATTTATTTTTTTGTTTCTTATATTCGAATTGAATTATTTTTAATTTATTATACTTTGTTTTAGAATATTTATTATATTTTGAATTTTTATTTATTTTTATAGATTTTTTTTGTTCGAATTTTTTCAGAGATTTTTTTTTAAGAAAATAAATTTTTCTTTCAAAAATTTGTATAACAAAAACAACAATAATATTTTATTTATTATTAGAAGAAAAAGCAGAAATTGGAAATAAAATCACATGATTTGAAATGATAAAAAAGTTATAATTTATATTTTTTATAACCCCAAAAAGGGTTAAAGGTTCAAGGCTAATTGAAAAAAAGCTTTAAGTTAATTTTAATACAACAAAATTTGTTTAAAAACTACAAAAATGATTTGACAAGAAAGCTTTTAAATTTAAAGCTCTTTGAAGGTCTTAAAAGAAAAACTATTTGAAAGCTTTTATTAAATTTGCAATATTCGGTTATTTATTAAAGAAAAATTACTTTATAAAAATAATTCCAGAAAAAGCTTTAAATCCAAAAGCTCTTTGAAAGTCTTAAAATAAAAAATAATCTTAAAGCTTTTAATACATTTGCAACATATTGTATTTTATAAAGAAAATTTTTAGTTGTTAAATAAATTTATTAAAATATTGTGAAATTCTTGCCTAAAAGCTTTTCAATTTTTTAATTTATTAAAATATTTAAAAATTTTTAAATAAAAGCTTTTAATAAATAAAAGCTTTATGAACGTTTTTTATATGTATTTCAAAATTTTTGTTATTTATTAAGAAAATTTAAAATGTTTAAGAATATACATTAATTTTTAATTAAAATTTTGCCTAAGAGCTTTTTGAAAGCTTCTTTGTTAACGAAAGCTTTTCTTTAATTTTGAATAATTTTGTAATTTATTAGAAAATATTTTGATTTTAAATATTTCTTGGTCAAAGCTCTTAAAAGCTTTTTTCTAGGAAATTAACTTTGATCATTGAAATTTTTAGATTTTTCTTATCGCTCTCTTTTTTTGTTATTTTTTATAGACTTAATGATTTTTCTTATTAATTTCTTTAAAAATTTTTGTCATTTTTATAATTTAAATATTTATTTATTTTTATTTATTAATTTCTTTTTGGGGATTTTTATTTGTTGTTGTATTTATTTTTTATTGTTTAAATAATTTTCTTTTGGAATTTTGCTCCATTTTAAAATGATGATTCATTTTACACAATTTTTTTTTATTTTATTTTTGTTTTTTATATTTTTTTGCAGTGAAATATTTTATTATGGATATTTTTTTCCAATTTAATTTGTTGTTGTTTTTGTATTTGTTTTATATTTTTTTTCATATTAACAGTTTTCTTGTTAACATGCCAAAAACATTTCGAACACAATTAATATTCCAAAAGCGCAAAGTAAAAAAAAAAAACAAAATACTCTATAACTTAATAACAGTGAAGAAGAAAATTGTCCTCAGTTAGGGAATTTTTTTTTTTTTTGAAAAAAGGGAAATTAAAAAAGAAAAACAAAATTTAGTAAGTAAAGAAAAAATCTTATCCCTTTTTTTTAGGGAAGTGTTGCTAAAATTTTATTAGCCACTGTTTGTTTTGTTCATAATTATATAGAATCAATAAAATTGAAACCATTAGTATGAAAATGATTATTAAATAAACTAAAACTATAAAAATTGTTACAAATTACAAATAATTTATGGAAATTATTTTTAATACCCTCCACCAACCACCACAAGTGGTGTAGAGAGTATATTAACTTTGTCATTCCATGTGTAACGCTAAGAAGGAATCATCAATCAGACTATATAATGTATTTTTGATTTGTATCAAATCAAAATATGAGTCGATTTAGCTATGTCCATCTCTCCATCTGTCTGTCTGTCCGTCAGTCTGTCCAAGTATCTATCTGTCACAACAATTGGCAGAGCTCAAAAATTATCAAAATCGGTTCAATTGAAGAAAAGTTATATGCAAAATATAATTAATTTTATGACTTATTAAGTGTTCTTGTATTGTATTTAGGAAAAAATTGTATATACTGTTTAGATCTGTGAGTGTGTCAGTACGAACACAACGTATTCACTTCACATACATTTTCTGCTGAAGGGTATTGAAGATTCGGCTTAGCCATATATAGTTTTCTAACTTGTTTTATATTAATTAGATTTTTATTGTCTTCAAGTCTAGTCTCTAGACCAGACTTTACAGTGAATTTATTAAAAGGAAATAAAATTAATTATTTTTTTTCTCAAGTTATTTAAATAAGAATTTAATAATTTATTTAAACGCCCTCATATGAATTCTTTTAAATAAAACAACTTTATTCAATAATTTCATATAAAATTGAAAGCTCTTTTTTGATAGCTTTTGAAGAAAATATTAAGCTTAATTATATTAAATTAATTTGTCAGCACGGAAATTAAAAAAAAAAACTTCCCCTCAAATATTAATTTATATTCGATTTGTATAAATTTATAATCGAAAAAAAACACAAAAATAATTATAACGAAAAAAAAACTCATGTGGGGGAGTCTTGTGAGACAATTTCGATGATTTTTTTTGTTGTTGCTGGTGTTTTAACTTTTAATAAAGATCATGAACTTTTTAAATGATCAATTTTTTTGGAAGAGTATTTTTTTCTGTAAAAATCATAAAAAATTGTTCCAATTTTTTTTATAGCTGAAATTTAGTTTCTTGTCAAAGTCATTTTTTTTGGAATGATTTTTTTTATTTTAATGGGTTTTTTGGGGTGTGAAAATTTCATCAATAAATTTTTATGTTTATTGATCATATTAAAATGTTTATTTCATTTCAAATGATCATGATCATTGAACAAATAAATTTTAGGCAAAAAAAAAAAAAAGCTGCGGGAGGTTTTTATAAGAAAAATATTTAATAATTCTAAATGTTTGTTAAATGTATTTAAATGATTAATAAGCTTTGACATGTTATTTTTAATATTAGCATCATGACTAAAACAGATGACAAGCTAGAATATAAGAAAATGAAATATATATAGACAGATCTATATATTTATTAATAAATATATCTTCACAAAATTTATTGAACTGTTTTGTGTTTTTAGAAATGAGAAACCCAGAAATAAGAGGAATTTTATTGAAAATATAAATAATTTCTTAAACAAAAACTTAAAGCTTTTCTAAAAGCTTTTTAAATATAGGGCCTAGGAGTAACCGTTATGATAAGCTACATAAATCGTATAGAAACAAATATTTTCTTAAACATAGATAAAGCTTTGTTTAAGAAAATTAAAGCTTTTTTTCAATAAAGTTTTATTTAAGCTTCTTAAATCAAGAGATTTTATTAATGATTTTCTAAATATAAAAACTAGTTTTTCTATAAAAACTTTAAGTTTTATCGAAATACTTATTAAGAATTTTCTAATTATGGAAAATAGTTCAAAAATTTAAATCTATTTTTGAGGCTTTAACGTATTAAAAGCTTTTCTATTCAAAAGCCTTTTAAATATGAAACGTAGTAGTAATTGTTATGGAAATGTACTGAAATTCTAGACAAAACATGGATTTTTCTAAAGCTTTATAATTTAAAATTAATTTAAAAAGCTTTTAAGCTTTTTAAATAAAAATATTTTATTAAGGATTTTTTAATAAAAAAATAATAGTTTAAAAATTGAGACCTATTAATAAGGCTTATTTAAAGCTTTTCTTCAAAAAAATTAAAGCTTTATTTACAAAAAAGCTTTCAAAATATTAAAAGCTTGTTGTTTTGTTTGCGTTAAAGCTTTTTTAAAACGTATGCTAATAAAAAGTAACTTCATTTATATAAAATTTTGAAAAGTTTTTTGAAAGCTCTTTTTATTAAATCCAAATTGTTTATTTTCTTATCTGTTTTTGTTCTCATTTTCTTGTTGTTTTTATTTCTGTTGTAATATTTGAAATTATATCATTTTAAATCCAATAATCTAAATCGTGAGATCAGCAGTTTTTTCTTCTTCTTTTTTATTCTATTAAGTTCCGTATTTTCTTGCAAATCAAAATAAACTTGACCTAATTATAATTATTTTTTCTTTTAGTGAATGGAATTGAATGTTTATAACATTTATTGGCGATTTTGTTGACAAAGCAAAATAAAGCTTTGGTGGCAAGTTTAAACTTGGTCTAATTACTTGACCAACTTATTGTTTTTTTCTCTCTTTTTTTCTGTTTAATTATGATGAAAGAAGTTTTTTTCTTTTTAAAAAGAATTGATATTTAAGAAAAAAATTTTTGAAAAAAAACACTTTGAACGTTAAAATTTTAATGATAATTTATTTTTAATTTCTTGCAACAAAACTGAGAAACACAAAAAAAAGCTCAAAACAAAATTCTTAAGAAAATCAAAACTATTGTATATAATTTATTAGTATTGATCATTTAGAGTTTTTTTCTTACGGGCTTTTTTTGCGGTCAATATTTTTATGAAGAGAGCTTAAGACGGCTTGAAACTCATTAAAGACGTCATCAACATGATCAACTGAGAGCAGCAGAAACAACAGCAGTGAGTTGTTTTTGTATGCATCCTAAAAACAAAATATTTGCAACATGCACGCATTTAACATTTGTAAACTTTAAAAGAAACATCCTCTCTTCACCTCTCCTGGACTCTAGGAAATGGAAATAAAATAATAAAAATATACAGATACATTTATACGAAGTTAGTTAAATGACCCGAAATAAAGAAAGAAAAAACAACAACTGACCATAAAGGGGTGTGTACAAAATGATATTTTATTCAATATCCTACACACGCAGCAACGATTTGTCCTTTTCACAGAATATATACATTCATACATTCGTCCGTCTGTCTGTTTGTCCATCCACACATCCATCTATTTTCATTTCATCTGTTTTTTTTCTTTTTGGTGAATATCTTTAAAATAATAATAACAACAACAACAGCTACAACTACTACAAATACGATTGATGAGTCTGAGAAATTTTCTCTCAATTCTTTTTTGTATTTTATTCCTTTTTTTGATGTATTTGCGTCTTAAATGTGAAAACCTAAAATTAAAAACTCATAAGATATCGACTGATATATTGAGCTGCCGCTTCACCAAAAAAAAAGAACTGTATTCAAAATAATGCTTATGGCTGGCTAATGTAGATCTTTAAGATTTAAAGCCGCTTCTTCAAGAATCACATTTTTTCTGAAGATTCTTCTTTTTGGTTTCAAAATTAAATAAATGATTTCTTTCCTCAGTTTTATTCTTTTCTCTTGTATTTTGAAAAAATCAAAAGGTAATTAGTTGTTTATTAAGTCGTTTTTTTTCGAAAAGAATTTCCTAGTTGTTCAATTGTTAAATATTTAATGTAATTGTTAAGCAATTAATAAATTTTAAACAAACAATAAACGTATTATATATGTGTTCCCTTTAAATGGCTGCTAATTTCCTAAGAAAATTAAAACTTTAATGTCTTCAAATAAACGAAATATTAGGGACAAAATAACAAAGAATAATCAATTAACACTAATTTTAAGCTTTTTTACACAATTCAGCTAGCTGAATTAGGCTTAAATGAGGCCCATAACAGAATTATTAAACTAAAATTATAAATCAGGGAAAAAACAACAATTCAGCTAGCTGAATTTGAAAATAAATAAAGAACTTAATAGACCAAACAAAGGAAATTATATAAGCTTAATTATTAAACAAATTCAGCTAGCTGAATTAAGCTTAATTTCAGAAGAAATCATAAAACAGAAATTATAAAATTTTAATTATTTTAAAATTCAGCTAGCTGAATAAATCTGAATAAAGCTTAATTATATATAATTGAACAAGCTAAATCTTAAATATATTAGAAATAATATCAGAAAATTTGATAAACATTAAAAAAATCATATATTTTATTATATAAAGCTAGCTGAATACGAATTTAATAAAAAAATTAGAAAATTCTTAATAAATTTTAGATTATTACGATTTAATTATAAATTCAACTAGCTGAATATGATTTTAAGTGCAAAACCAACCAAATTCATTAGGAATTTTGTTTTTTTTTTTCTGTGGCAATTTATGAATTTTTTTTAAATTCAGCTAGCTGAATATGATTTTAAACCTATAAATATGAATATGTTTTAAAAATGTTATTTCATTATTAATTTTTTAATGATTTCTATAAATACAGTTAGCTGAAATGACTTTAAAACTAAAAATAAGTATATTTCTTATAAAGTTATAAAGTTTTTAATGATTTTTTATAAATTCAGCTAGCTGAATATAATTTTAAAGGGCATAAAAACTTGTTTTATAATAAAAACTTATTAAAATCATGTAAATCTTGGTTTTTATAACAAAATTAAGTAGCTGAATTAGGGATTTTAAATTGTATTAAATAAATTTATTAATTTGTTTTATTTTTCATATTTTACCTTTTTTGGTGTTGCTTGCTTATTTTTTTAAGAACTCTTTTTACTAGACCATATAGGCTGAAGAAACTATTGGCTTAAAGCCAAATTGTCTAGAAAACAAATAATTTTCCCTCATATGAAGATTCATTCCTTATCTTTAAAGCATCTAATTTTCTTTCCATAATCATTTCATAAAGAGGGAACAAATTGAAAGAAAAGTCTAGACAAAAAATTAGGGAAAAAATTGTCTTATTTTTGTTATGAGTGAATGTGTGTGTGTATGTGAATGCAAAATTTAAAATGATTTATTGAAATGCAAAGCCTTCAATAACTCTAATAAAATATTGTTTAATGCAAATGACATCATTATTATTAATTAGAATTCCGAGTGTTTTTTTAATATAATTAATATTTAATAATTAATCAATCACATGATGTGAGAAAAATTATTAAAAAAATATTGTAGAAATTTAAATAAATCAATTGTAAATTAATGATAGAAAAAATTTATAAAAATATTTGTTTTTCCAAACAATAATCTGTTATAATCAAAAGTAATTTTCAATAATTTTATTGATTTAAAAACTAAACACATAACATGAGGAGTTAAACTACAAAACAGATTTAAAAAAAAAAAACAAGTAAGAATGCTACATTCGGCTATGGCGAAATTTTAATACCCTCCATCACAAATGGAGTTCATACATTAGGTTATGTGCATACTCACATATACAGACATACGGACAGCGCTCAGATTTTGATTCAGAGATGATTCCTTCTTAGCGTAACATATGTAATGACAAAGTTAATATGCCACTTGTGATGGTGAAGGGTATAAAAAAATAAATTTACGAATAAACTACAAAACACGCAAATATAATTAATTGTTATTAGAGACTAAAAATTTTAAATAAATATTAACATTTAAAATAAATGGAAATTAAATTATTTTTGAAAGCTATTAAAGCTTTTTTAAGAAACAAGCTTTAAGCTTGATAAAAAGATAATTAAAAAGCCGAATATATAAATGAAATTAAAAAGTTTTAATCTTTTTGAAAGCTTTTTTAAATAAACTAAAGCTATTAATAATATTTAAAAAAAATTTATACATATTTCTATTTAAATTAATGAGTTAATAATTTTAATAAAATTAAAAAAAAATTAAAAACTTCCTTTTTTGTTGCAAATGTTTGCTGGGTTTCCTATAATTTTTTCTCTATAAATATTTTAATATTCTAATTTCATATCTCATCCATATTCTAGTTTCTATTGCTTTTCTAGTTTAGTCATTAGTAAAAATTTATTTAAAATTCCTGGAATTACAAAATAATAAATTCAAAAGAATTTTGTTCAACTAAATATTGATTTGCTGAATGCTGCAGCAGCAGTTTATGCAAAAATTGAAAAAATATTTGCAGCTAAATATTAAATTTCAAGCAGCAAAAGTTCTTAAAAACAGCATAAAATAGAAACAAATAAAATGCTAAAAAAAAACAAATAAAGCAAAAGATAAAGCAACAAATCTAAGAAAAGCAAAACAAATTGCCGACGGGAAATTCACTTTAATCATAAAATTTATTTTGGAAAAATAATAAAAAATCTTAAATTAAAAATAGCAAAATTCTTAAGATTTAATCCTAAAAATAGGCTATGAAAATAGAAACCTAAAATTAGGCAAAGTTCAGGAAAATATATAAAATAATTAAAAAAAAAACTAAAAAATATTCAATTTAAATTTTACAACAACTCTAAACAAAAATCTTTATTTAAAGGATTAAATTATAAAATAATCAATTTATTAAAATCCTAAAAATATGCACCATTTTTTAAACATAATAAATGTTTATGTGAAAGAACTAAAAATATACTTTTGTCCAAAATATTCAAGATTTCAAACTCCTTCCTCCTATTTCTAGGAGTTCAATCAATATTATCTTATTTATTAAACCCCCAAAAATAGGCAGCACTTTTCAAAATAAGAGAATAATTTCTAAAATCACTAAAAATTAATTTTGTTGTCAAATTATAATAAATTTTTATCAAAGTTTAATCAAAATCGTTTAATATAAATTTGTGTTAAAAAGTTTTTACTTTTTAAACTCCTTAAAATAGACCGCATTTAATAGCATATTTAAAGTCAATTTTTTGCGTTTGTCTTGTTTAAAATTATTATGTTCAAACAAAAAAATATTTAAAATTGTTAACAAAAATTTAATTATTTTATTATCTCGAATTTAAGTTAAAAATGAAAAACATTGACTTTGCACGCTTGAAATAAAGATTTTAAACTGATTTTCCGCTTGGAATTTTAAAGCAAAAGAAAAAGCAATAAAAACAAAAATTAAAGCAAAAAGAAAATCAAATCAAATTAATTAAAAAATAAACTCAAAATTTATTTATAATGAATTTGAAATAATTCAAAAATTATAAAAAGGAAGAAATTAAAGATCTTTATAAAAAAATCCCTTAAAAAGTCTTAAAATCCCCAAACTTGTAACAGACAATGAAAGCTCATATTCCGAGGCACAAAAACAAAACACTTTAATACAAAAAACATTTATTTAAATTAATTTTTTTTAATTAAAAAATTCCAAAAAACGCTTTAATGAAGAAAAAACGCTACAAAATCAATATTTTAAAGAAATTATGTTCGTAATAGGAAACAAAAAAATCATAATTTTGTTCAATTTAATTAAAAATTTACTTCCATTTTAATTAAACAATTTAATTAAATCCCCGTTTTTAGGTATTTTTGGAAAAATCGCTATAAAAACTTTATTTTTGTAAAAATTCAAATTTTTTTAATGATTTAAAAATTAACCTCAAAATTAGGTAAATTTTTTATTCCTTTTTTCGAAAAATCCTTTATTTTAATTTAGTTATTTTTTACTTAATTAAAATATATAAAATAATCATAATTTAACTTTAATTAAACCTTATTTGTTAAAATTAACCTCAAAAATTAAGGAATTAATTTTTTAATTAAACATTCCAACGTTTTTCGTAATACGCTGGAAAAAAAATTACTTTAAATTAAATACTTGTTAAAAAATTGAATTTCTTTTTGGAACTAATATATTATTGACTGTTTAAGAAATAAAAAAATATATTTTATTTATATATTTTTAATTAAAAAATGTTTTAATGTAATATTATTTCCTAAAAAATCTCAAGTCAAATTTTAAAATTTTAGAAAAATGCTTTTTAAAGATATTCAAAATTTTTTTAGCTTATTATTTTTATTTTAAGTCTTATTCAATTCAATAAAATTTTATGTATTATTTTGTTGACTCTAAACTGAGTAACAGTTTTCAAAAATACATTTTGTAGTGAAATTATTACAAATTTCACATTTTTAAGAGTTTTCTGAATTTTTTTCTTTCAAAATATTATTTACTAGTTAAGATATAAGTTAAAATTTATTTTAATTTCCTTCATTTCACTATTTTTAATTTCACCTCAAAGCTGAGCAAAATTTTAATATTCATAATTTACAATTTGTTAAAAAAATGTTTTAGAAAATCGCTTTAAATTTTTTAGTTTTGAAAGATTTTTAAAAGTTCCTTTTCTTAAAATAAAGTTACCTAAATGAGAATTAAGAATTTTCGAATTAATTTCAAAATCAAACCGGTTTTATATATTTAAGCTGAAACTTAAGAATTTAACAATTTCTCGTTTATTTTGAAGTTCTAGAAAAATCGCTTTAAAACTCATAATTTTTCACTAAAATTCAAAATATTTTTATTTGAAATAGTTTTCACTTTATAACACTTAATAATCAGGTTAGTGATTTTAATTTAATTTAGTTCTGAGTTTCAAAATTAACCTCAAAATTGCGTTACTTTTAAAAATTTACGAAAAATTTTTGTTTTTTTAATAAAGAAAATAAAAAACACTTTCCAAATTTTATCTGAATTTTTAAGATTTCTAATTTTTTTAAATTGTAAAAATTTTAAATTCTCTCAATTTTTTTTTAATTTTTCGTAACAAACATTTTTCATAAATTTTTGAAAATTTTTATATTTTTCAAAATTTTAATTAATTAAATAAAATGTTAACTTACCTGTTGCCAAAATTGTGCCAATAAATAAATTTGTTCCTTTTTGAAAAACCAATCCATTGATTGCACAGCCGTCAAATCCATATCGGCTGTACCGGCTGTTTGTGGCAATGTTGGCTGCATTCGGCTGCTTTGATTTGTGGCAACTTCCAGTAAATCAATAACAGCTAATTTTTGTTTTCTTAATGATAATGATGATGATGATGCTGTTGATGGTGAAAATGATAATGATGGTGAATTTAATGATAATGATGTTGAGGTTGTTGTAATATTATTAGATAATAATGATGACGATGAGTTTGCAAAGCCAGCAGTCGTTGTAACAGAGGGGTTTAAACCACCAGAAGACGACTGTTGGCCTAAAGTTGTTGTTTCTTTTTTTAAATAAATTGATTCCAGTTTGTCTTTTTTTATTAAATTAATTTTATAAAAATTATCAAAATTGTTTTTCTTTTTCAGGAATTTTTAAAAGAAAATTATTTTTTTGTTTTAATTTAACACAAATTTACTTTTTTTTTAATTTTATTTTGGCCATTTAGCTTTAATTTTTTTGGTTACAACTTGAATATTTTTTAATTAAATTTATTTATTTTAAAAAGCCAATCATTTTTTATAAAAAAATTTTGTTGTTATTTTTTCAAATCCCAGAAAAATGTTTTGATTTTTTTTTAATTTCAGGGCGAAATTTTGTTTTTTTATTTTTCAGAATAGAAATTTTTGTTTTTGTTTTTATATATTTTTTAAATTTTCTAATTTTTTTTAAAGAAAAATTTGTTTTCTTTTATTTTTGTTGTTAAAACACTTGTTTTTGCTTTTTGATACTTTTTTCTCAAAACACTTGTTTTTGTTGTTGTTATTTTCTTAACACTTTTTCTTCTCTTTCATGGAAAAAAATTTCTTTAAACTCCCGTTTGTTTAACTTAATTAATTTATTTTTGTTGTTGTTAAAATTTGTTTCATTTTAATTAATTTTGTTGTTGTTTTAATTAATTAATTAATAATGCAAAAATATTGATTGATTATTTTGTCATATTAACTTGTTTTGTTGTTATTGTGTTTGTTTTTTTTTCGTATATTTTTTTCATATCAATTAAATATATATTTTTTGTTTTTTTCTATAAGATTTTTTTGTTGTTGTTTTGTTTATTGTGTGTTGGTTTTCTTTCTTTCTTTTTTTCAAATAAACGACAGAGCAACGTTAATCTAATGAGATGTTGCCTGTCACGAATTCAACTGATGACTGAACAAATCGAACATTAACGCAGCTTACACAACCCCATTAAACAAAAACAACATTATAGAGTAAAAAACCAAACATTTACAACAACAACATTTCGTACAATATCAACATCATTAACAAACACTCAATCGTTCATACCTACAAATACTCAGCAAAAGCAATAACACCACCACCAGTTACAACAACAACACAGTGAACAAACACATACACACACACACGCAAGCAAAATATTTTTTCTTATTAAACTCTATACTCATTTTTATCTACTTCAATACTCTTTCTCTTTTTCATTGAAAAAAGCCAGAAAAAAAATTAACAGTATATAAGTTTAGGTGAGTGTACTCACTCTCTCTCTCTCAAAAGCCCCTCATTCAATAATATTTCAACACTTACTTTCCTACAAACTCTTTAAGGAAATAAAATACAACAACAGCAACAACAAAAATACACCAACACGTGAGTATTGTTGTTTTATACTTCTAACATGTTTGAGTGTGTTTATATTGTTCATTCTCTATACATTTGTTTGTTTGATTGTTTTTAATATTTTTATATTCTTGTATTTTTTTCTTCTTACTGTTGTTGTTATTATTATTAATATTAGTAGTATGAGTATGATTTGTTTTGTATGTTTGTAAATTTATTACAAATAATATTGAGAGCGAGAGAGAGTATCTCAAAAATATTATTGCGCTCACTCATGTTTATCATTGTAAAAAAGAAATGTTTGATTTGTTTTATTCAATTCACTCTTTCTCCTGTTCCCTCTCCGCACCTTTGAAATCCAAAAAGAAAAAAAGGAATTTTAGTGGAAAAAAATTTTATATAAAAATCACCTCACACTTTTTTCTTTGTGCAAATAAAAGAAAATTGGAAAAAATATTAGTTAGTTAGTCTCTCTCTCTAGCTCATTTAATAATGGGAAAAAATTCTTACACATACATTTGTTCACTAGTATTTGGCAAATTCTCCTGTTAGGATTTCAACAACAACAACAGCAACAACTACAACAAAACAAATATAAAAATAAGAAATGTAAAGAAAAACTGTCATGATAATTTTATTTCAAACCAATACTTTGATAATTTAACGTGTTTTTATTTTAGCAAGAGAGATGCCACTGAAAGGGAAAAAGGATTTTTCGGGATAAATTTTCAAAATTTTACCTTTTCAAAATTTTGAAATTATTTAAAAAAATTTCTAATCTAAGAAACCTTTTCTCTTGTTACCAATATTATATCAATGTTTCGATACCCCTTCAGATTTTTCACAAGGAATTTGGAACCATTAAAAAGTTCTGACTACACCGACAAAGCTCGATGTGAGAGTGCTTTTTCCAAAATTTAAAATTTTTCTTTTAGATTTACAAACAATGATTTTGTAGGCTCTGAATTGAACTCTTTTAAGGCATCACATTGCTTTTCTACTACTTAAGAGCCTAAATCGGTCCAGAAATATGTAAACGCAATTTATTCTCTTCTGCAAAAAGAGACGTTTCAGCTAATATACTTCGATATGCCTTTAGAAATTTATGTTGTTGTACCAGGATTTTTTTAAGAAATTTTGGCTGGTCCTTAAACTTTCCCCAGTGTCATTGAATAAAAGTCCCATTTTTGATCAAGAAAATTTTAAAAAGAATATTCCTTTCATTTTTAATATTGTGCTCTATTTTCGACTTCTAGATTAGGACTTAGCTGGATTACCCTCTTATCCACCAAATAGTCTGATCTTTCAGCTCTTCAATTTTTTTACCATATGTATTCCGAGTATTTTTCTTAATACTATAAATATTATTTTACCTTTCGAATATCAGATGGACCTTTAGTTCTTCTCGATTCTCATATCAGAATCTTATAGGAACTTTTATTGCTATTAAGTTTTTAAATCTTTCTTGAGCAAATTCCTGCTGCATGCAAAAAATAAATATTATGGACTCGGTAGCTAGAAAAAATCTGGCAATTCATTATATAACTATTTTATTTCTATGCTCTATTTTTGGCCTCTAATTACATTTGGACATGATCGGGTTAATTTTCTGTAATTTTCTGTATCAGGTTGGCTTTTCAATATGTTTTGGTCTTGAAACTTAAGAAATAATGAAATTTGGACAGATTATTAGTTAGTTAGTGTAGATCGTAGACCAACATCTGAACTATTTTCCGAACTTGATATTCCAGAAAAATAGTTGCTATTTAAAGGGTTAATTGTATGTATTTCTGAAGATATTAGACAAAGATATTTGGACAGTTTTCTTAGTCCTCTCATCTGATTATATCGCAAAAAAATTAATATTTAAAAAGTTTTTGACAACTATATGACCTTATCGATTTTCAGAACATTTAGTTTAAAGATAACGAATCTAATGGGTTATAGGCATCTGTATTTTTCGGTAGGATCTGTAAAAATATTATTTACCTAAAATAAGTAATTATTTTAATATTCTTAAAACTCTGGGTATTCTTCTCTTGATAATTGACTTGCAGATATTTTATAAAATGGGGAATGTTACAGGATTTTTTTCAGTCGGACCAGGGATGGTATTTTCCCATCCTACAAATAAAATAATTATTATTATTATTATTATGATTCTCTTGATTTTTTGGCAGGAGCAGGGGTTTATTGTCCATTCCCACCCATGACTTTTATAGGGTATTTTTCCGTTGGAAGCAGGGATAATATGATTCCCTCCTTTAAAGAAAATTTGTTTTCGATTACAGGATTATTTTGTACATCAGTAGCTGTGGGAGGGGACGGCGGGGAGTGATAATCCTAAAGAAACTTATAAGGTTATGAGTTTTCAATAGGAAAAAATATATTTAAAAATGAATAAAATAAGGAAAAATTACAAATTCCCATAATTTAAGCAAAAAACCCCCAAAAACTCCAAAAGAATTCCTTGAGATGCCGCTTGGCATTACTATTTCATTTATTTTTTTTTTATTATTTAAATGTCTTCTGTTGATATTTGATTTTATATGTTTGTTACAACTCACTATTTCAAGCTTAAAAAAGGAAGAGAGTGAGAGAGAGCGAAAAACCAACGCTCTCTTCAGAAATCTGTTCAAATTCCCTTGTCGTCCCCCCTTTTTTAACTTAATGTAACAACATTTTTTAATAAATTTTTTCTTAATATTAAAATAAATTAAATTTCTTTTAATTGTATTTTTATTATAATTTTTTATTTTTTGCATTTTTATTTTGGGGAAATATTTTTATTTGGCTCTTTTGCTCTCTGTAATAAAAACGATGAAAAAAATCTCATTTTTCCATTTAGAAACTCTCTGTTTTGTTTGTTTGATTATATGTTGTTCTTGTTGTTGTTGATTTTTTCATATATATAATTTTTTTGTTGTTATATTAAGTCCCCCCATTTTTTGTTGTTGTTCTTTGATTACTTGACAATAATCAAGCTTTCTCTGTCTTTCTCTCACTCTCTCCTTCTCTTTCTTGCTTATTCATAAGCAAAGCATGATTTTTTTCTCGGTTTGATAGAAGGGGGGCTACAATATTGAATTGAGTATTCATTCTCTAGTATTAGTAAGAGTAGATGAGTGAGTGTTTGTTTGTGTAAGAGTGTGTGTGTGTGTGTTTGTACAATAAATGGTGTTAAGCTCTCAGAGTTCGATTTTTTATGTCTTTTGCATTTATTCAATTCGATAAATATTTTTTGCTCGTTTAAGATTTTTTCTTCGTGTGTTTTTTTTATTTCGTTTATTTATTTTTTTTCATATTTTGTCTCCCGATTTGTTAGTGTTATTCTGGCTGTTGTTGTAGTTGTTGTTGTCTGCTGGATACAATAAACCAGTAAAACATATAAACGAAGAGTGAGGTGGAGCAGCAGCAGCAGCTTTGGAAATGATTGTATGTTAGTGTATGTGTGTATGTAAGTTGTTGTTAACAAATTCATTGTTCTGCCATTTCTTCTTTATCAGAAAAATATAAAAACCCAACAACAACAACAACAACAAAATAAAAAATTAATGCTGTTTCTCGTAATTCTTGTCGTGTTATTGTTATTATAGTTGTTGTTGTTGTTGCTGTTGTTATTACTTATCCCGTAGCAATTCTTAAATTGTTGTTGTAGGAAAAATTTATAGAAAATCGTCATATGGAGTTGTTGTTTTATATATGTATATGTATATATGTTTGTGTGTCTGTTATATATAAATAAGTTTAATTCGTTTTATTATTTTATTTTTCTTGTATCTGATTGTATTTTTCTTCATTTGGTCTCCACTTTTTTTCTTCGATTTTATTTTTCTTTGGTTTCTTCTTTTAGGGGTTTTTATTATATATTGGATGTTTTGTTGTTGTTGTTATTGTTCCTGCTATTTGGCTGTAAGGGTGTCTCACTCAATAATGATTTTTCTTTTAGGGAATCTGTCGTTTATTTGATTTCTTTCTTCTTGTTATTGTCATTCATATCTGATGCTAAAGTAGGAGGCAGGTGGTTTGAGTTTCTTTTTTAGATTTATTTCAAAGATTATTTTTGCTTATGTATGTGTGTGTGTGTGAATGTGTGCAATAAAATTCTTTTTAATTTGGGGTTTGTTTTTTTTTTTTTTTTTTTGCATAAATTAATTTTTTATTTAAATAATTGAATTTTAATAAATTTCTATTTATGAAATCAGATTTTTTAATTCTAAGAATTCCAACAACAAAATATTTTCCATAAAATTTAAGAGCTCTTTAAAAGTTGAAAAAAATATTTTTCCAATAAAAGATTTAAAAAATCCAAAAAGAAGAATTTAATAAAAAAATTTGAAAAATGCATTTTTTTAAAGAAAAATTAAAACCAACATTTTTCTGTTGATTAATATTAAAAACGACATCAACATTTTTAAAAGAATTTTTTTAATTTTTTAGATTTCTTAAAGATATGTTTTTTACGTAATTTTTTTTTATTTAAATAAAATTTACACGTTAATACTCTTATAAAATAAATTTATCAAAAATTTTAAAAATTTTAAAAGATTTTTTCTACACTTCTTATAAAATTTAATAAAATGTCCGAAAAAACAATTAGTATTATTTTTAATATATTTTTTAATAAATTTTTCGAAAGAACATTTTTTTATATTTTATATAATTTTCAAATATTTTTTATAAAAAAATTTATAAAAAGAGAGAACAATTTTTTATGCATATTTTTTACCTTTTTAACTATTTTTTTTTTAAAATAAAATAACTAAATAAAAAAGTTTAAAAGATTTTATTTAATTTATAAATAAAAGTTAAAATATTAAAAAGATATTTATTTTTTAAATAAAATAATTTATATGAAATAGAAAAAGTTTTCAACTTTTTAAAAGCAAACAATTTTAAAAATTAAAATTTATTTGAAAGTGATAAGATTTTTTTTTAATTTTATTTTTGTCTTTTTTTATAAAATTAATTTTATATATTTTATATTTAATTATCAAAATTGTTTTTCATTTTTAAGTATTTTTAAAAGAAAATTATTATTATTATTTTTTTTTTTGTTTTAATTTAACACAAATTTATTTTTATTTTTTTTTTTTTAATTTAATTTTGGCCATTTTCTTTTGTTTAAAACTTGAATATTTTTTAATAAATTTATTTAAAAAAGCCAATCATTTTTTATACAAAATTTTTGTTGTATTTTTTTTAAAGCCCAGAAAAATGTTTTGATTTTTTTTAATTTCGGGGCAAAATTTAGTTTTGAAAGTGATAAGATTTTCTTGAAATTTCTATTTTTGTTATTTTTTTTTTTCAAATTTTTAACTATTTCTTTTTAATTTTTTAAATTATTCTATACATTTTTTTAAGAAAAATCTATTAAATTTTGTTTTTCTTTTAAGAAAAAAATATATTATTGAAAGCAAAATATATTTAAAACTGAGAAAAGAAAAAAATTATTAAAAATTTTGTAGATAAATATTTATATTTCTTAAATTTATTTTTTAGTTATTAATTTTCAAAAGAATTTAAGTTTATTAAGGGGTTTTCTCTTAAATCTTAAAAGAAATTTTGATTAAGTTCTTAGAAAAAAATATTATTTTTTTTAAGAAAAAATATTTTTAAAAATGTTTTTTTTAGAAAATTTGATTTTATTTTCATTAAAAAAATTTTTTTAAACTTTTTTAATTATACAAATTAATTATAAAAAAATTAATTTAATTTTTTAAAATAAAAATTTTTTAATTAAAAAATAAAAATTAACCTATCCTTAGCGTAGGACTGATGTCACACCCTCTGCACCTACCGAAAAATCTAATCTGTTATGATAAGAAAAAAAATTCTTTGAATTTGGTCCTTTAAACCTGAGAATATAAAAATTCGAAAATTTGAAAAATTTTAAATTCCTTAAACAATCTGTTTGAGAACCAGACAGAAGAACGGACATGATTTTCATAATTTAAGCAAAGACTTTAAAAGAAACCAAGAATCTGGTTAAAATTTTATAAAATATCTTACAGGAAATTTTTTTAAAAAGGTTGTAAGACAGACAGATGGACGGCTATTATTATATAGATTCAAAGAAAGATTTTTAAAATATTTGTATATGAAATGGAAACTATATTTTGGTAAAAGAGAAAAAGATTTGAAAGAAATTAATGTTTCTGAAAATATTAAAATCCTAAATTTTTTTGCTTAAATCTGAAAAAAATCCTTTAAAAATTTTCCATAAAATTGAATTGAAATAAAAAACGTATTAAAAGACAACAATAACATAAGCAAAAACAATAAAAAATTAATGAAAATCAACATTCACCTCAGTCCCACTTCCCCTGTCCCCAACTCCTTTAAAAAAAGCTTTACATACCAATAACAACCCCCTAAAAGAAACAAAGAAGCCTTCAAGCAAAAAGAGAAAAAATTACAAAAAAAAATCTCTATAATGAGGGGGCACCCTATAATTCCCAACAGCAGCAACAACAACAACGACTACTTGAACATTATAAAGAACAAGCAAACGATAGGAAAAATATATCAGCTACAACAACAAGCAATATACCAGCTACTACAACAACAACTACAAGAAAAAACAATAACAAATGTATAAGAACAAGAAGTAAAAAAAATGTGAAAAAAATCGTTCAAAACAAAAAAATTGCAAAACAAAAAAAAACAGAATTTCGAAAAAAATCATTCCTTCTCGTTTGTGCACACATGTGGCATTAAATATGATTGACAATCGATGGATGGATGGATGGTTGGTTGTATGAACGAACGAACAACGACTCCGACTACATGCACACAAACACTCTCTGTGAATTCTTTCTGAGAGGGTGTTAAAGGGGAGCCATCAGAGGTTCTTGTATTAGAAAAAAAAATAAAAAAACCGAACGAACATTAAATGAAATAAATACGGGATGAATGAATGAATGAATGAATAAATGGTTGGTTTGATAAATGTATGATGATGACGATGATGTTGTTGTTGTTGTTGTTGTTGTTGGTGATTATGATGGAAAATATGGATTCTATACCAAAATAATACTCTTCCTTTAAGGCTCCCTAAACTCCCTTTTTCTTTAAATATCAGCTTCCCTCTAATATTGACAAAAAAGGTGGCTTGTCATTTCTATGTGTGTGTGGTTGTGTGTATGTGTTTGAGGGTACTTGGTAACAGTTTGAGAGGAAATTGAATATATATATTTTTTGCATTGAAAAGGCACAAAAAGAAGAGTAACTAGGGAGTTAGTAGCTACGCTTAAGGTGCTTTCTACACACACCCACACACCTCATACACATACCAATACATCCCCTTTGGCAATTTTTCCCGAGACTGGTCTCATTTTCTATACACTTCAATAAAAGAGAATAAGAGGTGACTGATTTGTTACGAAAAAAAAAAAGAAAAACATATTGTATTTAATTGGAGAAAGAAATATAAAAGTGTGAAAAAAATTATACACCTACACATACATATACACACACACATTATAACAAGTTGTGGGGGTCATAGCTTTAAGAGAGGGTTTCAAAGGCTTTTGCTGTTGCTGTTTTTAGATGAGAAACACTTGTGATTGATAGATTGCAGATAGTTGAAATGGTTGGTTCTTTAGGTTTTGTTGTTGTTGCTGTTTTCTTTATATTTGTGTGAGTGCATTTGGGAAAAAAAGATTGCAATATATAAAAGAGTGTGAGGAAAATAAGAACTTTTTTAATATTCATCAATATCAGTTAAATTTGAATAAATATAACTAAAATTCAGAGTTCATGTTTACATTTTGGATTCAAGATACCTATAAAGAACTCGGTTGAACTCCGCCGATAATCCTATGAAACCATTTTTGCGATTTCCAATGTATTATGCATTTCTATGGAGGCCTACTAAGATCTTTTCTATGAAAGATTTATGCACCTAATTTTGTAAACCTTGTCTATGTCTACAAAACCTTTAATTCCAACCGGATTATTTTTTAATCGAGAGATTCAGAAAGATGCCTATAGAAATTTTGAATTAAATAATTTTCTGGTATAATATTTTGTATAAATTGGAATCGATATTCATTTGAAATCGTTGAAAAAATAAATATGTTAATAACGAATGGAAATTTTTATATTCTAAATATCATTTTAAATAACACTTCAGACCCCTTGACATTTACTCTGAAAGATCTATCTAAACTGACTTTGCAAAACTAACTTTAATGAATAGTTGTCTATATTTATTAAAAATTTTGATTCAAATCGGCTTAAAGTAGAACAATCTAATCTAAGAAAGAACATCGGAGGTTCCTTTGTTTGTTTATTTTCCGTTAAATTTATTCATTAATATTTGATTCTTGTGAACTTAAAATGGACCCTTGTTTATTTCTTTTATTAGGACTAGTATATTAGAAAAAAGGTATACGTCTTTTAGATTGTCATAAGGATTTTCTTGATCATCATCATCAGGTTCGTAGGTCCTCAAACAGGCTCTCCCTTTACTCCCCTTTTAACAAAATTTTAAAACACATTTTAACAAGTTGCAAATTAATTGAATTAAAAGTTTTCCATTTAGTTACATTAAATTAACATTCTTTTCGGAAAAAAAATAAAATACATGCAGGTTATGGTGGCTTAAATGACGTTTATTATGGAAACATAAATATGAAAGTGCACAACATCAGCAAGTTTGAGTTGAAGGTAGAGCGATGCAAGTAAAATAACGTTTAAACACTCAATGACTGACTGACAGACTGGTAAAAAAATCGCACAACGTTTAAGTTAAATATACAAAAAAGGTTTTGGTTTGAAGGAGTGAATGTCGGCATTGGGATGGATGAATGGATGGGCTGGTTGGTTGGTTGGTTGACTTGGTGGCTTGTTAAACAAACTTGTAATGTTTTCATTTTGTTGTTGTTGTCGTTTTGAAGTAAAAGTTACATGATGTTGCAGACATCAATTTGTAATGAGGGAAAACAATGTTTCATTTTTGTAATCCAATAATTTACATGTTCATTAAAATGAAGAAAGGACGAATTTTTTCTCCATTTATTTTCATTTTAAATTTAACAAGTGTTTGTTTTTGTTGTTTATTTATTTTCCAATTTTTATATTCTTTTTTAATTCAAATTTTTTTTTAATCTTCTCCCTTCTTGTTGTTGTCTTTGCTGCAACATTTGATTTAATACAAGACCACTTCAATAACAAACATTTTAGTTTTATTCAACTCACAACAAACACAAGAAAAACACTTGAATGAATTAAATAATAAAGCAACAACAATAACAACAACAGGCAAACAAAATCTAATATCGAAAATTAACAACAACAAATTTAACACAACTCTATACTTAAATAAAAACTCACCTTTGCTCTCTTTTCTATAAACAATTCTCCTTAATTTATGCTCTCACTCATTATTATTCTCCTTTTTGCTGCATGTCTCTCTCGGTCTCTTTCACATTGAGTAAAGAATTTCTTTATTTAAAACAACTTATGGAAAAAAATCATTACAACATTGTTGTATGCTGTACGACTCTCTAGGTTTGAAGGGGTATTTTTCTATATTGGTTTGATGTTGTGACTGAATACTTTCCCATATATTTAAGGGGTATTTTTTCAACATTTTAGAAAATTGAGTGATTTTTCATTACAAATAATAAGAAGAGGTTTGAAGTCGAGTTTTAATTTTAGTTCTTTTTCTTAAAACTGTGAACATTTTTTGGTAATAATGGCGGCTTAGGAATTTTTTTGTGTTATGTTCATTTTCTGGTTTATTTAAGGTAAGTTCGAGGCTTATTTTGATCGACTTAGCAATTCTGTTAGAATATTCACCACACATGAAGTGAATCCAACTCATTATTGAGAGTTTTAATTGGAAATTGTTAAATCTGGTAGATGTTTGATAATACACTCGAATGAAGAATGTTAGTAGAACTGGAAAAGAGAAGGAATTAAGAAGAGTTAGATTAAGGAAAATATAATAAAAAAATAAATAGAGACAGTTTAGTCTGTAGTTGGGACTATAAAATAGTCTATAGCCCACACTATAAAATTGTCTATATCCCCGACTATAAACTAATCGTTAGTTCGGAATAAAAACTAGTCTACAGTATGAACTAAAAACGAGTCTACAGTCTAGGATTATAAACTAGTCTATAGTATAAACTGGTCTATTGTACAAATTCAAAACTTGTCTATAGTCCAGACTATAAACTAGTCTACAGTCCTGACTATAAACTAGTCTACAGTCCTGACTATAAACTAGTCTACAGTCCTGACTATAAACTAGTCTACAGCCCTGACTATAAACTAGTCTACAGCCCTGACTATAAACTAGTCTACAGTCCAGACTATAAACTTGTCTATAGTCCAGATTATAAACTAGACTAGAGTCCAGATTATAAACTAGACTAAAGTCCAGATTATAAACTAGACTAGAATCCAGATTATAAACTAGACTATAGTCCAGATTATAAACTAGACTATAGTCCAGATTATAAACTAGTCTACAGTCCAGACTTATAAACTAGACTAAGTCCAGATTATAAACTAGACTAGAGTCCAGATTATAAACTAGACTAGAGTCCAGATTATAAACTACACTATAGTCCAGATTATAAACTAGACTATAGTCCAGATTATAAACTAGTCTATAGTCCAGAGTATAAAATATCTTAAATTTGAGATTTAAAAAAATCTTATGGTCAAGTCTGTAAACTATATAATCCAGGTTATAAACTAGTCTATAGTCCAGACTATAAACTAGTCTATTTGCCACACTATAAACTAATCTATAGTCCAGACTATAAAAATAGTCTTTTCATTAAATTAATTTTTCTATATATTTCCCTTTCCGACATCAATTTCATTATAATCTACTGCAACTTATTATTCGAATTTCCCCTACTCTTTTCTTCAATACAAATTTGCTCCGTTATTTAATGCTCTCATACCCCTGTTATGCTCTTTATTGCATTAAACGAGAAAAAGCTTTACTCTCAATTTCCAATAACTAAAGAAAAAAAAACACATAAAAAATTGCAAAAGAAAAAAACTAAATGGACACACACAACATGTGATGCGAATGATGAAAAAAAGCAATAACAACAACAATAAGCGGGTTAACATGTGTATGTTTGTATATAAGAATGAGAGTGTGTAAACAGCAAAAATCGAATTCAAGAAGACGACAACGAAAAAAAGCCAATATGTACAATAATAACAACAATAAACTTTTGTTATTTAGTATAAAACCAATTTTTGTTGTGTTATTTTTTTTTTGTAGGTTAAGCTCCGCCCCATTTGATTGGCGAGTATAACGAGTCGAAATAAAGGTATAGATAGACTCACACACATATGAAGACTTCTACACGTTTTTTCTTTCAAATAAAGCAAAAAGATTTATTGAAAATGAACAACAAAAATAATAAATAAATATGATGGTTACAATCATACAAAAATAGGGAAATGGAAGAAGAAGAAGAAGAAAATAATTATGATTGAAGATAGATATGTTTTAAGGTTTGAGGGGAGTTACGTTGGACCCATCAGAATAAAATTTCAAGAAATTATAAAAATCATTAAACTAGAAAAAATCTGTCTCTTTGTCTTTGATTTCGTTTTTTTTTAAGATCTCTTTCAACTCTTGTTCGCATACATTTAACTCAGGTGTGTTTGAGAGTGAGTGTCTGTTAGTTGATTTCTTTCTTCTTCTTAATTAAGGTGCTAAAGTGTGTGTGTGAGTGGAATAGAGTAATATGGTACTCTTCTGTTATATGTATTTGTTGTTGTTTTACCACACATAATGACACAATCACATGATAATTATTATGAGGATTAATAATGAGTTATTAGTTCATCCATCTACTTATTTTAACTAAACACACTAACACTCAAACACACGTATTTAATACGTGTTTAAGAGGAAAATTAAAATAAATACAGCTTTTTTTAGGGGAAGGGAATTTGTAATAGAGAAAGAGGCGTATGTTTTAAAGGACATATCTGAATTGTTATATAATTTTGTTATGGATAAAACTGTTATACACATTATGGAAAAAACTGTTATACAGGAATTTTTCTTATTGAAATTTATTATTTACAAAATTTTCTTTCGAAATACTTTTATACCGAACATTTTCTATTCAAAAAATTGGTATACGCAAAAAATTTACAGAAAACTGTTAATCACATAATTCTTAAGGAAGAAATGTTATATACTCAATTTTCCATAGAATAAAGTGTTATACATCAAATATTCTATAGAAATATGTTACGCAAAAATTTTTCTAAAGAAAAACAAAAGATAATTTTTTACATAAACAAGTGTAATAAATATAATTTTCTATAGAATAAAGTGTTATACATACAATTATTTACAGATCAATTATCTAGTTTTTATACATAAAATTTTCTAAATATAAAATCTCACAATTTTTATATTAAAAAGCTTTATACGGTCATATTTTTTAAACAAAACTGTAATAAACACTATTTCTATAAAAAAGTGTTATACACACAATTTTATATACAAGAAGTTTTATGTGCAATTGTTTCAGTAAATGAAACTCTTATAAATAATTTGTTTTATAAAAAATTGTTATAGAAAAACTGTTATATAATATTTTTTTAAATTGTGTAATTTTGTTGGAATTTTTTTTGTATACATAAAAAAACTGTTATACAAAAATTTTGGTACAGAGTAATTTTTGAATTATAAACAATTTTTGTTAACTTTTAATACACAATTTTTCCATAAGAAATATTGTTACCTTTATGCAGAAATATTTCTAAAATAAAACTGTTATATTTTTTATAAGAAAACGTTTATATATACACAATAAAAACTGCTATACAAAATTATTTCTTAAGAAAACTGTTATACATAATTATTTTTAGATTTTCTTACTTTAATAGAGAAAAACTGTTATACAGATACCTTGACTATTGTTTAATAAATATTTTGATAAAAATAAGTGTTATACAATAATTTGTCCTAAGAAAAACTGTTATACACAAATACTCAATAGAGAAAAACTGTTATACAGATTACCTGACCCCTGTTTAATAACGTTGTAAGTGCAATACTGTTATGTTTAGAAAATATTTAATTGTTTTAGCACCAATGGAAATGGTAACATTGGAATTAATACTTGACTTACACCTGCAAAGTGTTTATTTAACTTTTGCAATTTTTATCTATTGAAAATTACAACAGAATTTATTATTTTAAAATCCTTGCACATACTTAATAACTGAGCTAAACAAAAGGCCTTTAAACTGAACACAAGCCAAAGCAAAAACCACACACGCAACAATTGCATCAACACTTTTTTGCAAATGCATTTAATACAACAACAGTAAAAGCAACAAATACAACAAACAAAACAGAGTGTATAAACAATGAAAAACAAAACAAACATTTAAGCATAACAAGGATATGCCCAAAATTTATACGAAAACAATTAAAATGAAAAAAAAAAAAACAAAAGAAATGCAACAAGCCAATGTTGTAATAAACACAAACACATAAACAAAGAGAAATACACTCACTCACTACTCACTTAAACTAAAGCGAAATGAAATAAACACAGAGAATGAATTTGGAATTTCAATACACAAACTAATTATATGAAATATGGAAACATAACGGTAATAACTAAACTCTCACTCTCTCTAGTGAATTTAATGAGACTTTTTTTGCATACAAACACTTAACCAAACCTTCAATATTAAATGTAAACAAAAAAATTACAATAATAAAACAAAAACAATAACATTGTTAAGTCTAATAAATACTTTAAATCACAACAAGACACTCTTAAGCCTAGAAAAGGGAAAGAGATGTAAACTGAATTGTGCAAAAAAGGGAAAGTGGCGAAAATTGCTAATATTCATTGTGAAAAACCACCACCACTATTACATTTCTATTTTGCATTACTTTGTGTTTGCAAAACCAAATTAATAATTACACTTGAAACAAAACTAACCTTTTTTTCATTCTCTCTTTTGTTTCTTTCCCATTATCCTTTGTTTAAATCTCTTAACAGAGAGTAATTGATCTCCTATTGATTTCGGGGTTTTTGCGCTAAACTGTCATAAATCTTTTTGCAAAAACACAAACAACAACAAACCATAAACAACTAAACAACAATAAAAAGGTCAAAAGGGTGCAAAAAACAAAAGAATAGAAAAGCATAGCAGCAATTACAAAAAATACAAGGGATTTGTGTGTGTGTGTGGCTGCTGTTTATTGCCAATCAATCTTTTTATTTTTATTTTTGCAATAAATGCGATTTGTTATTCTAAAATAATTGATAAAGCGAAAATTATTTTTTACAGCTCATTTTTTAGCGCTTTAAAAAGAAAACAAAAAAAACTACAAAGCGAAAAGGGTTAAGTGGCTTTGTTGTTGTTTTTATTTTGGCAAATTGACTAATTGACGATGTGATCAGTGTAATAGAAACATCGAAAAAGAGATTAATTGGTGTCAAAATTTTGACATTTTTAAGATTTTAATTAGATTGACATATAACAGCTAAAAAAAGAACCTTCACAATAATGTGTTATACAGAAAATATTCTAAAGAAAATATTCAAAACTTCATAAAGAAAAATATTATAACTACAATTTTCCACAAGTATAAGCAAGTCTTTACAGAAAGAATGTTATACGCTCAATTTTATTTTTGTTCTATATAAAAACTGTTATATTGACAATTTTTCCGTAGAAAAACTGTTCTTTTCATACTTATTCAGTAGAAAAACTGTTATACTGACAATCTTTCTGCATAAAACTGTTATACTGACAGTTTTTCTATAGAGAAAATGTTATACTAAGAATTTTTCCATAGAAAAAATGTGGTATTGAGATGTTTTTTTATAAAAAAACTGCTGTACTGACATGTTTTCTGTAGAAAAACTGCTGTACTGACATTTTTTCTATAGAAAAACTGCTGTACTGACATTTTTTCTATAGAAAAACTGCTGTACTGACATTTTTTCTATAGAAAAACTGCTGTACTGAAAATTTTTCTTCAGAGAAATTGTTTATTTTTCAATAAAAAAACTGTTATATTAGAAATGTTTCTTGAGAAAAATTGTTATTCAAAATATTTACTTGAAGTATTATAAATATTTATTTTCTGATTTTTCTGAATACTCATCCCCATTTCACAATAAAAATATTTATCTTTATCTCAGTTTGATACTTGAAAATCGTATGAAATAATTAAATAAAATTAAAAAATAAATAAAAGTTATAAAATAAAATATTTCAAAAATATTCAACACAAAAAAGCAAATAAACTTATCTTAACAATTCTAACAAATAAAATTAAAATTTCATCTACAGGTTCTCTGACAAACTTTCTGAAATATATTTCATTTTATTTAACTACAACAATAAAGAGCAAATCTGAAAGTAAATAGATCAGACAAAAACATTAGAAAATGATTTAACGACAAGGGGAGTTTAACTGTTATAAAAATACCTGTTAAAGGTACGTGTTGCACTTGTTGTATTTTCAGTTGATTTTAAGAAATATAATTGTCATTATGTAAGAGATCTAATTTTGGAAAGATGATAATGATGTTGTCAACATTTAAGGTAAAGATGCTGTTGCTACATATGAGTACTCACACATACACACACTCAAACAGTTACACTACAGGGGTAATACGTACATTAAACAGTTATGACTGTAAAACTGCGCGTTATGTTTTATTAGCATTTTAGATTTAAAGATAAACAAATATATTTTCTAGATTTAAAAATTTTAGATTTTATTCTATAGAATTGTTATTGTTTTTTAGCACATGTATGAATTTTAGAGGGAGAGAGAGATAAGGCTCTGTTAGAGCTACTTATTTCGAGATATTTTTGATAGAAGGAAAGAGGTCATTGTGAATGTTTGTCACTAATATGAAAATGATATAAAAATATAGTCAAGGGTGGTAACTTTTCTTGTTATCTGAAAAGAATTTTACTAGGCCACCTAAAGAGGTGAGAATTTTTGTATAAATTCGAACGGAAGTAAAGAAAATTATTTGAAAATAATTAAGGAAATTATTTTATTGACTGTTTTTTGTCGTCCTCCTCTTAAGATTCCTTTAAAGAATTCAGATTTTTTAGAAAAACTTTTTTTATTAATTAATAATTAATTGACCAAATTGTTTATAACTGACAAGGTTCAAGGGAAAACTTATATAATAATTGTTATATAGAAAACTTGTCAATTAACGCAGTTTTTTCATTTTTTTCATTTTGTATATTCATTTTGTTTATGAAACAATTATAAAAATTATAAAATTTTATAGAAAATTTTTTTTATGAAAAATTTGTTATATTGACAATTTTCTAATAGAAAAACTGTTATATTTTCTATAGAAAAACTGTTATATGACAATTTTCTATAGAAAACGGTTATGTTGACATTTTTCTATAGAAAAACTGTTACATTGACAATTTTTCTATAGAAAAACTGTTATATTGACAATTTTTCTATAGAAAATCTGTTATATTGACAATTTTTCTATAGAAAATCTGTTATATTGACAATTTTTCTATAGAAAATCTGTTATATTGACAATTTTTCTATAGAAAACTGTTATATTGACAATTTTTCTATAGAAAAACTGTTATATTGACAATTTTTCTATAGAAAAACTGTTATATTGAAAATTTTCTATAGAAAACTGTTATATTGAAATTCTATAGAAAAACTGTTATGTTGATGAATTTTTATAGAAAAACTGTTATGTTGATGAATTTTTTTTATAGAAAAACTGTTATATTGATAAGTTTTTTATACAAAAATTTTCTATTTATGGAAAAAGCTGTTATATTTTGTAATCTTTAATAGATAAATACTTTTGTTGCTAATTTTCGCTATTGAAAACTGTTATACGAACAGTTTTTTTGAGAAAATATATTAGAGTGTTAAAATTTATATATAAAAACTGTTCTATGGTTAAATTTTCTCTATCAAGCTATTTTTCACAATTCTTTTAGCGTACAGTTGCTTGAAAAATATTATTTTAATTATTATTTTGAATTAATATCTTGATCATAAATCAAACAATTTTCAAATTTCCTATTCCAATCTAAAACTGAATATTATAGATTTATATCATTTGAAATCCAAAAAAAGTAGCTGCAATTGTAATTAATTTTCATAATTCCATTTAGCCGAAAAGAACACCTTGACAATTAAACACCTTTTGCTTATTAAACAGCGAATATTCGAAAGAAAAGAAACCCTTTTTCTTAAAGCAATTGAAAGTTCTAGTGAAGAGAGAAAAACACCCTTGACCGAATGTATAGAAAACTCAGGGGTTACCCAAGGCTCGTTTGCATATGAAAGTATCCTAAGACAGGCGTTATTAAAATTATTATAAGAAAGTGTGTATGTGTGTGTAAGTATGGGTGAGTAAGATCCTTTCAATTTCTTTTGTATATGAGCAAAAGGAAACTAAAAAGCAACACCTTTGAGTGTAATATAACAAAAATTCTTAAAGGAGGATTGGAAATTTCAGAAATGAAGAATAAAAAAAATTATAATAATTAACAAAACTTTCAATACTGTTTATGAAGAAAATACAACAACATTAACATTATATTATTTTTTAAAAGGAGTTTCTGCTATTGTTCGTTTAAAGGACATCTGCTTATAAGTTTCAATTTCGATTTCCAATTCTTACACGAAGACGAAAAATAAACTGTTATACAAAGTGGTGTTTTTCGTTTTTGAAAAACTACAGTTTTTTAATTTATGCAAAATGTTGCATTAAGGAATTTTTTGTTTTTGTTATCAAAAAATAGTTATAAAAATTAAATTTTAAACCATAATTTTCTGCTTTTGATGCACAAATTCAAATCTATAATTTAAATTAGAAAACGTGGGAATTTATAATTTTCAATTTAAATTTTGCTTCATTTAATGGTCAACTAAAGTAAAGTTTTTTTTTTGCAGTTAACAAATCATTATTTTTAGATTAGAGGGTCACAAACTAATAATCAAATTCATAACAGCAAAAAAAAAAAATAAGTAACAATTTATAAGGTAATTTTTATTAGAAAAAAATAGTAATTGTGTGTCTATAAGACCTCCCCAAGACACGCCATTTCTCATATTAAGAAAACATCAACAACAACAAAAAGCCCACAATTTCCAAACTTACACACACACACAATTAATACTTAATAAAAAGATATAGAAATATGAACAACAAAAAATCTAAAGATGAAAGCGTTTTTCAGAAACTAAAAGTAGGTCGTGCAAAAATTAAGAAAAGAAAAACATAAATAATAATGGAAAAAAAATTGTCATAAGTATTATTACCAAAGAAACAATTCAATCATTAAATAAAATAAAAATCTACAAAATAAAAATTAAAAAAAATATCTGTATTAACAACACTGAAAGAAATGTTACCATAAAAACTGCTACAATCTAACTGTAGTTTGAAGTCATACCTCTATTTCTGAAGCCTTCAAAAGTTTTAAAATGGCTTCAAACTACTGTAAATGATTAAAGTTTGCTATCATACAATATGTATGATGCAAAGAAATAAGCTTGAAACAATATTAGTTGTAAATATAATAGCGAATATAGACACAAAATATTATAAAATTGCTTCAAACTCATCTTACTCAATCAAGCTTTGCATCATACACCTTCAAACTTACTTTATCCAAAGAAGTTTGATGTAATACCGAACATTTAACAATGAAAATTGCATCAGACTTATTATAAGTTTGATATCAAACAATTCAAAGCATTGAAACGGTGAAGTTGACAACTATAAAAAATGTGAAGAGTAAAAGGCCAAAAATAATTTAAGATGGCATCAAACTAGTTTAAATGGTGCAAGTTTGATTTCACATAATATGTATAGTTCAAGGAAATAGGCTTGAAAGAAAGTTTTGCGTAAACATTCACTAAATAGCGAATTTTAACATGAAATATTATAAAATGGTTTCAAACTTATTTTATTCAATTTAGTTTGATATCATACAATATGTATGAAATATAAATGAAGCAAAACATGGATTTGAAACATTAATTAGCTGATAAAATTTTACAAATAATGAATTAAAACATAAACTATCATAAAATTTCTTCAAACTTAATTTAATTGAAGAAGTTTGATGTTAAATCGAACATTTTGACGATTGAAATTGCTTCAGACTTGTGAGAAGTTTGATTTCAAGCAATTTTTGGAAACTTAAACGGAGAAGTTGACAATCAAAGGATGTATATTGAATCATCATAACAAAAAGCTTTTTTTGTTTCAGCCGTTTTTAACTGATTCCAAACTATCATCTGATTGACGTCTTCCCTCTCTCGACAAAATACGTGTCAAATGTCTCAACATAAAATTTTTATACTTTAATATTAACATCATTCAATATAGGTTCGATGCCATACCACTACGTTTGAAGTTTAGAAACATTATGATCTTTTGAATTTAAAACCGAAGTTTGACATCAAACTAAATAGTCGAACGCAGAAAACAACAGGAAAATTGGTATAAAACTTTGTTTAGATTTTATACTTCAATATAACAATTTTTGTGAGGCAGCTAGTTTAAACAGTTTGATGTCAAACTAAAAAAATTTTGTTGAAAGTATATGGTTTGATGTCAAACTACAAATATTGTTATCAACCAGGTGTCTATAGAGTTTGATATAAATTTTTTAAAAATGGCATTTTGTTCGTAGTTCAGTACTTAAACTAAAAATTAAAAAAAATGCAATAAGTTCTGATTTTGTTTGTTGCAAAGGAAAGCTAAAAGTTTAAAGAGACGTTAAAAAAGAGTTGTTTGAAAGCTTCGGAAGAGGTTTTACCTATCTGTCAATCAGACTTCGCCTCAAATTTTGGTTTTGTTGAAAAAACATGTTCCTTTTTTCAGATGAAAAGTTATGGTTTGATGGGGTCTTTAAAATAAGCGCTGATTAATTAAGTTTGATTTTCGTTTTTTTTTTGCTTCAAGGGCAATTACGTTTCAATCTACGAATCATTGCAGATAATGACACAAGTATGTGAAGAAGTTTGATGTTGCTTTTGAAAGGTTTGGTATGATGACAACTTACAGTTATAAGTTTGATATCTTGAATTGCTGTCTTAATTACATATTTTAAAGTGAATGTTCAATTCTCAATTTCTTTCTTTCAGTGTAGTTTCCCTTCAAATGAACTGCAATCTTAAATTAATGATTAAATTTTTATTATTGTTACAATTTTGTTTGTTTTGTTTGGTTTTTTTGCTGCCAGAGTTACATTTTCAAATCCATATAAAAATACTTGAGAAAATCACGCATTTGTGTCACAAATCACCGCATGTTGGTTATAAACGATGGGAACTTTTGATTGTCAAGTCAATGAATTATTTTATTAGATTTAAAACCTAAAAACACACACACACACACACAATTGCGACTTTTGAAAATCAGTTTTCAACTAATAAAACCCTTAAAAACACATTCTTAGAACAATATTTGTCTTTTCTTTAGAAAATAACAAAAAAAAACCTCCAGATTCTCTAGACTACTGGTTCTGGTCTATTAATTAAGTTTTCATTTTTCTAATAATTTTATTATGATTTTTTTTAAGAATTTATGCTTTTAGAATGAAAAAATTAAATTGTGTCTTTGGAAAAAATCTTGACAAAAGTGTGTGTGTGAGTGTGTGTGGTGGTTAAGAGGTTTCTTGTATTTTTTTCTTTAACTAATAATTAACAATTTAAAGCTTAAATTGCCGACTTAGTTTACCGCAATTGTAAGATATGGAAAAAAATTTAATAAGAATTACGAAATTTCGTTTTTGTGTTTTATGTTTTTTTTTTTTAATACGTCATGGGAATTTATTTCATTATTGTAATAAAATTAAATTAAAAAACTTTTTGTTTTAGAGTTCAATTGTTTATTCATATAGAAAAATAAATTTAAACAATTAAGAATGCTGTATTCGACTAAGCCGAATCAACAGTACCCTTCACCACAAATGCGTGTGAAGTAAATACATTATGTTTCACTCACAGATAAATATTTTTTAATATAACACACGAACACTTAATGTGTCAAATGATTAGTTATATTTTGGGCTATAACTTTCTTTCTATTGAACCGATTTTGATAATGATAATGAAATACTTAGAGTTTGCCGCTAGAACTTAGAACCTCAGATATCGGTCTATATCTTTAAATACACTGAAACGAATTTGCTGGTTTTAAATAGGAAACTTCTCTGGGCTATAACAGATACTCAGGCCAAATTTCATTGTGTTCTGTCATTTATTGTAGTTGTGAGCGTGTCAACAACAGACAGACAAAACTTAATCTACTCAGATTTTGATTTAATGCAAGAATGTATATATAACATTACGAGATCTAAGATGATTTCTTCTTAGCGTTACCTACGACATAACAAAATGAATGTACCCTCTTCACCACCTTTTGTGGTTGGTGGAGGGTGTAAAAAGTATGAAATACCAGAGGTTTTACAAAAACAATTTAAATTTAATATTACTGTATTATTTTCATTACAATTTAAAATATTTTTTTTTTACCCACACTCGTTGATTTAAATTATATGCTTTTGTCAAGTTTCGAAAGACCATAATCTTTTTATTTGTTTGATTATTAATTTTGAATATTTTGAAAAACAAAAAAATACTTTGGAGGTTTAAAACATGCAATGAGGTTAAAATAATTAATATAGTAAAGTTTTATTATATAACAAGAAAAGCTTTAATAGTTTCAAAAGCTTTTTCAAAAAGTTTATTGGTCAAAACTATTTAAACAATTTTTTAGAAGCTTAAAAAGGCTTTATGGAATTTATTCTTAACTTAACTTTTGTTGTTAATTTTATAATCTATAATAATTCCCATTTAGTTTAAAACAATTTTCCCTTAAGTGAAAAATATTTAAACCAGATTTAGAACTAGTTGATGCATAAGCGATAAAAACTACCTTATGAAATAAAAGCTTTTACCAAGTAACATTTAATAGACATTGGTTTCTTTGATTCTCTCATCCTATTTGGACCATTTGAAGCGGCGGACTAGGTTAGCTGTTTCGTTTACAATGATTACGGTTTTTGATTATTTGACTGTCTGTTTTCATTGCGCAATAATTGGATCTTCATTCTTGAACGAGCCGAGTCACACTCGGCGAAATATTGCCAACTCAGCGACGACTATTTTACTTGGACTCTTCGGCTCACTGTTTTATAAAACCAGTTGGCAGACAATTTTACAGTGCAGATGGACTGTCTTCACCTTTTTAAAACCAGCTTTAGATGACTGATTTATAAAGTGTCCTTGGTTGATTGTTTAATATATCGTCATTGGCTGACTGTTTTATGTTTGTTCTCCAGCTGAGGGAGAGACGCTTTTTAAGTCTTTGGCTGACTGATTTGGTTATAGTTTTTTTTATGCCGCATTTTCGGATGTTTTTCAAAGCGCCTTTGTGTGACTGTTTCATACAGAGACGTCTTCGGCTGACAGATTTTATTATGACAATATTTTTTTGAGAGTTTGCCACAAAGTCTTTGGTTTAACACTGCACCTTCGGCTGACTGTTTTAAATAACGGGGTCTTCGGTTTTATAAGTCATCTTAGGCTGTCAGTTTTACTTAGCAACTTCGACTATTTGATTCTTTTTAAAATTTGTTGTGGGGACCTTTAGCTGATGGTCAACTACAGCTCCTAAGACAGAATATTTTTGAGTCAGAGTATTCCGCTGACGGTTTACAATATTGTCTTCGTTTGATTCATTTACAGAGCGTCTTCGATCCTATTTAACAGCGACATTGGCTGATTATTTTTGTTTTCTATTTCTTTATGGACGCCTTTTGCTGAATTTTTACACAAAAACTTTATAACTTTGACAGACTTTCATGCGAAGTAATATTGACTGATCGATGCAGCCCTTTTGAGTGACTTATTGCAATTTCCTGTACGGCTGAGCCTTTAACACAGCGTATTTGGCTGACTTATTTATAAACCAGTTTGAATTGATTGTTTTACAGATGTTTTATTCGGTAAAGGCAAAGTTGTCGAGGGAGCTGATTTTTTAATTTGATACTTAATGGCATAAAAAGTCTAGTACATTACATCAGAGCTGGAAGCTAGTTATCAATGCTTCGACATTATTAAAAATCCCGTAATTATTCTTAGGGAAACTCGAAATAAGCAAAGGATTTTTGAGCTCGATGCTGATTATTATTGAAAGCTTTCGTCCTAAGCTTGTTAACCATTTTTGAAATTTTATAATTCCTTTCAAATCTTCTATTGAAATTGATCTGTTTTTATAACTTTAAAATTTTCTTTCAATTTCAATACAACAATCTAAAAAAAATGTTTAAACGTTTTCATAATCTCTAATACATGCTCTCAAGGCACGTACTCTTTTGCTCTAGAAACGATCCATAATAAAAGATTTCCTATAAAATCATCATTAGGAAAATGAAATAAAGCAAAAAAATATCTTTACAAAAGATTGAGATTTTTGATTTTTCAACAATGATAAAATTACATTAAAATATTTTTCTTTCACCCGTAGACACCACCAATGACCATTGAACATGTTTATAGAGCAAACAACAAAATAAAAATCCATTGAAACTAAATCATTTTTAATATGAAATTTCGAAGGGAAATGTATAGAATAGCAACCTAAGCAGAGGAGCTGAGCTTCAGTGCGAGATGGTTGGTTGGAAAATTTCAATTGAAATGCAAATTGTAAGAAAGCTTTTGAAAACATAATCACGCTTGTTTAAATTACATTTAACTAATGTTTTTTTCTGTTCACTTCACTTCTATTTTATCTTCTTCTACTTTGAGTTATAAAAAAAAAAAAAAAAACAAAATATGAGATCAGTGCTACCTTTTAGTCTGGAACAAAAGGTAATTTAAACCCTTGTAAATGAAGTTTTGTATTTATTTCAAATCAAATCTGAAGAAACAAAAAAATCTTATAGACTTAAATTTATATGAAAAAACAAATAAAAGATCAGAGTGACTGTTGTTGTTAGTTTGTTTTTTCAAAACTGACAACACTTCTTCTTTTTTTTTGTCTAAAAAATAGATAAAAAACATATTTAGAAAAAAAACTATAACAAGAAACTACTGAAACTTCATTAATTCGTTGAGGGACGAGAGGTAAGCAAACTGAACGGATACATTCAAATGTATAACGAATTTCTCGATCATCTTTAACTCTCTTAAACTGTTTACTAGACCCTGGGCAGATATTCATTCTATAGTTCGATAGATCTGACTTCTTCTAACTGGGTATTTTTTCGCAGTAAGTGGGTTTTTTGTTAGCCTGCTGTTATCAACAATTCTTCATCACTTGCATTGGTGTCCTTGAATATTCCGAGCGTAGTGGCAACGTCTTTGCTTCACATCTACCTTTGCCCCAGAGGGTTACTTCGTTGACCTGCCCTTGCTTATTTTTGATCCGCTTATTCTCAAGTTCTTTCGGTCATTTTATTTCCTAATAAAAATTCATCCCAGAAATTACTCCGATAAATTCTTCCAAATGTTTTGGTATAAATAAAATCATTAATGAGCCACTTTAAGAACTCTCCCGATAGACATTTTAATTTCTACTCAAAATTCTTTTTCCAAAAAATTCTTCCCATAAATTACTTTAATGTCATGGGTCTAAACTAAATGGTCGCTTCTTACAATTTATTCAGAAAACATTCATGTATTCTTTAGGGTCTTTGCGAAGTCGTGTGATAGTATTAGTATTAGTTCCTTCAACTAGTTACTTATCTTAATATGTAAGGATCCCCACGTTTAATTTCCACGGTTTCTGCAACCATTTTTCAGAGTATAGTTCATTCAATTGCGTTATATTTCCACAAAGTCACAGGGGCCCTTCGGTGGGTCTGCTTTGTGTAAAGATTACAGTTTCCCTGTGTCTAATGGTTGAAGTCCTTAAAGCGGAATTGGGGCCAGATAATTCAGTCTGTTTCAGTATCTTATTTTGAATTGTTTTGTATAATTGCAAAAGTCCACCGATATAACCACAACAATGCTAACAATTCCTCTCGCAAATCGCCGCTGCTTGTGTATTGTCCTAACGAATTATTCGAGATTCAAGTTGAGAGTATAGTTTAGACTCCGGTCATATTAATGAAGCAGAATGATCAAGAATCATCTGATCTTAAATCTACTCAGTGGTTTAGATAAGTATCTGCTTTAATTCTATATATGCTCTTATTTACTTTATGATCTATATTCATATCTAGTTTAAGGTCTATAGTATTTTTTATACTCTCCTTTAGAGCATTTGTTCTAGATAATAGAACACACTATGGTCTAGTTTGCGATGCAGATCCTGGTCAAATATGTAATACACACTCAAGAAAAGTTTATGGTTCAGAATCCGATCTAGTTTTGCAGTGTTGACCCTGAGTTTGGAGTCCATATTTAGGTTGTAGTGTAGTCTAGACCTCAGATTTATAGTCTTTATCATTGTGAACATGATTTGAAGTGGACGTTGTAGTTCGTTACTATATTTTTTTCTATAGTTTCCGTTATAGCCCTTTAATGGGTTAATCTCATATATCAGTTATCTTATTTTTCAAATTCTATTATTATCTTTAAATTCATTGTTGTTGTTATAAATTTAAAAAAAAAAAGTATTTAGTAACAATAAAAGTATATATTTATTTAAAACAATAATAATGAAATGATATCCAATGACTGCAACCTCAATTTTGTAGAAAAACTAAACTCTATTACCCTCCCAACCCCCCACAACCCCCCTCTTCACAACAATTTTGACGACATCTAACATAAATAATTCATTTAATTGTTTATTTTATTTAACTGCAGTATTCATCATTGAAATCCATATAATTTTATTTCACTAAAAAAAAAAATTGCTATTTCAACACATCTCCAATCATCATCTTAATATCACATGTCAACAAAATCAGAACACAAAATAAGATTATTTCGTTTTATTGTTTTTCCTTCTTAAATATTAGAAAAAAAACAATGTTATTTGAATAATGAAGACGTAATTAGAACGCCTAGACAAATGTCATAATGTAAGAATAAATGTTTCTTTTTGCGTTTAGACTGAAAATTTATGAACTGGGGAGATATAGATTTTATTAGAAAAAACCTAATGTAGGGTATTCTGTGAGGGTTTTTTTTTTTTTTGGGGGGGGGCTTTGAAAGATTAAATTCCTATCAAGTGGCATCATTTGATATTTATTTAAAAGGAAAACTACTTGATATTATTTTATTTTATTTGTGTAATAAAACTTGTGTGGGAGAATATTTATTTGCGAAAGATAAAATATTTTTGTAATTACTAAAAAAAACTATAATAAACTATTTTGTAATTGAAATTATACAAAACATATTTTGCAAGTAGAAAAAAAAGAAGGAAGATAAGACTGTCAGTATGATTCTTTTTTTTCAAGAAAGTAAATAAAAATTATTGAAAAAAAATGACAGTAAACCACCTCAGAATTTGCACCATATAGTAGGCTTGGTTCAGGACTATAACTGTAACCAGTGTCTCTACTTTAAAGTAGACCAGAATCTGAACATTAGAGGTGTGAATAGACTACAAACTAGATAAAATTCTATACTATAAACTTATACTGAGGACTTATACCGTAATCTATACTACAAATTAGATTAGTTTGAGGACTATAAAGTAGTTCACAGTCCGAATAATAAAGAACTGCACTACAAAAAACACAAGATTCTAGAGACCAGAGTATTATAAAATAGATACGAGTATAAACTATAGTTTAAAGCTTTATAGTCTTTCTGGATTATACCTAAAACAGCGTCAGAGTTATTAAATTATCCAGAGTCTGTATAATAAATTCGACTATAATTTGCAATACAAACCATAGTCTGGATTATAAGAGAGATCAGATTCTATACTATAAATTAGATCAGAGTTTGAACTGCAAGTCCAAACTTAATTTGTGCCCAGACTATTAAATAGATTATACATTCTTTCTAAATAGTTTTTCTCACTTTGAACTGTTAACAAACATTTGAAATAGTTTAGCATAATTTATTCACTCCTGAATTTTTAGGAATTCGTATCCGTCTAATAAGTATACTTAACTGTATCTAACAGTTACATTTTCTTACTAAGTGCACGTAATCGTTATAACGGTGCATTTGAATTAAAGTAAAAAAAATATATTTTATGCTTAAAACGTGTAAAGTAGATGACAAGCTTTAAATATGAAATGATTTTAAAATTTTGCATATGCTAAAGTTTGTTACTCTAGATTTATCAGATACAAGATAAACATTCTGTTAGATTTTTTTGTTTGTATATCTAATAGTGCACTTTTATGGATTTTCAAGTATCTGTAAACAATTATTAATATTTTCAGGGATAAAAATTTTTAATTGGAATTTGCATATTTTAAAAGTAAATCATTGGCAATTTAGTAAAACATTGATGTTTCAGATTTATGACTGTTACATATGCCGGTGTTTTGTCTATATTCTAAAATTAAAATTGTTTTTTCTTTTATTTTTTTTTTTAATATTGAGAGGTAATTAATGTGGCTTCTTGTTTTCAGGAGAATGAAAAAGAAAACTTGTCTAACACCCCAGCATTTTAGTAGCATTGCAAACACACTCATATCAATTGCATCCTTAGGGGATTTTGTTGCCAGTTTACCACCTATAAATGCCAAATGTTTAATTTTTTCATACCTCTCTCCCTCTCTCCTCTCTCTCTCTCTTCTAACCTTTCGTGCTTTTTATATCTAAGAGGTCGTCTTGCTTACTTTTCTATCTTTCTGTATCTCTTCGATGTTTGTTTATCTAATGCAAATGATTCCCATTTTCAACTATATGACCTTTTTTCTGCTATCTAACAAATAACTACCCCGTATTTCGAGGATTTCAACTACTGTAAATTAATCACATAAAAAATTATATATTCTGTTAATTTGTTTTTAGATGTTCATCTTCAGTTTTCATTTTTTTCCATTCGAAATTTTTTTTTTGTAAATAAAATATGCAAATTACTTTTGCATAAAAATAATTGAAAGTAATTTTTGAAAATCCCAACAAAAGTATAAAAATTGATAGGCCGCATTAATGCCAAATTCATAATACGAATAGTAAACTAAATGAAAATTATTCATTTAGAAAATATTAAATAAATTTTTATGACAGTTTAATAACAAAAAGGAAGAAGAAGAAGCAGGTTGAAATAAATCCCATAGATAAAGAATCATTAATACTTCACAGATAGAAGGCTAAACAAATTCAAAAGAGAAAATTCATTATATAGATCGTAATCATAAATAAGTAAAAACACAAACCGATATATTAACTAGTCCAGAGTGTACATTATAAACTAGATCAGAGACTGGGCCGTTTAGTACAAATCGATCTATTAACTACACTAGTTGGTGCAGGATAAACAAGATCAGAGTCTAGGCTGTAGACAAGATCAGAATCTTGATTATAAACTAAGTGGGAGTCAACTAGAACATCTAGATCACTAACTAGACTAAATTTTATTTCACAAACATGCTTAAAGTTTAGACTGTAAACCAACTTAGACCATAAGTAGACATCATCACTATGAACTTAACTATAAAGCAGATCAGTCACTATTTCATAATCAGGACTTGAAAATGATCTATAATATCATATATAACATTTGGTACACAAAGTAGATTAAAGTAGACTAAAAATTGGACTCTAGACCGTATACTAGATCAGAATTTGGATTATAAAAAAGACGTAAGCCTATGTTCTAAATTAGAATAGTTAGTTATAGTTAAGACTTTAGACTATAAACTATAATAAATTTAAGATTCAAGAGTCTAGATAATTGAGTAAAATCGGAACAAAGTCTGAATAACAACTGAATTAAAACTAAACAAGAGTCTTGCTTATATCATAAGACTAGACTAGAATTTTGCTCAGACTCTGGACTTTCAACTTCAAATAATTGGATATAGTTCACTTGACTAAAGTTTAAACTATAAACTAGACGGTAGACTGGACTACGAACTAGTCAGGAATTTGTATTATGAATTAGATCAGTTATTATACTATAAACTGGGAAATATTCTAGACTATAGACTATATCGTAAACACAGCTCGAATCTTGTTTAAAAAATAGAGACTAGAGTTTAAACTAGACCAAAGTCTAGACTATAAGTTAGTTTAGATTTTATACAATTAACTATATCATACTATTGACTATAAAATATAACAGAATCAAGAGATTCTAAACTATAAGCTGGAATAGAGTTAAGACTAATTATCAGACAGTAAGAAAACTTTCCCATAATGTAGACTATAAGCTAAAGCATATCCTAGAACTTATAGTAGTCTAGAACATAAACTATAAGCTAAATCAGCGTATAAACTACAAACTACATCGGAGTCAAGTCTTTCAATTATTTTATAGGCTTTAATATATATACCAGACTTATACGTATTATATTTTATATTTTTGGTTCATTCGCATATTTTAAGTATGAGAAAAGGATTTATATCCATTTCTAATGTAATTTTTTCCCAACCTGTCATTTTGATCATTAATTTTATGTCCTTTTCGAATCCTTTCAAATTAAAATTCGATTTTTCTTATGTTAACCAGAAAGTGTCTTCAACATAAAGAATATATATTTTACATATGACATCAAACAACTATTAGCAAAAAATCTACATCCTTGATGAATTTTGATGAAAAACAAGAGGTTTATTGGACATGTGTGTGTGTGTGAATGTGCTTAGAGAAACTACACATGTCTATTTATAATAATTTTTTCCTCTTTTAGATTTTTAGGCCTGTAAAAACATCATTAACTTGATTACAGTAACAAAATTTTTTTCTAGTAACCAAATTTCTTTACAATTCATTTATTTTACTCCTTTTTACACATACAAACAAATTTGTATGTGTAATTTGTTTATAAATAGGAAACTGTTTGAGAGTGTGTATGTATTGGTATTATGAAACAAAATTATCTGAGACATGTTTGTTTTACAGATTATGTCAAATTCATGCAACATGTTTGTTTTTTTGCGTTCTTAGTGAAATATCATTTGGAATTTGATGAAGAAGAAAAGGTAAATGATGCAAATAAGCAAACGTCATATTTTCAGGAAAAAAGGGTGCTTTTTGCCAGCTACTTGGAGTAGATTTAATATTACAACAAAAATCAGTTCATCTATAGAAATCAGCTCAACCTCAAAATGTCATTAAGAACATTTGGATTTTACATTTGTATTGTTTTTTTTTTCTGTGAGGAAACTACTCATATACACATGTGTCATATGTATATGAGAGTAGAGAAACTTCCGCTTATTTAAATCCTTTTTTTCTTCTTTTGTCATTTCTATATGAGTTTTTTTCGTGTACAACGATTTTTTGATAGAAATATCATTTATTTTTTTAGGTTTTATTTTATTTTATTTTCCCAAACGATTTATAGAAAATATATTTCTTGATTTGGAATTAATGCATATTAATGATGTTGTTTTGTAATTGTGTGGCAGAACACAAAATAATATAATTTTGATATAACAAAGGCCCGAACATAAAAGGGAAAAGATTCAAGTTTTGTTCAATATTGATTATTTGCTAAAGGAAAAACCGGAAATGAAAAAAAAAACACAAAACAAAGGACTGAGAATTTTTGTCAATTTGAAAATTTGAAAAAGTGTTAAGATAAGTTAGTCTTTGGACTAAAATCTTCCTCAACATTAGCTTTTTTCCTGACTAAACTTTAAAAATTTTTTGATGTTTAATACAATTCAAACAAATTGAGTTCAAAGTTATAAAAATCTTTAATACAAAATATAACACAAAAAATAAAAAACTTTTGTTATACATAAAAATATTTTTAAAAAATATATGAGAAGTGAGATCGAAAGATTTTTAACACACATGATAATGGTTTTATTCGATTGAAATTATTATTACAATTTAACAAAAATGGTTTCGATCACTGTTTAAAATCTACCACACTTTTGGAAACCTTTATGTGCTCTTCAATTCTCCTTTAAAAACAGTCCTATATCTGCCGAAAGGCCTTAAATCCGGGCAGTTATAGAACTTGCCTTTCTTCTTCGGTTTTAGGTACTAAACTTTTGTTGCGAAAAATCCGCCAGAACATACGTTTCGTTATTTATATTTCCGTACTCTGTTGGCCTCAAAATTCTTAGCAGAGCTCCTGTCAATTCCTGGCCATCCTACCGGATGTGTTGGGAGCTCTTTGGAAAATGTTTTATATATTTTTTTGGCTTTAGAAACATCATGTGAGTCATTCCTTCTACTGCAACGTTCAAGTTCTCCTGGTACTGTTGATTAACATTGGAAATAGTTTTACGGTAGACCCGTGAATGCTTGGCCAACTTTTTGTAGGGCCAATATGGGTTTTGTTGAAAATATTTAGTACGCACTTTTTTCTGGTCACTAATTTTTTTTATAAACGTGTGTTAATAATTTTTCAATCTCACTCCTTAAATATAAATTCAAAACTGTTATAGTCAATTCTACGAATAAAGATTTCATCTCTTCATATTATAGACTGAAAAGAAGACAAAAACACAAATCTTTTATATAAAAGTCAACATTTCATTTTTGTTCAGTTTTAGTTTTATTTAAAAATATAATTCATATTGTAACTCTAAAATACAAAAAAAATATATATATTCATACATTCATACATACATTCATATATTCCTATATTGTATGTAGATTTAGTTTTTATTGTCATTATTTTTGTTTTTGGTTTGTATTTCTGAAAATATCAACAACCAGAAATGGAAAAACTTTAATAAAAATTATTACACCTTGATGGGTGATCACGTAGCGGCGTGACAAACACACATAACACGCATTCAATAAATTTCAAAAGAAAGACACTATTTTTTTCTCTCCTCTCCTCAACTTAGCTCTGCTCTTTTTTAAATTGTTTTTAATGTGTGTGTGTGTGTGTGAATAAGATCTTTGAGTGATCATTATAATAAAAATTTTATAAAAAAAAAATAAGAGAAGCAACAAAAAAAATCACAAGGAAGAAACAGATTCTGGTAAAATAGTAACACCAAAATACACTTAAACAAATTTAATTAAACTAGAGTTAAACTAGTTGTTCGTTTGCAAACTATGGACTGAAGATCATTCAAAATCGGATCCAAAGACTTATAGAGTTTATAGACTAAACAATATTAATTGCAAGAAATACAGTACAGTTAAGTGGCCTATATTTCGTAGAAACTATAAGTCATTTAGTGTTGAGATTATAGTCCATGTAGTGAAGATCTTGTATATATAGCAAAGATACTTTGATCCACATAGTAAATAGTCTATATTCTTTTAAGTCTTATGGACAATATAATGTATAAATTATAGACCATTTTGGTGTTGATACCACAGTCCACAAAACGTATAAAAATAAGTTATTTTTATACAAAGACTTTAGTCCATTTTGTGTTAAAGCTATGGAGCACATAATGTAGAGATTATAGCTCATATATTTATAGTTCACAAAGTATTTCTATGGTAGTTTATTTTAATTTAGTACTCGAAGGTCAGTGAGTATAGGCTATATGGTGTACATATTCGGGCTTGTATGGTCCATATAGATAATATAGAGTAGATAAATTAGATACTAAATTGATAGTGTCCACGTTATACTGAACCTATAAACTATATAGTGTAGCAACTATAATCATTATAATGTGGAGACTAAAGGTCATTACTGTAAAAACTATAGTCCACAAAGAATTTAGACAGTAATTTTCATAACAAGGAGAATTTCCTCACAGATTAGAGACTAAAATCTATATACAATTTCGAATTTAGTTCATTTAGTTTGGAGATCTTAACTTAAATAGCGTGAATATTATAGTCTATTTAGAGTAAGTAATATAGTTCATATAGGGTTGATACTTTAGTTCACATAATGTTTATACTGTAGTTCATATCGTGTAAAGAATGTTAACTATGTAGTGTAAAAATTGTGATCCATATAGTGTAGAGTCTTTAGTTCATATAGTGTAGAGATTTTATTGCAAATAGTGTGAAGATTATAATTTAAGCATATAATCGTATACTAATATATAATACAAATTGTTCTCCTAATAAGTAACAAACTATACTGCATTGTGTAGAGACTATAGTGCATATACCATTGGGACTATAATACATAAACGTGTGGAGACTATGGACTTTATAATGATTCTTATATTGAATAAATGATAGAGGTTCATAGAAAGGATTATATAAAGAGATGATCATCTTTATAGTTTAGTTGTCCTAATATCCTTGGGACTATAGTGTAGAGATTGTAGAGATAAAACACCGACTTCACAAGTATACGACTAAGAAATTTGTATAGGGCTTAGTCCATAGTTCATAGACAGAATTAAAATAAATGATAGAAGTTATAATCAATTTAATGGAGACATAATAAAGTGGTGTTGTACATATAACCTGGGGACTATATAATAAGTCTCTAAACTCTATAATTTCTCAGTGTATCTCATTAACTTTATAACATTTTAAGTTGATATATAAATAATACAGATGATCTGAAAGTACCACACAATAATGTTTACTTTTATTCAAAACACAAGAAGTGATTATTGCTGAAAATTTGTTAAAAAAAGACAATTTTATAGAAAACTTAATTAAAGTCTAGAGCACGCACTAGTTTTAGTTCGTATTTTTGTTTCGTTAAAGCAACAAAACTAAAAAATCTGTATGGGCTTAAAAAGTTAAAGGCGGCTTTATAATAACTACAACAACAACAATAACAATAAAATATTAAAAAAGATCTCTTTAATCAGATAAATCACTCACTCAATGTCATCATCATCTTAGTACCACAAAAAAAAAAAGACAGAGGAAAAAAGAGAAAAACAAAAGAATTAAAAAAAAGTATCTCTAACAATTCATCTCTTATTTTTTGATTTTTAATAAAGGACAATATTTGCAAACCTTAACTATTGTTTTCTAGGAAAATAATTGTTTGCAAAAAAATCCTTTTTCTGTAATTGTAATCATACCTCGTTAAAGCAATAAATATTGGTCTAAGTAAAAGAAAGACTTTCTTTCTTTCTTTCACTTAGGAATAAAAGGAGAACAATTGCCAAACAAAAGGATATTTTCACCACACACACTATTATTTTTGGCAAATTTTGATACAAAAGGATTTTGGCAAATCGTTGAAAAATTGCATTTATCACCAATTGATAGGAGTATCAATAACTTTCGCTTTATTGTTAGGAAATAAACAGGGGTAAATGAAACTAAAATGATCATCTGTATAGTAACACACGATCAGTAGATCGTGTATTGTTATTATGTTCGCTTTATAGCGAAAGGGGTGGTTTGATTTCTTATAATGATTTTATTTTACCTGATTTTCTTATTAACAAACTGCCCTCAATAGTTTATGATTACAAAAACAACACAAATTTGCATATCAATAGTAAATTATAAATTTTATTCTTTAACAAAACACAAGCTGCAAGACACAGATGTGTCTTAAGGTATTACTTTGGTTCCATTTCCTTTAAAGCAGCATAAAAATAAACGTTGTCCTTCAATTAAACTAATTTGCATATTCGGTTTTTAGTTTCTCATAATTACATATGCAGTTTTGAATTCATTTCCTTTTCATAGATAAAATTCGCATCCTTCATCGTCGAATTCAGTCTATTGATTGACTGCTTTTTTCTTCTTTTTATTTCTATTTTTCGTATTGTAGTCCTGTCCATATATTTTCAACACATTGAATTCTTATGATAATCGGTTAAAGACATATTTTTCAAAAATTTGCATATCAGTTGAGCATTTTTTTTGTTGCACATTAAAAAAAATATTTTAAATATTTTGTAACCATTTCGCCTGAATGGATATTGAAGAGCATTATTTTATTCTGGAATCTTTAAGAAATTAATTTTCATATCTTGATTTATTGATGACATTACAAAATTTTTTGATTAAAGGAAGCAGATGTTAAAATCGGGAGGATGTTATGTTAATCAGGGACTTGAAAAAATTTTAATGTCAAATTTCAAACTTTATTAAAGACAGCAAAATACTTATGGCCAATTGGAAATATGTATATAACTTTATAGATTAATTATAGAGATCTAGTTAAATTCTGGGCCTTACGGGTGTTGACATAAGGTTCCTGAGACCTTATAGCGGAGACAAGTCGGCGCAGATCAGGAATAGCATCCAAAACTGTATCATCAACTTAATGACAATTATTTTCGAACGTACTTTAAGACCTGCTAAGTTTAATTGTCACATTAGATTTTTCATTCACTTTTACTGACTTAAACTCCAGAATACCACAAAAGTAAGTGCTATAATTAAAATCGCACTAGATTTCGTGCCTTTTGATGGTTACATTGTTTCCACTGCAATAAGCATATAAAACCAGCTCTCCACTATTGCCGTAACTGGGTCCTCGGTGACGTTACTTCCCATCTAACATCTATATAATATTTAATAGGCCACAGACTAGTTTAAACTACATATTGCTTCAAAGTCTCATCTATAGTGTACAGCTTAGTTTTTACAACTATCGAGCTTATTTGTTTCTAGAACAATAGTATAGTGTCGATAGTCTCAACTATATCTTTGACCACAATAGCATAGTATAGTATTGACTATTGAATCGACTATAGTCTTCACTATAGTGACGAGTATAGTTTCGCCTTTATAGTGTCGAACATAGTTCAACACTATAGTGACGAGTCTGTATAGTGTGTAGTACAGTATATTTTTGCACACTTAATTATAGTCCATTTTGTATAACAGATCAAAAAATCGCCGGAAATTGAAATTTTCTCTTCTTTACATTTTTTGCAAATAATTTGACATTTTTTTTTTCAATTCCTTCCATTAGTTTCTTATGATTTATGATGTGTTAACTTGTTACACTTAAAATCTTAAATACATTAACAAAAAGATGTGGGAATTCTTTCAAAAAAAATCTGTATCAAAAACCTCATTCAATCAAGTGTTTCGTTAATAAGGAAAAACTTGAATTAGACACGTTTAGCTGAAAAATAAAAGAATAAAATTCCTTGACAAAAAATCAATGTGAAATAAATTCTGATGGTGGGAATTTCATTTGCTATAAAAAGCAAAACTATTTTTTAAATATCAGACCTTGAAAGATTTTAATTTTAAAAGACAAAAAAAAAATCAAATTCAATGAATTTGATTTCACACACATTAAAATTTTGTTTTTAATAAATTAAGATAAATTTATGCAAATTAAACGGAACAACAATAAGTTTTTTCCAATAGTTTATATTGAGTGAAGGAAATAAAGATCATATTTAACCAACATTTGCATAATTCTCATACACACACACACATACATAAACAAATTCAATACAATAGATTTTATAAGGTTTTATTTTTTTATTAATGTTGGATTTTAGATTTTCTAGGCAGAAAATGTCTGTTCTAGAATTTCGTGTCCTTGAATTTAAGATCATTTTTAACTTTTTAATATAAAAAAAACTGAAATCTCTTCTTTTATGAATATCAATTTCAGTTTGTGAGCATAATTATGCAATAACATGTTGCATAAGAGATTAAGAGAATAAAATCTTATTTTAAATTAAAATTATATTTAAGAATTTATTTGAGAAAAAATATTAATTTTTAAGAAATATTAAAACATTTTGTTATCTACTGTACTTATATGTCTTTATTAATTTTTATTTTGTTTCCTTCAATTCCACAAATTTCTCTTTATTTTTATGTTTGTTTTTTTTTCAAGTTATAATGTTTCTATATCTATTTTTAATATTTAGTTAGTTAAATATAATAAACTGTCAGTCAAATGTAAAATTTATGCAAATTACAAATAACCCCAAAAAGTCATAATTAAAGCATAATAAAACTAACGAAAAAATAATAATAATAAACTACAGAAAAAATTAATATTAACATTAGAAAGTTCATAGAAAAAAACAATAAACAAATTGCTAACAAAGACCTGGTTTTAAATACTCATAGACATATACACACACACACTTGTTTATAAGTCAAACTTGGCATAAAGTTTAGAAGAGAGAGGAATGTGTGAAAAGAGAAAGAAAATTCTGTTATAAAAGACATATTAAGGAAAACTTGTGAAGAGGGCGGTAGGAAAAGTTATTTAAATAATGGTTCTTTATTCAATCAAAAATTAACTTTATCAAGCTTGACTTTATTAAATCTAAATATGTTTATTTCATAGTCTCGACTTGACAGTGTAGAGAATAGTCTAGCTTAGTCTCGACTATAGCATAACCTCGATCGTAGTGTAAAGTTTTGTCTCGACAATAGTGTCGAACATATTCTCGTCTAGACAAGTCTTGACTATAACATAATGATGACTGTAGTGTTAAGTATTGTCTCGACTATAGTGTCGAACATTGCCCCATCTAGATGAAACACGACGATAGCATGATAACGACTGCAGTATTAACTATTGCCTTGGCTATAATATCATGTTAAGACAAGTCTCGACTATAGCATAATCTCGACCGCAGTGATAAGTATTGCCTCGAGCATAGTGTCGTCTAGACGAGATCGACTATAGTTTAATTACGACCGTATGATTAAGTACAGACTTGACTATAGTGTCGAGCATAGTCTCAATTGTAGTGTTATTTATTGTCTTGACTATAGTGTCGAGCATAGTCTAGTTATGACGAGAGCCTAATTTCGACTGCAGTGATAAATATTGACTATATCGTCAACTGAAATTAAGGCCTCAGGACTTCTTTGTAGTTCTAGGCACACAAATTTTCATTTAAAGCTTTAAACGTGGTTCAAGCTTGGCCTTCATTAAAGCCATGTTTATGCTAATTTTAATTTTAGTTTTATTGCAGTTCCGAAGAGACTATTTTTAAAGCTTAAAGTATATAAAGGCTTCATTGCAGTTGTAAATGTAGGCATTTAGAGCCTAAAACATTGTAAAAGCTTGACATGTATTAAAACTTTATATATCCACTTTGGCATCTCCTATAATACCCGTAATACAGTTTTGGTTATAGGTCCAAATAGGCTATTTTCAGAACTATTTCATGTATTTATATGTGGTTCCATGAAGTTCATAATCTAGATGAGGTTAAGTTTTATTTGCAGCTTTAAATATATTTGAAGATTGACTCCTATTAAAGGTAAAAGACCAGTTAAAGTTTGGACAAAAATATAACTTTGATATTAGTCCAAGTTTAAATTTAAAGTATGGTATGCACTAGTACTAAATACTGCTAGAAGTCTCCCTAATTAAAGAATATCCAATTCTTTTGATCTAAGTGCAGGTACCATTTCAAAATGGTAAGCAGTTATGCGGCATTTGCTTGTGGTGGATAATGTTAGATTAATGTATTTGTTTCATTGGATGTTTCATATTCCAGCTGATCACCTGTTTCACCCCTCATATTGTCTAAGCTCATTTTCCTTCTGTCTTCGTAATTCTTCTATTGTAATCGAGTACAAAAAATCTATTATGGCAACAAAGTTTTTCTTTTTAGTCAATGTTTTACTGAGTTTCTTCTCACATGTCAGTTGTGATCTGCATTGTTATGGATCAACGCTTAACTAATGTTGTTGTAGTTATTGTTTTCTAAAAGTCATGGTTGTTAAAAAAAAAATAAAACCAACAACAACTATAAGAAAATATGCGTAAAGATGATCTCTTTGGAATAATAAAAAAACAAACAAAAAAACACAAAAAACAATATGACTTTTGTGGCTTAAATTTTTAACTGTATGATATATTTATCTCTTTGGAAAGAGCATATACATGGACGTACTAATCATCCATCCGTCCGTTTGTCTGTTTGACTTTACTGCCTTTTCTTCTTCTTCTTCTTTTTTCGCTAGTCCGTCCTTTTTTTTAGAAACAGTTTGGTATTAAGCTTATCTCTGGGGCTTTATAACGTCATCTTTCTTGTTCACGTTTATTATTATTTTTTTCGGTTGTTATGGACGAATGACTTCTTTTCCTCCTCCTAATGACTCAACAAGAAAAATTTCATCTACGAATCACCGGCTTAATATAAATTTTCAAGTTATATTTAAAATAGCAACAACAACAACAACAACAACAACAACAACAACAACAACAATTATAACAATAACAATAAAACAATGTTAACTATTTTAATATCCACATACGTTTTTTTTTTTTTGGCTAATTAGCGTTATCGTTTAGTTTTAAACATTTTTAAATATTTTGTGTTTAAGTTGGAAAATTTTATAATATTTTTACTGTCTCTGTTTTTATTGTGATAAATTTTTTGTTTTTAATTTCTGTTGGAATTAATAAAGTTTAAAATTTGTATGAGAAACTATTCGTTTCCAAAAAAAAAAAAAAACGCATGGGGGTTAGATTGATAACTGAAATTGTGGTTAAATGTTAGTAATAAGGAAAATAATGACTATAACACCTTGTTAGAGGAAAATATTTAAGAGAGACATTGAAATTTGAAAACTAAAGAAACTAAATCTAATCTAAGAACAGCTTTAGTAATAATTCTAAATATATTTTTTATTCGAAATCCGTAAAGCAAAGAATCTAATTGAAGCGATGCCTTAAATTTCGATCCAATCAATTATAATTATAGCTATAAATATTGTTCAATTCAGTTTCAAACGTCAGCATTATCTCCTCTAGATAAGTCTCGATTATATCATATTGTAGTAGGCTGTAGTGTAAGTATTGTATCGACTATAATGTCGAGGTCAAAACTGTAGGTAATGTTCTTCAAATACTAGAAATTAAGATTTCATTATTGTTCTAAATTTTGGCACAAAACAGTTTCATTTAGAGCTTTAAACGGTGTTCAAGATTTGCTTCTATTTAAGCAATATTTATGTCTGAAGATTGGCTACAAATAAAGGTACAAGACCAGTTAAAATTTGTCCCGATTCTGTTTCAAACATTGCTTTCTATATAGTTCAAATATATTCTACGATTTAGCTTCATTGGTAACTAATTTTAAGCTTAAATTCTAAAGTCAAAAAAGAGCTTAGATTAGTTAAGTTAAGCTTGAAATTAATCTAAATTGAGCACACAATTGCCTTCCCATTTGGCTCCGAAATTTTCTATAAATATAGTCCTTAAATAATGCTAAATATAGAGTCTGCTTAACTTTTCTTTGGTTCATTGAATGTATAACGAAAATAATTTCAATTAGAATCAAATGTAATCATTAATTTGGAAAATATGAACCAAATTTTTTTACTCGGTGAACAACCCAGTTTTGAGAAGTTACACCTCGTTCATCTGTATAAAAATAAAAAAAATTATATCTTTTAATATAATTCAGATTCTTGCTCAATTGGAGCATTACATCAGCACTATTTCCATTCATCTTAGCGTCCCAGAATCTCAGCATATTCAAATCGTTTTAACCCATCAAAATGATGAATTTTCACATCATTACGGTCTTTCAATTGAAATCGAGAACAACACTCTAGTATCATAGATCCAGAGGAATTGCATTATGTAGCTCAGACGAATCGGACTTTGCAATGGCGTGTGTCCTTTATTTTTAGAATTTATTATACTTTCAGTTATTTGTCTCAAAAACCAAAGAACCCATAGGGAAACAATTCAGTATATCGGGTTATATATATCTTTAGATATGATATCCTTTATAAGGGGACATATATATATACCATCTGTGCTTATTGTTTCATAAATGGGAAGATCTAAAGTTTTGGCTGACGAAACGTTAGATTTCAAGTGAAGGTTTCAAAGTTCCCGGAAAATTATGTCCGGTGATCTTTCATGCTTGAGACAGAGAGTCAATAAAGCATTTGGAAAGCCTTGTTGTGAGTTAGTAGAAATTTGGATTTTACCAAATTTTCTGGTATTAATTTATTTAGTTTATATAAAACCGATTCAGGTCTCTCCATGTAAGTCAAAAGTATTTCCGAAATAATGTGTTAAAATCTGTTAAAATTTATCAATTAAAACATTAATTTATTTATCTCCCAAAACGATTTCCTCTTTCCTTTGTCGGCAAACGCCTTGTTACCTTAACGAGATAAGAACGCGCTAACCTTCAAAGTACCTTCAAATGGAAGAAAATCGTAAATAAATTTTACATATGAATATCGAAAACTAACACCCAAATAAACCTGTTGCGGTAACACACAATTTAATGAGGTCCAGAGTAAATATATTACTTGCACTTTCTTTATATATGGAGCAATAAAATTGATTCCACCAAATAAAATTTAGTTAAGAAGAAAATAATTAAAATCACAAGTAAATAAAGAAAATTCGAAAGTAAATAGAAATTTGAATTTATTTAACAGGAAATCCGTAGAAATGTTGTGAATTCCTGGAAGGATCGGCTCATTACTTTGTTGTGGTTTATAATTTTTTTTTACTAAATACACTCACACACATTGATACAATTTAAAGAAAAGTACAAAACAATTGTAAAGTAATTGATAATTAAGGGCGGTTTGATAAACAAACATTCAAAACAAGTTGTGAAGTATAAAAAGCAGGTAGAGGAGAAGGAAATAAGAGTAAGAGCGACAAAAAGAAAGTGCTAAATTTAGAGCAATAATTAATATTATTAAGGAATTAATAGGTGAAGGTAAATAAATCTTTGTTGTTGTCAAATGCAATAAAATGAAATAAACTCTAATTAAATATCTAAACAAACGAATCTCTAGTTTAAAGAGATTAAAGCAGGTTTAAATTCTTTTAAACGTTCCGTTAATTCAATTAAAGTTGCAATATTTTGCCATAATGTAAATCCCTCTCTTTCTAACACAACTTTCTCTTAACAACCTTTTTTTGCTGGACTTTAAACTTTTGACCAACATACTTTCATCTAAGGACACTAGACATACCTAGACGACTTTTCGTAACACACACACACACATGCACAAGTATTTCTTCTATATGCACTAAATATATTTTAAAGGTTTTGTTTTTCAGTGCAAAAAAAAAAAAAAAAAAAAGAAATTGCAACGCCCTTGGCTGTTGCTTTTTTGTGTTTTTCCATAAAAGCTAAATGGACGTGTAATATAAAGAAATATTTTTTTTTGGAGCCATAAGTATGTGGGTGGTTTATTTTATGTTATTTTAAAATAAAACACATGAAAATTAAAGCGCCATGTTCATTTATAAAAAAAAAAACTTGAGATTTTGGTTAGAGTTTAAGGAAAAAGAAACATTTTCCAACAAGTTAGAATTTAAAGTTGTTTACAGGAAGTTTTGTGAAAGGACTTAATATGGACTAAAAATTAAAATCATAATGAACGCTCTTAATAAAATTGCGTTTTTACAAGGATACTGAACTGAAATATCGAACTCAGAAATCAGTTCCGGTTCAGATTTGGATTCAGGTTCTAGATCAGGTTTTAAGTTCTAGTTCAAATTCTTCTACCGGTTCTTGTTCATATTCTAGTTCAAGTTATTTATCACTTTCTAGTTTAGATTCCTCTTTATATTCTCATTCTAGTTCAGGTTCTATTTCATGTTTTAGAACAGTTCTAATTCAGTTTTAGTAAAGTTCTATTACAGTTCCACTTCTGTTCTAGTTCAAGTTCAGTTTTTATTCAGTTGAAAGAAAGAATTTTTGTTTTTTCAAAAAATCTAAAAATAATTTAAATTTCCATTCATTTAATTTGCGCTAATTTGAGTTCAGGGGATTTTTCCCTTTTATTTGAAATTACTTCCCAACCGATTTCTGCTGAAGTTTGATCTTTTTTCAAGTTTGTTATTTATTAATTTATTATTTAAATTTTTAATTTATTTATTAATTTATTAAAAACAACTCTTAAAATATTCCATTAACCTTAAAATAAATTAAGTAATAATTTAAAATTAATATATTTCGTATACATTTTTTATGACACAATTATTATGAATTTTGTTTTTATTTATTAATTTAATTTATTTTTTTTAAGCAATTTTAAAATTTATTACAAAATCTGTACTTTAATATTCAAATGAATTTACAGAAAAACAAAAATACAATAATAACAATCATTTATAATCAAAAATTTTTATAAACTAATTAAATGAATTTATAAACTCAATTTCAAAAGTCTAACACAAACAGGTTAAATGTTAAAAAAAATAATTATAATAATTAAAATTTTATATAAATTATTTAAGGGGGAATGAGGAAAAAATTATATTACTAAAACTAATAATGAAAAAAAGACTTAAATAAAATGATGGTGACAAAAGGGTTTTAATTTTGGACTCTTCTTTGGAAGTTAGTGACGTGTTGGTAATAGTTTAATTTAATGATTAAATTAACTCCTTTTAAATAAATTACCTGTAATTTCTCTCATTTTTACTATATGAGACTATGAAACAAAAGTCTTTTATACATAATTTCTTTAACACCCTTTTCTATTTTACACTGGACTTATTTGTGTGAGTTTTATTTATCAAAAGTTAAAATGTTTACATGACCCTACAAATACTCGGTCATTTTTTACAGCCAATACAAAGTAACGTCCATTATTTGTATTTAATAGTAAAAAAACACCCCACCAATCTTCTACAATTTGAGCCATATTAACCCCATTTAGTCTGGTATTGACCAAATACTAAATACTTTGCTAAAAAGGGTGTTATCACCTTTTTTCTTTTGATATTCAATAAAAAGGAATTATAGCAAAGTGTTGGCATTGTGTGTGTATAAAAAAGTAGTCCTTAATGGAATTTCTATATGTTTGTTTTTTATATATTTGAAATTTCAAAAAAAAAGAAAAATGCGTAGAAAAAATACATCTAATATGCAACAATAACACGCATGTTCTTTTTATTTTTTACATATAATTTTTTCTTCTTTTATAACCCCATTTGTTAGAGCCAAGTAGTACAAAGGTTATGTTAACAATAATGACTCTGAAATGAAAAATTGGGGGAGTCAGTAAGTGGCAATTTCAAGGGCTACAGTACAAATTGTTTTCCAGCTGGAAGGTTGAAGACTGATACTAAAAAAATAACAAACAATTTTTTAAAAGCAGCAAAATATTACACAGTAGAACTAATGTTCTTTTTGAATCACAGAGATCTACAAAAAGATATAGAATCACTACCAAATTCGATTAGACGACATCTTTCCGAAATCTATTTATCTGTAATTTGAATGAATAAAAAATAGACGTTATATAACTGAACTGAATTAGAAGGGAATAGAACAGAACTAGAGCTGAATTAGAACTAGAGCTGAACTAGAACTGGACTAGAACTTGACTAGAACTGAACTAGAAGTGAATTAGAAGGGAATAGAACTGAACTAGAGCTGAATTAGAAGGAACAAAACTTAACTAGAACTAAACTAGGACTGAACTAGAACTGAATTAGAACTAGAACTGAACTAGAACTGAACTAAAACTTAGAACTGTAAGTTAAGTTATCTCTAACGTTTTTTCCACAGTTTAGCCATCACATAATCATTTTTAGACATGCTTTATGTCTATAGAAGTAGAACTGGACTAGAGCTGAACTAGAACTGGACTAGAACTGAACTAGAACTGAACTAAAACTGAGAATTGTAATTTCAGTTATTCTCAAAATTTCTTCCATAGTTTTTGTAATATAAAATCTAATATTGTATTCATATTTGAAGTTTTAGTCCGTCTCGAAGAGTTATTGTCTTTTAATAAATTATTTGATTTATATTATTTGTAATATTTTTCTTTCTTCTTGTTTTGTTGTTCAAATTATATTTGTAATTTAGTGTCATTTTTTATTTGTTTTAATTTCTTTAAATATTTTTGTTTTATTTTAATTTGTTGCATGTATTGCAACTATTGCTGTTGCTACTGCAGCAGCAGCAGCAATTGTTATGGTATGAAGCATGTTCTATGTCACTTATCACTTGACACTTGTTATTGTAAAGAATTATTTGTGGTGGCTACATTTTTTTTGTTAATTTTGTTATTTTGTTTTTAATATTTTTTTTTTGTGTTCATCAGCTTGTTTTCAAACAATATTTTTTTGCGTCACTTGTAAATATTTTTCTATTCTTATTTTGATTATTTTTTTTTGTGTAAATAAATTTTAGTAGAGCCAATGAACGAGGAAAAAATAGAAAATGTGTTGTTTTAAGATGAAAACGATTGAGAAGGAAACTACGTGAGGTATCATTGAAGTTATTAAGTTATGATTTGATTTTTTGCATCTAATAGCAGATTGCTGTTATAATCCGGTTCGAAGGACCATAAGGTAGTATTGTTTTTTGCCTCTTTAGGTTGTGCTAATGCTGACTGCTTGGTTTACAGATCAATCACTCTGTTGCTTGCTGACATTGTATAGAATCCAGTTCGCAGGACCATTAACATGTTTATCAGGGTTTAGTTATATTACTTAGATTGTGGGAATTATAATACCGGGAATGATGTATGATTTAAATGTAGTGTAGGGTATCATAACGTAAAAAAGTGTCATTTGAAAATGTTCGCTCTAATATGCCATCAGACCACAATATTCAATGTGTGCAAGTTAATGCCACTATTCGACTCAATCTCGTCGTTGTTGTTTTGTTGTTGTTGTTTATTGGACGTACGTAGGTGTTAAAAAGAATTTATGAATTATATTTTTATAACATCATGGGTATTATCACATTTAATTGTATGTAAGTATATATTCTATATCGTATTGTGTGTGTGTGTGTTTTTTTATTTGTGATATTGTTTTATTTATTTAGATTTAGATTTTTTGCTTTCGATTTTTGTTGTGTTGTTGTTGTTATTTTCATCTTGTTCATCATTTGCTATATAAATAATTTTGTGTAGTTTTGGATTCTATCATAACACACAAGTATTTATAAAGAAGAAAGATGTCACTACAATTACAAGATGATCTTTTTCTTACAAATGTTTCATTTTTAATGTAGTTTTCTTTTTGTATTTGTTTTTTGTTCTTAAAGTTGTTTTTTTGTTTTTGTCACAAATGCTATTTTAAATTATTAGCTGCATTTATAATTTTTATTTCATCTATATAAAGTTGAAGATTTGTTAAAATGTTAAAAAACAAAACTCAATCATAAAGCTCTAGATGATGACGTCTTTTCATGTTTATTTGGCGCTTATTGAAGACATCCTGTAGTAAACGTCTATGGCTACGTCTGTGTCTAGTAGTAGTCTCTTTTTCTAAATAGTTAGTAGCACTAAATACTTTTACTACTCATAATTCATTATTATTAATGATTTTTATTAGTTCGTTCAGAGTTTTATTATTAGTTTTTTTATATAGTTTTTTTCTTCGTTAGTTATTTATTTAATTCGTATTGTATTTTATTCGATGATGTGATTTCTAAGGAATTTTTAAGATTTTGTGAAATATATTTTAATAAAAAGAAAAGATTTGATAGAAAAATATGTGCTTTAATGGAAAATAATTGCTTTTGTGTTAATTTATATTAATATCTATTAAAATGGGTCAAAAGTTTAAATATTAGATAATTTATGATAGAATGGATTGTAAAGAATATCATCTGAATTTGTGAATGGTAGTGGTAATCCAGTTTGAAGGACCATAAGTATTACACTTATTTCTCTATTAACTGAGGTTAGTTTAGGTTAGGTTGAAGAGAGGACATTCCCTAAGGATGTCTCATGCCCTTTGACATATACTTAAGCCGCTTCTTCTTGTCATGCGCTCCCAGTGTGGAAAAGCGTTCCATAAAATATGCTCAATTGAATTTCGTATCTTTTACAAACTTCCTCAGTTACCGCCAGTCTTCTTCCTTTAGTTGTGTTATGTCCGTTAAATTGCATTCATAAAATTCCGGCTTCATCTTCTCAATATCCACTTTGCATGCCCTGTATTCATTATCATCGACCGTTCCTATGCGCCTTAAATGTGCTAGAAGAGAAAAGTGCCCTGTTAAGACACCTATCATCTTACTGAGATCACCTTTTTGTAATTCTAAAACACTCATGGTCCTTTTCTAACCTGGGTCTCCCCAAAGTATCCATGAAATGCTGGCAACCACAGTGACTTGTGTTCAGTTTTCGCCAATTCCTTTAGCTTTAATGCATTAAAATGCCTTGAACTCTAGGAACCCATATTATGTGTTTCCGCCAATCTTGGAATATTCGTCGATGGCAACTTTGCACTCCAGGGTAGTCCAAAGTTTAGTATCCTTGAAACAAATGGCCTTGATAGCCATTTGGTTATCTGTAAAATGTTTAGATCCTTGTATAGGATTTTTGTTGGATTTGCCTTAAACCAGGTTATGGATTCCTTAATCGCTTGTACCTCCGCTTGTAGAATCGTATTGTTTTTCAGTAGTCGGAGGGACTATTATGTATTATGTTTGGTTATGAGATCTGTAATCCCGGCTTATCCATTCTCCAGTAGTGTGATTCTAGAGGAGAATATAATTTAGGCCTAAAGCCGTCATATCTGACCTGAATTTCTACCAGTTGGATGAAGAGTGTTGTTTTCAATGCTCTAGTAGATGTTGTACTCATAGCGTTGCTTATATCTAAGCAGCATTTTCTTTGAACCTTTGTAGAATTCTAACATTTTAGCAGAAGAGTAAGCAAGGCTCTTATCTAATCTAGGTCGCCCGTCTCGAAGGACCCTAAATACTTGCTGTCTCATGTTCATGTTGCCATAGATTAAAGATTTTTTTTTAAGTTTTAAACAAATATGGAGATTTTATTAAAAACAACTTCTAAACAATTTCTAATTCAAACGTCAAACATCTATTTAACTGTCAACAATGTCATCGTTATTATTAACAAATATAAATTTCAATTTCAACTAAAGAAAATATAAAAATCAACAATAATATTGTCTGTAAACAAAATACAAAAATAAACTTTACACTTGTCGAAAAAGTTTTCGAAAATATTCCTTCGAATAATAAAGAAAAACCCACCCAAAATTCCCCCAGGAATTTAAACAGTTATGAAAAGATATAAACAAGTAAATGCAAAACAAAAAAATCACATAATTTAAGACGCCAAATATTTTTTCAAACGGTATTTTATAAAATTTGGCTCCTGTTAACCTTAAACAGCAAAAAACAATATATTGAGAAAGCTTAACAGAACCCTTTCTTTGCCTTTTGTCTCTTAAACCAAAAGGGGGTAACTTTCAAAAGATATTGAAAAATATTTTGAAATAATTTTTTTGTTAAACGGTGAAAAACAACGCGGGGGGTTGTAGGTGATTTACTAAGGAATTGTTATTGGAATTTAAAAGTCTGACAAAAAAAAAAGTTGCTTAAATTGTCATTTGATCGTTTATTTAGTGACAATAATGTTATAAATTTCGATAGAGTTAACTTTTTTTCCGTTATTTCTTTGTCATGTTTAACATTTAGCAACAAGGAATTCGAAGGTTTTTTTTTTTTTTGCGAAAGGGGGGAGTTTTCAATACATATTTTTTTTAAACAATTGTTTGGAATGATGACATTGTTATTGTCATTTTGTAATATTATGTTGACAGTTGTTTAAATAGGTGTGAGTGTGTCTGTGTAATTTTGTTTGAAAACTCTTTATAAGGAAATAAACATGTCATTATATTTGTAACAATATGAGTCAATTTAGTTTTATAAGAAGAGAGGGAGGACTCGAAAAAAAATGAAAGAGTTATTTATTGATATTCAATAGATAAATAATGTTAAATGAAAGGGAATGAGGACAAATTTTCATTTTTAAGTCGACATTATGAATGACAAGGAATTTTTATATTGAATACAAATTTATGGTAAATTGAACTTTTTTTGATTGTTGAAGAGACTATAGATGAACCTAGAGGAGAATATAAATTAGGGTACAGACGGGAAACCAGATATAACTTTTCAGAAAATAGACGAGTTAAATCATAGACTGTGACAAGATATTAGATGAGTCTATACTGCAGACTATAATAGAAATCTGATTCTATAGACGAGGTATAGTTTAGACTAAGGTAATATGGACTGTAGTCTGACTGTAGGCGAAACCAGGGAATATTGAACAAAATACTGACACGACTGTTCTACACACTAAAGACAATAATAGTTTATGCTATAGGATAGAGATTGTAGTTGGAATTATAATGACTACAATTCAACTATATATGAATTTTTAATGCATTTTATTAGATGAGATTAAATATCGCACTATGAATGAAAAAGCGCAGACTACAGACTATATATCAGGCTTTAGACAACACTAGTCCTCATATGAGAGATGAGATTTAAACTCATACAATTTTTATAGTGCAGACATTGGATGATACTTAATCTCAGCCTATAAAAGAGATTATAGCTCAGACTATTGAAGAGTCTATAGCCTACAAATTTAATTACAACTCAAAATGTAGATGGAAATAAATCTAAGGTTATAGATAAAACTCGCACAAGATCTTAATTCAGAGTTATGGTTACTGGCTGAATTATAGCTTAGACTATAGATTAGGTTATAGATCCAACTATAGACTCGGTTATAGTTTAATTTATAGATTGAACTATAGTTCTGACTATAGAAAAGATCTTAGACTAAAGATCAGCCGATAGACGAGATAACAGCTGGGACTGTTGATGAGATTATAGTTTAGATTTAAATCGAGATTAAAACGCAACCTATAGGCGACATTATATTTCAATTAAAATGAGTCTACTGTTAACAAATTTAATTTTAACTAATTAATTTTTTTCTAAACCATTTTCCTTTTTTATATTTTCAATTATCTTTTTTTTATATATTTAAACTCCATTGACTTCAATTCATTTAACCAATAATATTGGTGTTTCCTTTTAACCTTCAACCACCCCTTTCCCACTATCGCCATCAGTACTTTTTCAAAATAAAACGTATGACTAACAATCCCTTATTGACCTCATATGTTAATTTTTTCTATATTTTAACTAAAAAGAAAAAAATTCCCTCAAAAAAAAAAAACTTAACCACCTTAAAAACACCTTTTTGGAGGGCATTTTCTCTCTTAATACCAATAACAACCACATAAGTACTAAATATATTCACACATTCTTAACGTCCATTAATTACTCCCTGTTGTTTATAAGTTGAAACCTATAAAAGCCATAAATTAAATTCCCTTAAAATAGTTAAAGAACCAAAAAACACAATATTACACTCAAAAACGCTTTTACTCATTCTCTTATTTTTCGGTTTGTATGTAATAAATAGTGGTCAAACATTTTCATTACGTATTTGCTATTAAACGTAATAATGTAATAAATATTCAAATTATAGTCATTTTTATACTGTTCTTTTCGTTAATATATTTGTAACGAAATACAGTTATAAGTATTTGTTGAAAATACATTCATTTCATTTATGACCAGGTGGAAATACGTAACTGAAATAAAATGGTTTAAACAAAAAAAAAAATATTGTAAATATTTTGAAAAATACACTCGAAGAAAGAGAATGATCAAAATGTGGGAGAGAAAATCTAATAAGATGAAGTTGTGCTCAGACTATTGGCGAGACTAAAGTTCTGACTTTAGACGAGACTACATCTCTGATTATAAATAGTATAGAGAGACTACAGCTTAAACAGTAGACCATAGTTTATAATATTGCTTAACTGGCTGACATACTACAGAGTAAGACTATAATCAAGTCTATAGATCATGAAACTCATACCATACAAGGTACATCTGCCTGTTCTTTATACCATCAAGAATAATATAAGCGATGCGATTATTGTACATAAGACTCAAACTTAGGCTGTAGATGATGCTATAGGTCATATTTATATTTAAGTCGCTCTCAGTCTATTAGTTGAGACTTTAGCTCGAACTTTAGTCCAGTTTATAGCTCAAATTACAGTCGATATTAAAACTCAGACTAATGACGATGTGATAGCTAAAAAAGAGGTAATATAGTAGCATTGATAACATAATAGGCAAGACTGGAGCTCAGACTATAGACAAGATTATGGCTCAGTTTACAAAAGAACCTAAATATTGAATACTATACGATGCTACAATTCTGATTATAGATGATGGGGTAATTTTAACTATAGACAAGGTACAAGCTTTATCTAAAGCAAAACCTCAGACTATAGACAAGATTATGGCTCAGTTTACAAAAGAACCTAAATATTGAATACTATACGATGCTACAATTCAGATTATAGATGATGGGGTAATTTTAACTATAGACAAGGCACAAGCTTTAACTAAAGCAAAACCATAGTTCAGAATTTGTCTAAGATTATGGCTCAGACTATAACCAGATATTAATTCATACTACAGACAGGACTACATCTTATTATATAGTCATACTTAGGGAAAATTTTCAGCTCAGACTTGAAACAACAGCAGGTCAGATAAGCCCATATACACCAATAAAGCTCAAGTTAGTAAAGATTATAGACAAGACTGTAATATAAACTATAGACAAGATACTGACTTGATTTATTGACAATACTTTATCACAGACTATATAAAAAGTTACTGCTGGAGACTAGAGCTGAGTGTATGATCATACAACTCAGACTATTGACTCAGTTCGACTGAGGCTCAAACATAGACGAGACTCATACCACTATTTTTGAAAGTATAGATCGGATTATTGAAACGGTTTTTTGTCCTTTTTTTCCTGAGTGTATTTAGGCTTAACTTGACATTGCCATAGTTGTTGATGTATTGACTCTTATATTGTCCTAATACTTTGAAAAAAAACGCGTGCATTAACACTAATAAAAATTCACTTATACTAAAAAACCTATAAACCAAAAGTTATATGTATATATTCGCCGATAAAGGTAACAAGTCAACACTGAACGTGTAAAAAGCTAAAGCCAAAAAAATATATTACACTCACACACTCAAATAATAACGATTGAAAAAAAGTCAAATTCATTTTAAGCAAAATACAATTTTCCAAGTAACATTTTTTTTGTTTTTTAGTCGCTTTATTTAGTCTTTTGTTTCAATTTTTTTTGTGTTTAATATATTTATGCTAATCAAATGACACCCAATGGTATTGTTAAATAGAAATAAAAAATATTTACTGCTTTTTTTAGCTTCGAAATACTATTTATTTAGTTAGTTTGAGCTCTTATGTTGGAAAATAGAGAAATTTATAACATTCACTTTCTGGTTTCATTTATAGGACCTTTTGGCTTGACTGATTGTCAAAGTTTCAAGGCAATTTTATTTTAGTTCGACTATATATTGGATTTAGTGATTGTGAAATTATATGGAAACGGTATTGGTTTTTTTTGTTTGTGGATTTGGTTGGGGTGGTATTTAATATTCCACATTAAAGGTATTTATGACTTTGTTTTTATACTAAAATATTTAACATTTTGATTATTGGTCAATAGTTAGTTAGTGTTTGTTTGTTTGGTGGTGGTATTTTAGCTGTTTTAGTCATTTATTAAAATAAAATTCATTAGCATATTGATATTTCACTTTAACTAAGAAAACGTAGAATATTTATTGGCTAAAAGGGAAAATTAGTATTATTTGTTTAGTATTAAAAACGAATAACGAGGAAAATTTCTTATTTATAGGAAATTTTTCAAAAACGTTCTGATTATAGAAAATATTTTATGATACACTCGAGGTTATAGCTAATCTGGACTACAGTTCAGACTCTAGTTTTGATTATGGCTCATGCTTTAGTTAAGATTAAGGTCCTAACTTTAGTTAAAATTATTGTTTATATTCTAGTCTAAGGATGGGTTAATGTAATACAGATACCCATATAGACCATATCTTCTTAGTCTATCAATGTTAAGTTTGACTATATACGAAATCACAGCAGAGCTTATAAAATAATTATAGCGCGGACTATTAGAGACAATAACGCAATTGTTGGATGATACTGAAGCTCAGTCTATAGAAGAGATTATAGCTCAGATTATGTAAAGATTATGGTTTGGATTCTAGATAAAAGTATAGTTTAGATTCTAAGATATATTATTGGCTTAGGCCTAAGTACAACCTATAACCAAAACTTTACACTATATTATATATCAAACTGTAGAATTGGCTATAATCTAACTGTAGTTTAGGTTATAGCTCAATCTGTGATGTAAACTGTAGCATAGACTTTGTTCTGAGCAGACAGGTCTGCTTGTAAGATTGTAAGCTGAACTTAACTTAAACTATAGTCTATACTAAATCACAGAACTTTGAGAATGTTCGGGATAAAATTAAGGCTATAGCTCATGCTCTAGTCAAGACTTCAGTCTTGACCAAAGTTCAGGTTCAAATTTCGACCGCAGTTCACACTATTTTGGATTACAAAATATAGAAAAAAACTTTAGAAATTATTATATCAAACTCAAGCAAGCAGGACTGACTATAGCTAAAGGTATAGTCTACATACACCTTAAAATATTATCAGACTTTTGTTGAAAATGTAATCTAAACTAGATCTTTGAATATGTTCTAGAAAGTACAGATGGTACAGATAAAGCTAAAACGGTTAAGATTAATGTTCCAAATATAGTCGGGACTTAAACCAGGACTGTTTTTAAGAATTTTATACTATAATTTAAATAATAACAATATTAATCTGGTCTATAATCTATAAATAGCTAGATAATGTATAGCTCATGCAAAATGTGAGATTATGGTTGATTCTACGGTATAGACTGTAGTAAAAATTTTAACACATGCAGTTTACTATGATTGTAGTCTAGTTTGACTACATTTAAGAGTCTGGAGACTATAACTATAAATCAAACGGAAATCTAGACTTTACCTAAGAATGTAATGTATTCTATTTCAGATTGTAATCTAATCGACCATATTATAACTATAACTCAGGTTGTAAAATTGATTGCAGCTCAGACTGTTGACTCGACAAAATCTCTCTTAATTATAGGCTGTTAGGAGTAGAATATTGCTTACGCTGTAGATTAGCATATAGTTGCGGTCTAAACTGTATCTCATATAGTGTAGTCTAAATTAAATTAATACATTTATCAAATTGATTAATTATTAATCATTTAACTCACAATATTTTTCTTCTCTTAAGCACAAATTCTGGAAATTCGATTTAATTATAATTTCCTTTCATACGCTTCTCCCCTCCTCTCTGTATTATTTTTAACTTTTGTTAATTCGTTAACTACACGCAAATATCAATTGACATGCATACTCAGTCAGTCACTCATTCAGTCAGTCATTCATTCATTTCTAATCAAAATTATATTCCATAGATGCAAAGATAAATTACAAGTTTATATCCCCCAGAATTTCCAAACAAACATTTATAAAGAAAACACATACATACACATGCTCATATTCAAATGTCATAACCTTAAATGAAAATTGAACGTTAAAATTTCATATGAGAATATTCATGTCATCTGTCAAAGTTATCGAAATATTTTTAACATTTTCATTTTCACCTAAAATATGAATATTAATTTTGTTGAAAAAAAAAAAGAAAACAAAAATGTATCACGAAAAACACCCCAACACCACCCCTGAACTTAAGCTATTTTTTGTTGTTTTTGATAAAGTTAATAAAAAATTTATGACAATATGTTGTTTTTGTTGTTGTTTTTTTTTATTGTAAATGTTATATTGTTATTGAATGTTGATGAACTGTCTGTTGAAAAATCATTTATGAGTAAACACAAGTAGTGTGACATATGAATATGAAATTAAGTATTAAATAAATACATTTGCATGTTAACAAATAGAACAGATAGAGAAAAAATAAGATAAATCGATAACGAAAGAAAAATAATAATAAGTTGGTAAAAGCCAAAATTAAGTTATTTTTAGATAATTCTTTTACTAAAGGTAGCGTTATAGCTTTACATTATAACAAAAGAAAAAGTCAAATATAGATAAAATTCTAAGTCAGAAAATTAAAGACACTTTAACTCATGTTATTGGCGAGACTACAGCTCGTAGTTAATACTATGTAAAGGTGACTACATCTTTAGCTCAGGCTATCGACTAGCGTATAGCACAGGATATATACGATATTATAGCTCACAACATGGACGACACTACAGCTCAGAGACAATATTAAGCTCAAAATATAGACGATAACAAAGTAAAAGTACGCTTAAAAGTATCTGCAGTTTATGAAATTATTACAAAACTGTTATACAGCCATGAATCTTATACACAGAATATGATCGAAAAATATTTTACTATAGAATAGTTGTACTATATATTAATCTGCAAAACAGTTTTTGACTGCTATAAAATATAAGGAATACTTAAAACTGTTATACAGTTTAGAAAGCCGCTTCTGCAGCCTGGAATACTACTAAACAGTTTACAAAATGTGTTATACTGTTTAGAAAAACAGTTAAATAGTTAGGGAAAATTGTTGTACCGTTAGTAAACCTGTTATCCAATTTGGAAAACTGTGATACAGGTTAGAAAATCTTTTACATAGTTTAAAATAACTATTATACAGTTTAGAAAAACCGTTATATATTAAAAAAATGTTATACTTATTAGAAAAACTGTTATAAAGTTTGGAAAAACGGTTATATTGTTTAGAAAATCGTTATAAATTTTTAAAACAGTTATACAGTTTATGAAAGCAGTTACACAGTTTAAGAAAACTGTTATACAGTTTTGGAAAACTGTTATACAGTTTAAAAATACTATTATACTACTGTTAATGAAAAATTAATTAAGATAAAAATATTTAATTAGATATTAATTTTTATTTTGTAATAATATTTTTCTATATTTTCCCATAACTTTATAACATTAACTTAAAACCATAGACTCTCAATTAACAGTTCTCTTTAAACAATTAATCTAACTTCTTAAGATTATCAACAATTTAATATTTGCATGGTGTTTTTTAGAATGACTTTCTAATATTAAATACTTAAGAAAAATATTTTTTTATTAATTTAAATTAAGAATTTGATGTTAAAAAAAACTACCTAAAATTTATTTCAATATTTCATTCTAATAAATGTGTTTTTGAGTTTGTTATCTGATGATTTTAATCATAAACATTAAGAGCATAATGTGAAATAAAAATGACCCGCATTTTTTTCTTCTTGGATATAAATTTAATACACTTCCCTTATTAATAAATATGAAGAACTATTAAAACAGCAGACGATTAACTAAAAACTTCCGTAAAATAAGGAATTAATGTTTTAGTTTGCTTTTTATGGGAATTATCAATCAATTTATGGTTATTAAAAAAAAGAAAATATAATTTTAAATAGGAATAAATGATAAAAAATAACATAAAAATTATTAAAAAAATTATATGAGAAAAAGTTCTCATTATTTAAAATTAATTATAGAAATATGTGATGAAGACAAAACAAACGAAGCACAATTTAAATTGCATGATAGATTTCGAATACCACTTTAAAGATGGCTATAAAGGGTGATAACGAGAAAAATTTGATGATATTTTAAAACGAGTATAAGAGGCTAAAAATGGTTGAAAATAAAATTATCGTGTTCCCGCTTTGAGATAAAACTTTATATAAACTATTTATTTAAGTAAATTGGTACTTTCTATAAAATGTAAAACCAAAAAAAAACAAGATCTAATAGAAAAAAAAACAATAGAGCTTCCTAAGAGGCAAAATTAATTCCCACAGACCAATTTAAAGTTACTGTTTAATTTAATAATAACAACTAACAGTTGTTGTTAGAGTTTTAGTTAAAGATATTTAATACTTAAAAAACATCTTAGCAAGAGAGGCCAAGCCAAAGTCATTTGGGTTGGGTTTTGGTTTTTCTGACTTATTTCCCCCCCCACTTCCAAACATTTTTCAAACGGAAGTTTACCTTAGAAAAAACACACAAACAAAACCATTTTTTGGTGGCAGAAAATTCAAAAATTTTAAAAAGAAAGTAAATAAAACTTGTTATTTTTGTAATAAAAATAAAGAAACAAGAGAAAAAGAAATTTTATAAAAAAACACCAGTAGTAAATAAAAAATAAAAATTCACACTTGAATTGTGGTTAATTTTTATTAAAAACAAAAACAAAAAAAACTAGATTAATAATGGTGGTACAAGTCTAAAAAAATATATATTAAACAACTTCAAAATTAAAATTCAAATACTAACAACAAATACATTTGAAATGCCCTTATACTCTCAGTATAAGTAAAACAGTCAGTTACTTTACTAATACCAAGAACTGACAACATCCGGTGTGAATTAATAGCAAAACTAAGAATTAGTTTAGAGAAAAAGATTTATAGTTTATTTATTGTATTTCTGTTAAATTTTATTTCACATGTTATTTCAACAACATAAATTTTTTAGAACAGTTAAAAAATAAACTGTTATAATGAAATAAATAAGATTTATAAGTTAAGATTTATTGATTAATATTTTTTCAAAAAGATTTATTAAAGAAATCCCATTTAATTTTGAAAAGTGTTATAAAATTAAGATTTTAATTATATTTAAAAAAATTTGCAAAACTTTCAGGAAATCATTTTGAATAGTATAACAGTTTTGGAAATTTTTAAAAATATTGAAATGCAAATCTAAAAATTACATATTTTTGCCATCGAAAATTTATTTTTAATCGACACTGAAATTATGAAACTATTACACTTGTTAAATTTATCGGCATAGTTTTAAAGAAGTAATAAGATATATTTAGAAACTGTTATAAACAATTGCTTCAAGGAGATATAGTTTTATTGAAACTGATATATATATTTTTTAGGAATCATAAAATATTATTTATATTTGACAAAAATTGTATGAAAACAAAAAAGTGTTATACAAACTATTATACACTTATACAATAAAATATTTATTTCCAGAACTTTTCCTTAGAAAAACTAAGAGAGAGAGAGAGAGATTTGGCCTAAAATTCTAGTATAAAAGGTGAGATGATTTACATACGTTGATTTCAAAACTCTTATACTGCAAACACTTTTAAAATGATAAAAGTAGTGTTTATGTATACTGTCAAAGCTGTTATGTACTTTTGGATAAACTATTATATTTCATAAATAAGCTATTTAAAAAACTCTTATACTGTAAAATTTTTGAAATTATAAAACAGAATTTTATTTGTAATAGTTTATAATTAGGCTTTTGTATACAATAAAGTCTGTTCTGAAGTATTGAAAAATGCTGTTGGAAAAACTGTTCTAAAATCCTTAGGAAACTGTTATATTCCAAATATTTGCGTTCAAACTGTAAAAATAAGTATATTATTTTTTTCATTTTAGATTTTGTTTCGCTTAATAAATTATAATTTACTTTACGCAATATTTTAAAGAACTGTTATACAATTTTTGAAAACTGTTATACTTAAAAAATTTTTTTTTACTATAACAAATTATTTTATATTTTTTCATTTTAGATTTTTGCTTAATAAATTATAATTAATTGTATTTATATTTTTTTACAACATTTTTATTTTTTTTATCAGAAAGCAGAAAAAACCCAAAAAAAGTAAAACCAAATTTATCCTTTTTTTCAATTAATTTTTCAATACATTTTTTATGAGTCGGTATTTTTTCTCTGTTGTTGTGTTATAATTGTTTGTGTTTTTTATTCCTTTTTCTTATTATATTCCTTTAAGCATTTATAATTTCTTAGCAATATTTAATTTCAGTTTTTTTTTATCAAAAGTATTTCAACTGCGTTTCTCCCCCATAATTTTTAATCATAATTTTTCATTGTTACAAAACACAAACTTTCAAACAAATCATTATAAATAATGTTATTTTTTCATTATTATTAACAAAGGAAAAATATAAAAAAAAATAAATATTGTAAACACAGTTTGCCTTTCCTTTTGCTCGACATATTGCAAACTTTCGGAATATAAAAATGTATCGCCTTAGAAAAATTATAACAATCGATCTAAAAGGGTTTATTTCTTGTTAATAAAAAAAATTGGACCATTTTTTTCACCCTTTTCTTGTTTACAGTCTTTGTTGTTTTATTTGGTTCTTTAAAAGCAAAAAAATTTCATTTGTTTTGGTAATTTTTTATTAATTTTTTTTTGTTTGGCTTTTTATAAAAATATATTTTTTCTATCACGGTTTTGGTTTAATAATATTTTTTTGTTATTTTTTTCGGCTGGTTGATATTTAATCGCCTTCGATACGCTTCGTTTTAGTTAAAAATTTCCTTCTTAATGAAAATGAAAGGAAATGTTGTAAGTGGAAGAAAAGAAAATATTTTCATTTTTTTTTAATTTTTCAGAGGAATAAGGAAGAAAGTGAAATTTGGTGGAGTTTTTGGCAGAACATTTGATATCCTAAAGTTTTTCCATTCTATATAGATAATACTACAGTTTCGACTATAATTGGATCTATAACCTCGTCTATAGTTTGATCTAATTTGGTATATAGACTCGAAAACAAATGTAGTGTTTAGCTTCGACTATAAAGTTTTTTTTGTATAGTGGAGGTAGAAACCTTCCTGTGTCATGAATTCTGCAGTGGTATTCCACAGTTCCTTTCCAGATAACATTATGTCTACCTGAGTTAATCGACGTATCAATTTTACTTTTCAATTCTTGCCTCAAATCTCCAAATCATAGTCATAGTCGTGAGTCATTACAGAGTCCTTTAAAAACGTAGTTCCTAAATTCTCCATGTCAATTCAGAAACTGCATTTTGTGATAGTTAGTTTCACCGTGTTCACGTACGAATCATTTTTCTATATCTGGTGCAAACTAATAGTTTCATAGTTATTCTTGGGGAGTTTATCCATCTAATTAAGTGTTATAACAGCAAAATATTTCCTTAGATCCTATTTCTTCTATAGATTCTTTTGCAATTTCCAACAGTCTATCCGAGATCCCCTTAGATTTTTTTCACTGCTGGTAACTATCTATTATAAAGCTCTTTTCAAAGTTTTCCCAAATGTATCCAGCAGACAAATCTGTCTGTTACTGTTTTTTTCACGCCTAGGAAAATTGTCCCTTTCGAAGACAATTTGTGAGTACTTTCGCAAATGTCTCTGGTTGGTCACTTTCAGAATTCTGTTTGGAATATCGTGCATATCATGTGTCCATTCTGAAACAGATTTATATAATTTCATCTGCTGATACTTTCACTATGACCCCATTGTTGACTTTTACGATTTTCCTTAGGAGTTGTGAACATGTTAAACTTGGTGTTCTCTGACGTTTTAGATGCGCCAATACAATACGATAATACGGTTCTAAATCCACTTCTCTACAATGCTCTCCTCTTTGCTTCTTTTTATCGTTGTGTTTAAACATCTCCCTGTACGCATTTGGCAATTTTCCTTTGGAAGGGTCGTCATTTCCTTTGGTATTTTTTTCGAGGTTCACATATTTTTTTGGTCCACAGGTAGTTTGGTTTCCTAATAGTCTGGTTTATAGCCTTGACAGTATCATAATCTAACCTCGATTATAGTTGGTTATATAGACTCGACTGCAGTCTGGCCTATATTGCCAACAATAATCTTGACTAAAGTCTGATATAAAATTTTAATTATGGGTTCGACTATACTTTATACAGCATAGTCTATAGCTTAGACTATAGTCTGGTCCTAAGCCTTGACTATATTTAAATATATATTTAGAAAAGTCCATTTTACTTAATGGTACCTCTGCGAATAAAGTATTGATCCACTCTTTCCCTAGATCTTATAATCCAGACTACATTCCGTTTAAGATCTCCGACCATTGTTTCGATTACAGTCCATTAAATGCGAAAAGAAATCATCATATTTCTTTGAACATTAACATTTTTACTTCCTGGTAGAATAATCACAAAAAACAGAAAAAAATTACACCAGTCAATCAATCATCAGTCATTTCAAACTACTACCACTATTCAACACACCAACACTAACATATGTTCCTCATATCTCCAAAAATATATACGATTTCCAAATATGAGTAAAAAGTCTGTAATCACTCAACGTAAAATTCAAATCAATCAAAAAAATACACATTTTTTTCGTTACTTTTTTTCGAAATTACTTTTAGATTATTTGAATTATTTGTATTTAATCTAAAGTATTGTTTTATTTCAAAGTCTCAAGTTTACGGAAATAAGATTAAGTTTTTCTTGATTTGTTGGTAATTTTTTTTTCACAAAATTTGTTATTTTTTCTGGGTTTTTTTTAGAAGATCGCGTGTTTGATTATTCATAGAATATATTGTTTTATATTTTTGTAGTTTGAAAGGAAGTAAATACTTTTTTTGGGGGGGGGAAGTTCTAATATTTGTTGCCGGTGAAAGAGTGGAAAAAAGAAAAAAGTTAAAAGAATTTATTTCCGTTTAAACATTGATTAGGGATTTGAAAAAGTTTAGAAATTGTTAGAAGAGAAACAAAATTAATGTCATTATCTCTGTGAAAATCTTTTAGTAATCTTTTTTCTGATTCCATGTATATTAACGGATGTAGAACGAATTATATAATCTTTGATAGTCTGAGACAATTGTCCTAACAACATCTGAGATAATCCACTGAGTATATAATGCACTATATCCTCGACTAAAGCTTGATCTGTTACATCAAGTATATATACATTTGTAGCCTCGACAATAGTCTCATTTATAATTTTATAGCTTCGACTATAGTCTGATCTAAAGCCTCGTCTATAGTTTTATCTACATTTTGATCAGTAGCTTGGACAATTGTATGATTAATTGTCTCGGTTATAGTCTGATGTATATATGTTTGCTTTAAGCCTCGACCATATTCAGTTTGATATACTATGTATATATTATATAACTAAAGATCGTAATAACCTCAGTCCGATTTATTTAATTAACCTTAGTCTGATCTATAGCATCGACTATAGTCTCATTTTTAATCTCTATTCTTGACTATAGTCTTACTGCAGCTCCGTATATAGTCATGTCTATAGTTTCGACAATATACGCTGACGTTGGCAGACAATCCACAAGAATCGGTATTGGGTCCACTATTATGGAATACAATGTACAACGATGTTCTAGAGTCCAATATATATATCAAAGGATGCAAAAATTGTAGGACTTGGGATGACATTGTGATTACTGTTTCCGTAAGATATATTGATGAAGTCGAACTTAATTCGAACGAAGTAGTCTGAACTACTAGAAACTGAATGAAAATGCTGGTCTAGAGTTAGCAGGTCATAAGACAGATTTAGTGTTAATAACAAGTGTATTGAAATGGAAACGATTTAGGAGGCACGAACTGACCAACAGAAGGTTGTCAGCTTTAAAAATGAAGTGTACATTATGGAAATTTCAATATATTATAAGCTATAAGCTCTGCCTGTATGTTGCTCCTTTTGAACAATTTCGGATGAAGGAGTACAAGTAATTGCAGGAATGATTCCACTAGAGAAACTGGCTAAGGAACTAAACGACCAATGCAGGAGAGGTGGAGCTTTAACACCTTCGAGAAGAAAGTTGGAATGGAAACACTCAATACAACAGTGACAACGTTGGACGTTCAAGCTATTACCGAAAGTAGTCGCTTGGTTATATAAATGATATGGAGAAGTAAATTAATATCTAATGCTGCTTCTAGACAAATTCCCACCCTGCGATGCAATATCCTTGTGGACAGTTTCGCAAAAACATTGAATATTGAAGGAGATGGCTTTAGTCGGCATGAATTCGACGTGGTTGAAAGATCATGGGTGTCTTAATCAAGATTTACGCTTCTTGAGCGATCAAAAGCCTCGACAATAGTGTAATAAATAGTATGGTCTTTAGATTCGTCTGTAGTTTGTTCTATAGTTTTGACAATATCCTGTTCTATTACCTGTTTTATATTCAAATTTGTCTCTCTATTATCCTGTTTCTTTCTCTGTTCCATTTTGCAAATCATTGACCTGTTCATATCTTCTTATTACGGGGTCGCTTAATTTTAATGTAATTTTCATGTTTACTTTCTTAACATTCCATTGCTTTTTGCCGTTCTATATGTAGTTTTAATTGAAAACAACAAAATTATACAACTAATTTATGCATTCATTACAATTATCTATTTTTATTTTTTTCAAACGAAAAAAGAAAAGAAAAAAAACACCGAAAGGTAAAAATAAGCAAAAATGTTGATGGAAAACGAAAAATAATAAGTTCAAGAACTTTCAGTTGTATATTGAAATTTTAACAAAACAAAATTAACATTCGAACTCGATTGTAATGGAATAAAAAACAAAAATCTAAATATGTAATTGTAGGTAAGAAATGTGTACTACTGCCAACAGCCACTGTCAATGTTTGAATGCTAAAGACAATATTAAAGTGGCGCGAAAAACCGCGAATTCTTCCCCAATATTTACCTTAAAACTGAAAAGCAAAAGCGACAACAACAAATACACTTATATCCATATAATTTTAAACAATCATTAATTGCGGCAGGTGAGGTGAACTCATTCGTGACAGATTATAGTAACAATAACAACAAATATAATAAAAACAACAATATTACAAATATATTACATATCAAATAATAAAATGCCATTGTACTCGATGTGTCTGTAAGTCTGATGTGTCTTTAAGAATTCTTCCGTTTTCTTCTTTTTTTTTTTTTGTTTAATATTTTTTGGTTATTTTTTTCTTTTATTATTTAAAGTCGATTGCATGTTTCGTGCGTAGCAAAAGACTTTTATTTAAAACTACAAGTATGTGAAAAAAAATATTTTTCTTATTGTCTTTTTCCAGTGAAACAATTATTTTTTGTATTTGGTTTCTTTCTTTTGCGGATAAATTTGTATTGAATTTAATTGTTCGTTTTCAATGTTTTTGAATTGAATTATAAAACGAAAAATAATATAAAAAACAACAAATTTTGACGCTTTGCTGTTGAGCTTGAAATTTGTGAAAAAAGGAGTAAATCAGCAAATTAAAATTAAATAATGACAAACTTTAGTTATAGTTGAGTGATTTTATTTTTCTAGCAAAGCAAAAGCAAGATATAATTTACACTTGAAGAAAAACGTCTGGTCTATAGTCTTGTTTATGGTCTAATCTTTAGCCTTGACTTGGGTTCTGGTCTTTAGCCTCGTCCAAAGTTTATCTACAGTCTACAGATCACACTGATAATAAAGCTGTGAATGTGTTTTAACTATAGTATGATATATTGCTTTGGATATAGTCTGATCTATAGCTTCGATCATAGCCTGATAAATAGCCTCAACTATACTCCTATCAATTGAATTGACTATAGTCCGACAACAGTTTAATCTATAACATCGAATCTTGACTACAATCTTACTGCAGACTCCTTTATAATCCGGTCTATAGTCACGTTTATAGTGTCGACTATAGAGTTATCTAAATGACGACGGAATAATAAATTATAGGCGTCTCAAAAGGACCGGTACTGGGTCCACTTTAATGGTGTAAACGTATTCTAGAGACAGCTGCTGCTCTCTATGTATTCACATCATTCACTTCCTCATTCCTCTATCTTTTTTTTCGTAATCAACTCCGGTTAATCTGTGGATTATGGTCTCTGTTTTAGTCTTTGTAGAAGATCTTTACATTTAGGTTGGGATACAGGTAATGACAACTGGACCACAAACTTAACTATAGTTTAATCTATAGTAGAGTTCAGTCTCATATCTTCAGCGAGATTAGAATAAAGTACATTCTGTAAAGATTTATTCCTGTTAACTTCATTTTGATTCAAAATTTTTAGCATTTCGTTTAGTCCTTGGACTAAATGATCGTCTGTAGTGTTTAGAATATTTAGTATAAACATAATTTTTGGATTATAATCTTTATTAGATTATTTTAATTATAGTTTTTTTATAGTCATTCTATTACAGTCTCAAAGGAAACCTGTGGTCTTTAGCCTCTGTAGTCTCTAGAGTGAATATTTTATTTATATTCTGTAGACTATAGACTCATTAATAACGAATGGGATCTGTTCTGATATGTGAAGGGGATCGGAAAATTATCTTAAGACGATGATCGCAGTTTAATGTTTATTAGCTGATATTTTGATTGGTGACTAATGTGACGTTAATAAAATTATTTTTGCCCAACGCTCTACTTAATAAAATATTGTATTTGATGTGGCAACACTTAGAATCGATCTTTCGTAAAAGCAAAACTTAAATTTGGACAATTTGGAATTTTTCTCACAAACACATTTATCTAGTTTAATATTAAATTCAGCTAGTTAGTGTTTACCTAATTGTCCTCCTATTTACCTCACACACACTAAATCTCATGCTATTTATGTTTTCTTCTTCTTCTTTATTCTCAATTTTATGTTGAGTGCAGTCTGTTAGTGAAATGTTGCCATTTTCATTAAAAATACAAAGCAAAATACAAAAAAGTAACAATGATTCTGTAACCTATAAAGAAAAATCGTTAAAAATCCATCATCATCAATTTTTTGTTATAAAAAAAAATTTCAGCTTTTTTTATTTCTCCTTTTTTCATTCCCAAGTCATGTTTGGAATGATACTTTAATTTTTTGTATTTTTTTCCTTTTTGATGATCATAAAAATTGATTTAATACAGACACTAAGATAAATAAATTGAGTGAATTGGTCTTGGTCTTAGTCTGTGGTCACAATATATGTATTTTATAAGGCTCAAACATAATTTCGATTTCGAATTTAATGGCGCTAATAAATGACAAGAAAAATAAGTATTAATGGATTTAACAAATAAAATTGAATTGTTAAGAATATTTATAAGGTACTCATTGCATATGTTTGCTGGGTTATTAAAAGCTATCAATCTATGAATGTTTGTCCTGTTTTTATGTTGTCAAATATAACCCCCTTTTTCCAGAAGAGAAAATTTTGTAATGATGATCAATACCAGAAATATTTAGCATAATTCATTTAAGGAATGAGATCGAAAAATTCTTAACATACATATGCTTTAAGAGAAATAGAACCACTAAACTTACAACTTTAATTTGCTTCTTATTTGAATAAACTTATTATGAAAATTTACTAAACAAGATCTATAGTTTGTTTTAAACCTTTTTCGGAAACCCTTCCATTATCTTTTACGGTACTTTCTGTCACTTTGTTCAAACAGGTAGTCCTCCGTTTAAAATCTAATACACTTTTGAATACCGTTTTTTGTGCTCTTCAATTCTCTTTTAACAAGAGCTTAACATCTCTCCACTGACCTTAGCTTCGTGCAGCTCCAACTAACCTATCTTGGTACAAATACCACCACTCAAGGGCATGTTTATCATGTAAAAGGATGCCAAGTCAGGCCAAAAATAAGTAGACACATTATAAAGTCTTATGAATGGTAACAGCCTTTTTTGTACACATTCCTTGAAATACATTTCGGTATTTATAAGAGCCGGTAGTAACAAATGATTGGCAGCTTCATGTTGCTTACCATACCAAGAACTTTTTGCGAAACTTTGCCTGATTTTGGGTCCTAGAATTTTATTCATATTTCCTTGAGCATGTTTTTGGCCTCTTATTTTGTAGCAGCGTTTATGTCAGGAACTTTTTGAGTATTGTATGTTTTTAAACCTGCAATAGCTTTAACTTTTCGTTCCAAATAGTCCGAGTACTAAGCTAACCGAAGGGATATGTTGGGAGCTCTTTTGGAAATATTTTTTATAAACATCATGTGGACAAGTTCTCTAACAACAGACAAGTTCTTCTAGTACCATTTAAATAATATTTAGAACTGTTTGATGGCAGACCTGTAAATGCTTAACCAAGTTTTTGTGGGACCAAGTGGGGTTTTGTTTAATTTAGTACACACTTTTCTGTCACTCATTTTAATCAGATTGACAATGTATTCATTTGTTTGACATTTTACATAACGCATTAAGAATTTTTCGATCTCACTCCTTATATAGAAGAAAGAAGACTGAATTGCAGAGTTTTTGTAGCTGCTGCTGTAGTGTTTGCATATATGCAAGGGTATTGCAAATTGAATGCAACGACGCGACTTTATGCTTCGTTGATCATTTTAGCAGTCACTCGTTTATTTATTCGTATTTATATTGTAATAAAAAAATATTGAACTATGCAGAATACACATTTATTATATTTATAGAATTTTATACCCAAAAGATTATTTAGCACTGATAAGAAATTTCAAAAAAAAAATACCACAAAAAATACATATTTGCAACAAACGCCAACTAACAAACCAGCCACCACCACTGACACAACACTATCATACAAATCATCATCATCATCATCATTTTGCAATGTAGGAAATTCTCCCCCTTCTGATTAAATAATTTTTTGTCTCGCCATCGCTTGTTACAATTCTTTTCATTTCACTTTTTTATATATTTTTATTATCATTCAATTTTATATTTATGCTGATGGTCAAATGGTGGTTACATATATAACTGAACAAACGGGCTTTGTTGCAATATATTTTGCAATTTCTTGTTGCATTATTGCATGCCAAAAGTTGTTGTTGCTGTTCTTGTGGTCAATTTGTTTAATTCGAGCATGACTCAAAATGTGAAAAAAAAACCGAATACTTAATACTTTTGCGAATATTCGCATATTTTATTTGTTCAAATGATCATTAATTATATTGAATATTATTTAATTTTAGCCTTAATATCAAAGAGGGGTTCGTTATAAATGGAATTAAATTAATTTACATACTTTATTATGGAATTATTTAATGATAAAAATGGAATTGAATTAAAAAAATTAAGAATTTATGACTTCAAGGAAAATAATAAAATTACTAAAAAATAATATTTTTTGATTAAGAAAATATACATTTTCAGAAGGGTTATAATATGATTATTATTATTATAGAATTGAGTTAAAAGCTTTAAATTATGAAAATGTGGTAATTGTTAATATTAGGTGATCACATAAGTATCCCAACATCTAAAGCCAGATAGTCAGCGTAATTTAAAGATAGTGAATTATAGTTTCAGCTATAGTCAGTAGATTATAGGTTCATCTCTGGCATATGTAGTGGTTTCATCTATAGTTTATGCATTAAAGTATCATCTATAGTCTATTTAATAAGCTTCATTATTTTGTGAACTACAAAATCATTTCTAATGTGTGAAATGCAGTCAATTATTTAGAATATGTAGAGTTTAAATACAACAGTCAAATATATGATATGTGGACTATAGTTTGTGGGCTGTACATTCAACTTTAGTTTGTGGACTATAGTCTCATCTCAAGACTCTGGAGTATATTCCCATATACAGCCTATGTGGACTCTTTCACATTCTATAGATTTGATTATCTACAGACTGTGTAATATAGCACTATTATAAGCTAAGACTGACGACTATAGTCTGCGATCTAAAGACATCTTAAGTCTGTAGTCTACAAGCACATTTATAATTTGTGTACTATAGTCACATCTATTGTATATGGACTATAGTCTAATCTATATTCATTGGTCTGTAATTAAATCTAAAGTCCTTGGACTTTAGTCTAATTTCTAGTCTGTGAAATCTAATAATATCTATTGTCTGTGGACTGTACTATCTGTGAACAAAAATTAAAATATCTTTAGTCTGTAGATTGTTATATGAGTGTGCAAAAATATGTTGACTGATAACTCATTTATAGTCTGTGGACTTTGAAACTACCTGTAGCTTATAGACTATTGATTTAACACTCAGTGCACAATAGTCTCTTTTGTAGACTTGGAAGCTAAGAAGTGAGATCGAAAATTATTTGATTTCTTTTTCGATCAAGTTGCCTGTGTAAGTTATTATTATATAGCTCCGGGCGGCTCTTGGTACAAATGGCACACTATTGCTTTTGTATCACTCAAGACTTGTTAACCATGCCAAGTCAGACCAAAAATAAGTGGGGTGCACTTGGTATTTGAGACCAAGAGAGCCAAATCCTTCAAACCATCCGAAGCTAATGTCAGTGGAGAGATATTGGGCTCTTGTGAAAAGAGAATTGTTGAGCACAAAAGTGTGGTAGATTTTATATGGAGAGCAAAGTGACAAAAAGCACTATAAAACGTTAATATTTGAATGTTAAGAATTTTCAATCACACTCCTTACTTTCTTAGAAATTTGGACTAATGGGACTTTCTGTGGTATGTGCGCTGCAATCGGCTGACTTATAGGCTTAACAGTAGTCTGTGAATTATATCAATCCTCTGTTTGGCTTCATAATTAATATTAAACATTTTTAATAGTTCCAAGCTGGACTTAGACTTATTCAACTATGTAGTTTTTGTTAAATTTTCCACTGAATTGTATAATTTATTTAAATTTATTTAATTTTCTCCCCAAATTTATGACATTTAGTAAGCTGAATTTGGCTAAAAACGCACATAAATAACTATTATTTAATTTATATAATGTTATTTAGGTGTTTTAATTGTTTTCGTTATAAATAAATGTTAATAAAATTTTTTTGACACTGCCATCAGGTCTCTTATATGTATTTTAATACAAATGTGTGATGTTCAATGTAGCATGAAGTGAAAAAACACAGAAAAAATAATATCAATTGAATTGTTTTGACTTCATTTGTATTATTTGTTTTAACACATTAATTGTTATTTTAGATGGTAACTACTCGTCTTGACGAGTTTTTATTATAACCAAAATATAAATAAAGTAAATATAAAAATAAAATTAATTCTGTTGAAAATGCAAATTTAATTTAATTGTATTGAATTCAATTGAGTCACCATCAAAAACGATATTAAAGTGAATATAGTAGACAGGATCAAGACGAATTTATAACACTATACAGTATTGAAGATTCGGTAAGCACTTTAGTCATTACACCACTCCTTCCACAGCTCTAGAGTTGAGAGAGAGAGAGGAGAGAGAGTAGGTACAAATGAGAATTTGTGAGGGGATCTTATTCTTTCAACTCATTGTGGTGTCCTTGTTTCCATTTAATGTTTCAAATATCGATCTATAACTCATTGTTTAATGCAAAGATTTTGTTCCAAATCGGGATTCAAAATTATAAATAATCTGCTCAAATAATATTGAATTAGAATAATGGTTTCCCTTTTTAAGTTAAAAGTTTAATCAGATATCGGCCTGTAACTAATGTTCCACTAATCCAATTTTATTAGTTTTATACTCCAAATTGAGACAGAAAAAATGAAATGGTTACATTTAATAGATCGACTTAAATTTAAATTCTTTGCGTCACAAACGGACTGAACACCTTAATGTTCTTCTCATTCGCTTGGTGTAGCATTTGAGGATATAAAAAATACTTCAATAGTAGTCTATATGTTAATAATGTTAAGTATTTAGTTGATATTGGTTCCATTCGATGATTATTTGAACGTAAAAGAAGCGGAAGACCATTGTGATTGACTTTTTATGATCATTTTTTATTTTGTTTCTTTTTTATTTTTATTTTAGTTAAATTTTATAATAAAATTGTAAAATGTATTTCAATGACTACTGAGAGAAAAAGTTTTAGCTTTTTTTTTTTTAGTACGAAAACAACCACATAAACATGACTTTTACATCCGGTCTTTTGTGTTGATTATGAATTAAACTTAGCTGATTGTGTGAGTGTGTGTGTGTGTCTGTTTGAGGGAACTGATCATTTGTGGAACTTTTTATTTTATTTAAAAAAAATGTTTATTTTATTGTTGATTGTTTTTAATATGTTTTAAAAGAATTTTCTTCTTGTTTTTGTTGTATGTTAATGATGATGATTGATTTGTTGTGTTAACAATTAAAGTCTGGTTTATTTGGTGTGAAATTTCACACCGTTATGCATAAATGATTTCAATTAAAACTTTAACTTTCTAGCTCTCCAAAAGGGGTCTCCAGTGGACCTGAAATTTTTAGCGCGAGTTCTTTTTTTTGTGTTAAAGCAAAACACCTTCTTTACTCTGGTATTAAATAAAAAATTTTCCTTCGTAGTTTTTTTCTTTTACAGCTGTAAAATATAAAACTGATCACCTTCTTGTTGTTTATTCGAGATCATTAAAAATCATTTAGCTGCTTCTTCAACTACTTGAGTAGTTTTTGTGCAGCACGTGCTGGTTAATTTCATTTCCATTTTAAGGAGTTTAATCTGTTTGGTCAATTGTTTGTCTATAATGAAATGATAATAACAGCACTTGCATCATACGATTGTTGAAATAGTTATCAACACAGCTGCCCTGAACTCTTGGGTTTCTCTGGTAACCTTAGCTTTTGTGCACCTTTGGCAGGTGGGGATGTAAATGAATTGTAAAAAAAAATAGTAGAAATATTAATGTTTACAGGTGTAAGAGAGGGGATGTAATTTCATTAATAACATATTTTCCTTGCTGTATAATTCATAATTTCTGCTCACAGGTAATTAGAGTGAATTTAGATTAAGAATCCAAAACTTAGTTGTAAATGCTACTGAAACTAAACCAAATCCTTACAGATCACACTATAAGTTGCTATCAGATGATTGGAATATGCACGCTTTCCAGGATCTTCGAGCGTTTTTAGTAATTTTCGAAAAATTCTGCATCAATTTGTGGTACAGAGTTTCAGCAACATTTTTTAGTAATACGAGTTGGAGCATGTCCTTTATATCACACGCAACAACAAATCCATTTTGTAATTGTAAAGTCTCTATGATTTCTTGGTCCTTTATGTCGAAGTTCATGGCACAAAGAATTTTTGTGCATGATATTTTGGTTCTTCGAAACGGATTTTATTAAATACAGTTAACAAACTTTGTTTTATGTTAAAAATAATTTATTACAAAATTTTGTTTACAACTACTTTTATATTTTAATTTATTTCTTCGTTATAAATATGTTATTTAACCTAAAAATAAAATTAATTTTATGTTTATTTTTTTGTGATCACTTTATATTTATTATTTTATTTGTTTTTCTTAAGACATCTGTCAATGACAGTTAACCTGTTTATTACTCAATAATCAATTGTCATGTTAACTCAACAATATTTGTCATTTTGGCGCTGTTTTGTTTGTATTCCTTTTTCTTTATTTTTCACTAATAAAGAAAATTTCACCTTTCACTTCCGTAACTAGGTTGTCTCTTCTTTTTCTTAGGTTCTATTTTTTATTATAGACCAAAGAAGAAAAAATATTGTTAATTACTTTTTTCCTTGGCGATGTAAAACATCTTCATGCTGTCAATAATTACAAGAGCTAGAAACACGAGCTACATCACCCTCAAAGACAAAAGAGAAAATTTTCTTAAAAACATACACCTGTAGTTCAAATATATATTTATGATCATTAATTTATGTCCAATGACCTCTACTACGAATACATATTTAAAATAAAGTGACTTTTTCATAATGCGAATATTTAAGAAATTTTCCTCATTTTCTTGGTTGTTGGAACCCCCATGTAAATTGTAGTATTTTTTAAAAGTCATCAAAACCCTCATCATTAGCGTCTTAGTTTTGGCTAGAAGAGTATACTGAAGAGAGAATCATCCCTATTTATGGTATATTTCTAAACAGCTACCACCAATCAACCACCATCATAATTATCATTATCATTATGTTGGTCATCGTGATGATCTGTTTTAATCAAAAGTAGGGAGTTTCGAGTAAAAAACAAAAATATTTTAATTGAACTGGTATTTTTTTCTTGGTCTTGGTCTGACTAACTGACAACAAAACATTTTCTTGATGTCTTTTGGTGGTTAGTTTGAGCTTCTGGTTGATTGATTTACTAGACCGAGGACCTTTGCATGAGAATTTTGTTCCAATTTAGCGCGCGCTCAATATTTAGTTGTTGCTCTTAATAACTTGTTGTTCCTTTTGCTGGCGGAATTTGTTTATAAAATCCTCAGGTGTTTTCTTTTTTTGTTTTTATTAAAACATTTGATCGTGTATTTGTTATTGTAATTTGAGTATTTGATGTAGCGGTTTTTTAGTTGTTATTTTTACACCTGTCTGCGTGTAAAAATTCAACGGTTTTTCTGAGGGTAAAACTGTCAATTTTGGTATTTATGTTGTATCACATTTTTATTTCATTTTATACAAAATACTTTTTAGTTTATTTTTCAATTTATTTCTATATGAGAGAGAGAGAGAGAGTGTTATTGGTGGTCTGAGATCTTGTCTGTTGATCTTTCCATGGCATTGAACATGTTAATTGCTTGTAAAGTGAAATTTTCTAATTTACATAAAAATTATTTCATTAAAAATAATTAGCAAATGAAGAGAGGGTAAAACTAATTCAGAAATTTCAAAACAAATATTTAAATTTAAAATGATATTAAATTTAATAACGGCTGAATAAGAGCTAAATTAAAAATTAAGACCAAGAATCATATAGATTTTGGCATTAATATGCGGCGGAATATTCCCCTCCCCACCCACAAGTTTGAAAGGTTCAGAAAGCATTTTTTCTATTTACGCTGCAGCTGTGAAGTTTTACATATCTCCAAGAGATACTTGACTCACTACGGCAGACTTGAGGATCTCTTCCATTTATTTCCATACCCATGTTGAAAATATCGTAAGCAGAATATCTTGTGAAAGATTCTGAGGTATTTGTAAGGCTTTTCCTTGACGGTAATCTAAACCTTTCCGTATTACAAAGATACAAGCTTGGAGCGCATGAAGCTTTCTTGATATTTCTCTGAAGGAATAGAAGGTTCATCTAGTAAATAGCAGAGTTATCTTTTATGTTACCTTTGATGCAATACTCCATTGTGAGGAAAGCCGATTCTTGTCTATTTACAGCAACGGAACGCTTATGTAATAACATATGTCCAGAAGCAGCCACTAGGAGGAAGGATGTTACCTACAAAACTTTAAGTTCGCCAATGCTTGATAAGTGTCAAGAATACCCTGATAATCGTGTGGAGGGTTTTGAATAGACTTGAAGTGGAAGAGGATCCCCTTGGTTCACCAATTTTGTACCGATTAGAAGCCTTAATTTATTATTGCAACTACTGGAAGAAAATATGTTTCAACTAACAGCAATCTGGTTCCACCATGAGGACCGAAAACTCATGTTAACTAGCATACAGTCAATTATTATTGCAGAGTATTTTGATTTTGCACACAAGATTACAAAATTCAGTTTTCTCTATAAAAAAAATCCAAAATAGAACGATATCGCGATGTGTTGTCGAAATAGGTTTTAGATAAATTATATTCAACAAATAAGTAATAAGATCTTCCAAATTTAAGTAGTTATACACTAAAGTAAAATATTTACCAAGATTTTTGGAAAAAATTTTACTAACATGATCTCTAGTGCTCTATAATTAAACTAATAACTCGATCCGGCTCTGATCACTTTGATGCGATAATAACGACAAGAACAAGACAACAGTGATAAATGATATTCTACTAGGCAGTTTTGATGATCCATAATTTTAACCTAAATGAGCTTGAAGACGAAACTTATAGATCTTGAGATAGTTTCGCTTGACATGATCAATCTGGTTTCGCTACTTATCACCTCTACAGATCGGTACGATTATGTGATGTTTGACATTTTTACTGTAACTTCATTTAATTCAATTAAAAATTTACTTATTAATAAAACTCGTTTTAATTGAAAATCATTTTTATATATTTTAATTTTTAAAATAAACCGAAAAACGTGTTAATATTATTTAAATCTATAAAAACAATTTATAGCGGAAAATAACAACAGTTTTTTTTTTGCTGAAATAAAAAAATTAAAAAAAGTTTTAATTGAAATAAATCATTTCAATTTAACTTTATTTATTAAAATCATAAAACACACACACAAATCATATTAACTTGTTAATAAACACAAATTTATTTAAAACATTTCAAAACAGGTAGAGATTTATTTATTAAAATAAAACAAACAAACAAACAAACAAATAAAGAAAATATAATGAAAATAAATATTAATATACACCTTTTCAAGTCTATCGGTTGTCTCTTTTTTTCTTGTGTTTTAAAGAAAATTAAAAAAAATCAAATGTGATTGGTTGTTTGTGATCTTTTTATTTAAAAGTATTATTACGCAGACATTTATAAAACCCAGCAAATACAGACACTTTCAATGAAATACACTAATAAGTTTTCTATAATAAAAATTATTATAATTATAATCATTATCATTATTATCATAATGATGACAAAATATAATGATAATGACAAAGAAGACGATCATTAGATTTCGTTTGAAAAAGTAACTAAATAAGAGAGTCTCCAAGTGTATAGTTTTAGCACATGTTAATAAGTCACCTTAAAGAATTTATATATAAACGAGGGTGGTCTTAGAAGTTTAAAAATAGTTTCAATATGTATTTTGAAATTTTCCTTAAAAACACATTTTTAATAGACAAATAACTTTATGTTTTGCCTTTGTTAATTTTTTAAGGAGACCTTCTCGTATCATCCTCCTTTAGCTGTAAATATACTCTATACTGGCTTAACAAAAACAATTAAATTTATTAACAAGCTTTTCAAACTTAACAAAAAATTATAAGAAAAAACAAAATCATAATACCCTACAAACAAGCATTTCTAACTTACAAGGGAAATATTCAAAAATTCTAGAACTGAACTAGAATCTGAACGAGAAGCTAGAACTGACGGAGCTGAATTGGAACCTCAACTAGAGGAACTGGAACTTCAACCAGGAACTGGAATTTAAACTTGGACCTGGAACAGAACCTAAAATAGAACCTGAAGTGGAACCAGAACTACAACATGAACTAGAATCTGAACTAGAAGCTGAACTAGAAGCTGAACTAGAAACTGAACTAGAACCTGAACGAGAAGCTGAACTAGAGCCTGAACTGGAACTTCTACTAGGAACTGGAACTTGAACTTGGACCTGGAACAGAACCTAAACTAGAACCAGAAGTGGAACCAGAACTACAACATGAACTAGAATATTAACTAGAATTTGAACTAAATCTGAACTAGAACCTGAATTAGAAACTGAATTAGAATATGAATTAGAAACTTAATTAGAAACTGAATTAGAACCTGATTTAGAACCCGAACTATATCCAGCACTAGAACCTGAATTAAAACCTGAACTAGAACCTGAAATACAAAATAAAACTAGAACCAAAAGTAGAACCTAAAGCAGAACCTGAAGTGGAACCAGAACTACAACATGAACTAGAATTTGAACTAAAATCTGAACTAGAACCTGAATTAAAACCCGAACTAGAACCTGGATTAACACCTAATCTAGAAGCTGCATTAAAACCTGAACTAGAACCTGAAATACAAAATAAACTAGAACCTGAAAAAAACTAGAACCTGAAAGCAGAACCTGAGCTAGAAACAGAGCGCATTAAATTAATTGTAGGGCATTTAAATGTCTACTTTTTTGACCCTCTCAAAAACATCTTCATTATAATTATTATACTTGTTTTAATTTAGGAGGAGTCGTGAAATAGAGACTAAAATAAATAATAACAAATTTCTGAAAAAAAGCAATAACAAAAACAAACACTAAAATTATGAATATGAAAAAATCTAATACAAACACACATATACCTCTACCTACAAATAGCAATAGCAACAACAAAAAAGAAGAAAATAAAATCACTACAGAAACTAAACTTTAACACACGAGTGGTTAAGGTATGATAAAGTCATGGAAGCTTTATTATCTTTATGTTTTTTTTATTTTTTTTTTTCTAGCTGAATTTGAAAAAAAAGTGTAGTTAGTATAAGTGTCAGATATTTCTGTGTATGTGTGATTTTAAGGCGGCATTTTGTTGTTTTTGTTATTGTTATGATATATATTTTATAAATTCATATGACAAAGTTTATAAGCAGCATAAGTTTACATACATATAAGTATATAGATATTTTTGTATGTCGTCGTCTGCTGTTCAAAATGACTGAACAAACTAACAACGTGACTTTGATGTTTGAAATAAGATTAGCCAGCCATTCAGCCAGCTAGAGTTGTTGTTGTTGTTGCTGTTATATACTATAGTCAGCTTTAAAGCTTTCAAAGAAAAACTTTAACGAAAAACCTACAACGGTGAGCCAGAGCATAAAGTCAAGAAGAAAGACAACAAAACAACGTGAAGATGTTGATGTATATGTTTTCCTAGTTATGCGAAAAGAATCAAAAGCCTGAAACACAGAAATTAATGAGTTAGAAAGAAAAAATATTAATCAGTTGTAGGTAAAGTTCCATATTTATTTTGTTTACAAAAAAAAAAAAAAAAAATGTTAAAAATTAAAAATCTGAAAAACTATAAAATTAAAAAGGGTAAATATAATTAATAACTCAATTCAGAGGCTGGAGTCATAAGAACAAGATGTGTTGAAATGTGAAGAGCAAACATTTATTAGCCACGTTTGGCACAAATAAGATAAGACCGTATTTCACTTCTAACTAAAACGTCAAATAGGCGTAGGAAAGAAGATTTAGGATTAATAAAAGAAGAAAACATTTATAGGACAATTAAGGCTTAACAAACATAATCAGCTATAAGAATGATAATAATTGTAAATAAAAAGCCTTAATAGTTCGCTGAATATGTTTTAAAGGATCCAAAATTGGTTGAAAAAGTTTTAGTTGGAAGTTTAAATGAAATGAGATTTATTAAAGTCATTTAAAATCTGAACTATGACTTGATCCAGAACTTGAACTAAAACCTTAACAAGAAAGAGAACCAGAACCTGAACAAGAACCTGAACTGAAACCTTAACTAAAACCTGAACTGGAGCAGGACATAGACTCTGAACTGGAATCCGAACTAAAACCTGAACAAGAAAGAGAACCAGAACCTGAACTAGAATCTGAACTGAAACCTGAACTAAAATCTGAACTGGAGCAGGACATAGACTCTAAACTGGAATCCGATATAGAAATTAAACTAGAACACAGATTAGAAAGTTAACGGAAGGAACTCCCAAAAAATAGATCACGGAAATTGAAGTTAAGTTTTCTAAAACAAAATATTCTTGCTGTTTAATAGATGAATGTTACAAAAGGCTTTATAAATAGCGAAATTAAGATTTCGCAATGTTGCAAATTATTTTTGACCAGACCTGGCATCCTGTCACTATGGTAAATATGGTATTTGTACCAAGAGAAAGACTTGACAGATTTTTAAAGAGCACAAAAAGCTTGTTCAAAAGTGTGATGATTTTAAACGGAAATAAGTGTAAGTGTAGTGGTCAGAAAATTTAAATTTAAGGTAGCTGAAGTAGATTGCAAATATTGAAATGTAATATTTCATTAAAGTCATTATTCAGCTAGCTGAATTACAATTTTATAGCCTATTTTATCATTTCAAACGATTTTGTTTATAAATCTTCTATATTAGATATATTCAGCTAGCTGAATTATTATTTTTTTAATATTATTTATATATAACCATCTATCATTTCATGCTTAAGTAGTTAAAATAAGTTTAAAATACATGTGTATTATCTAAAATAGTAAAAGCAAATTATGCTCTTCATTAAATATTCCCATAAATTTGTTGCATTAAAAGGAAAAAACCTTTTTTTTTGCGCTTGACTTGGCAACTTAACATGATATTGTTTTTAATACTTCACTATTTTCTCTATAACATTCCAGGTTATATGATTTTTTTCTGTTGCAGTTTTTTTTTTCATTTAACAAAAATTCTATTTATGTTTATTGTAATTATTTTATGATACAAAACATAAATTCTATCTATTATTACATTTTGTTGTTGTTGTTGTTATTATTATTGTTATTGTAGAATATTTAATAGAAAATATTTGCAATTTCATTGCACAGAATAATTACAATATAAATTTGTTTGAAAAGTAGCAAAGAACGTATATTAAAAACAGTTGGGGAACCAAACAGACGGACGGATGACTTTAGTTATTGTTTTATTTTTAAATATAATTTTGTAGATTATGAGTTTGGAAAAATAAAACTTGGGAGAATAAAATCTGCTGCCATCTTTGTTTTTTTTTCAAACTCATTATCAATTCAGCAATAATAATATTATAAAATTGTTGTAATATGGCAGAAAGAAGAAGAAGTCAGTGCATTTGCAAAAATGATGGAAAAATCGTTGGGTTGTATGTTTGCCAAACAGAAATGAAAAAAAACCATTCAAGCCAAGAACAATCATCATAATTAATAATAAATACTTGTAAAAATGTATGTAGACAACAAAAGTGTTTGAAAGAGAATATTTCTCGCTATGTGAGTGTATGAGTATGTTTGCTACAATAGGTGTGTTCGTTAAGGGAAAGAAAATGAAATGAGTTTAAAACGAAATTAATCTGAATAATAAAATAATGATTATATAATTTAATTTTTAATAGCTGTGTTCTCTCTTCTGTTCCATAGTAGTCAATAGAGTAAATAGCTTGTACTGAAGTGCATAGAATCTTTACTGGTATATTTTGGAACAATCTCCATCCAATCCAGGGAAGATCATAAAAACTTTGGGAACTCTGAACTGAAAACATAGCTGATCCATTCACTTATAATTAGAAGTCACAGGCAATCGTGCAACGTTTTTCAATGAAAGCTTAATCTGAAGTGCACAGAAAGATTTTAAAAGTTTTTTTCTTGAGATACTGGTCAGATAGACCTCAATTTCAATGCTGATGATTACATGCATAACTTGGAAACGCTGAATTGAAAAAACTAGTCTGAAATGTATGAAAAGCTCTTAAAAGTTTTCTATAAAGGCGAACTTATAGCACTCGTTTTTAATGCTGATGATCGTACAAAGGAAACCTTAAAACTTTAGATGTGATAAACTCGAAATAATAAGGTATGAAGAAACGCATACAACAATTTATATTGGCACTTGAAATTCTCGCTCAAATCAATTTCAAATATTAGAAAAGGTGCTAAATTAACATGAGCTTCATATGATTTATCATGGCTTAAGTAGGAAAATTTTATCTTAATCTATGGAAACTACAAGAATTCCGCTTTAAACAGACTTAAGAAGATCAAAAACTTTCAAATAAAGGGAAAAACGTTGTCTTTAGCACATTAGCGGGACATTTAGCGTTGTTTTCAGGAATCTTATTGAAGGAAGTTTGCAAGGAAAGCCATGTTTCATTCCAGTGTTTCGAAAATCTGGATTTTAATGTTGATGAATGTCTTACAAAGGTGTCCTTAAAACTTGTGATATGCAGATGCTAGAAGATGCTAGAAAACTTTTAACTTTTTTAACTTTCGGAACAACTTTTAAGCGAATGAATGCATTAGGAATGATGCCAAATGACATTGGTTAAAGCTACGAAATTATTTTGTCAACCAAATGAAGAAACTATGGAAAGTTTAAGATCTTTCTTCCGCGTATTCTCTTCGGTCTAACGTTAAGAAGTTTATTTGTCAGGCTCAAGTCTTTTTAAAGTACGAAATATTCGAAATCAAAACAATTTAATCGGGGAAATTGTATAAGAATCTTGGAATTTTTACCAGAGACCGAAGTATGGTAGCACGGAACCAGTAGATTTTGCTATATCAGAACTTATTCGAACATATCATATTGGACTGTTTGCTTTTATGAGGCTGGAAGAAGGTCCTGCTTCGTATATTATGATGCATTGCAACAAATTCGCTAATAGTATGATAGGAGATTGAATTGACTCAATGGTTTTCATCCAAAATATGTAAAATCCGAATTCTGTACCCATAAATAGAGGATATTGGGGTATTAGTTTGCGTATTGTACTCATCCGGTATTAAAGCCTCCGTCAACATTGCAGCTTAAAAATTTCTGTCCCTCAGTAGGGCTTAATATAGTCAGTACACTCGTTACTAATATCATTTTTCAATTTCTTATATAACTGCTCTCTGCTAAATTCAGATTTCCAGCAAAAATCGTTCATTAGAGCAAGAGAAACGAATTTGTATTAACTCCTCTTTTAAACAACAAAAAGGTATCAAATCTTTATTGAAATGGAGGGGAACTAAAAAGATACTTTATGTTATTTTTATTTCTTTGCATGGTTGAAGGTTTAATAATCATTCAGCCATACAAAAACTTAATAATGACTAAATATGAAAAAATATTGTAAAAATAATGGGAAAAAAATCTAAAAAGTTCAATTCTTTCTTTTCTTGCCAAACTTCCCAAGAACAAATAAACAAGTTAGAAAAAAATCAAATAACAAGTTAAAAACTCTCATACAATAGATATTCAGTCATTCATATCTTTAACGATCAAGAATATTTTTTACTAACGTTCTCTCTTTTTTTTTCGTTAAGAATTTTTGTCTAAATTATGGAAAAACAAAAAGAAAACATCATAGAATATAATATTTTATAAATATTTTTCCAACGTTTGTTATTATAAGTCATTTTGTATATAAGTTACATGTTTGTTCAGACATATGTGATGTTATATGTTCGTTTATTGTAGCATTTGGTTATGGCGTTTTCCGCATGACAAAAGAAAGTCAAACAAAGTATTTGAAAACATCGTCATCGTCATCGTCTTGTTATTGCTGTTGTTTTTCTTTTTTTTTTGTTTGAAGTTATTGTTGATGATACAAATAATCGCTGGCAGGTATCGTTTCCATAAAAATCCATAGAAATTTAAAGTTATTGAGAGAAAAAGCAGACAAATTTTTAGCAAAAAAAAAAACCCGAAGAGTTAAAGCAGCTCGTATGTGAGAACTCTAAACTGGTTGCAATAAGAAAAAGTTCTTCGTTAAGATTATTGAATAAATTTAACCCAAGAAGGGAGGTTTTTACCAAAGCCATTACTAGGTAAGGAGTTCTAAAATTTATTTATATCTACTTCCTGAGAAAGAGTTAAAGTTACCTTGAAGTTTCTATTATTGAAATTTTTCCTTAGTCTCTTTTTAAACTCCATTGCTCCATTTCCTTCTGCCCTTAACGGGTTAATGGAGTAATTTGCACAGATTTATGTTCAAAGTAAAATTATTATTATCGTATCGTTGTTTTATTCTATTGGCGTGTTACTTACAAGTATTTTTTTGTAATTCCATATTCTCTTATTTTTTGGCTAAATAAAATATTTTAGATAGAGACAGAAGCAGGGAACAATATATAGAGGAAAAATGCTTTCGAGCCATTACGTAACTTAATAATAAACAAGGGAATATAAAACAGGCACGGTACCCTATAAGAGAGAAATTGTTGTTTTTAAGCCTGAAGAAAGTGGTTGGCCTGAATATATCAACTCGTTAGTAAAAAATAAGTAGAATTATATATTAAGCAGATTTGTCTGAAGATCTTATTGATACCAAAGTTGTTTTTGAGACTTGTGTAGACATGACCAAATTTCGTGAAATTCGAAACTTAAAATAGGTCTCTTGGTAAAATACATTCATGTGATGTTTACGTGATGGTCACTGCACGAAAAAAAATAGCTAAAAACCGAGGAACGAAATTTAAGGTTCGCCCAAAATGAAGACAAATCGATTCTGAAGAAATTAAACGTCTTAAGTTCAGAAACTACTCGTACCTCTTCGAAACCACTATGAAGCAAATGTTTCTAAATGTCTTAACGAACCCAAAGTACCGCAAAATTTTAATATAAACTTTTCAAAAATCGAAGTACTTTTATAACAAAAAAAAATATAAAAAGAAGAAGTAGAAGAAAACAAGAAGTACAAAAAGAAAATTATGAGCAAATAAAATAGATTCGCGTGATAGAATAATGTTGAAATTATGATGATTACTAGTGTGATTGCAAATTATGAATAAAGTTAAACATAAAATATAGAAAATATAAAGGAAAAAATTCGTTATTTTTATTAAATTTTTATAACTTTATAGAACTAATAACAATACGAATGGTATGAGAAAAAAAACCGAATAAAAAAAAAAGAAAAAAAACTAAAAGTACCGGCAATAATATATATTCATATTATTTATTAGTTATTATTTAGGAAATAATAATTTTAATGACTAAAAATCATTAAACTGAAGGAAATTATAAAGTAAAAATATTAAGAAAAAATTATGAAATTAAACTTTTGAAAAGAATAATGAAATTAAATAACATAAAGAAGGTGTAATTCAATGTCTTACTGAATGGATTACAGGGTAATACTAAATACGTATTTCAAAAAATTCCGTCATTTGAAGAAAATTTTCACTTAATTGAAACTTTTCTTAAAATAATTTATAAGAGTTTAAAAAGCTTTGTTGCAATAACTTATCGGTTAGATTACTGATAATAAAGCATCTATTGAACACCTTACGCATAGCATTACTGGGTAAAAATGATAGTATTTTCTTTTAATTCATATCTGTTAAATGAAATTGCCTTCAACTAAGTAACATAGCAATTAACGCACATTGATTCCCTAATTTCTAAAAAATAGTAAAGCAATATATTAATGTCTTACAGGGTACTTTACATTATCAATATATATCCATCTCCGTTTAAAATCTACAACACATTTTCATATCCTGTTTTTGCTCTTCAATTCCTTTTTAACAAGACACAATATCTTTCAATTATCCTCAGTTTCGGGCAGTTTGGCGGATTACCTTTCATTGTGCAAATATCACATTATTGTGATTGCACCCGCCCTCGTATTTGTTAAACCCATTATGAAGTCTTATAAATGAAAGCAGCATTTTGGTAAATATTTCTTAATGTAAATTTCGGTATTTATGGAGCCCGTAGTAAAAGAAAGAAGCCGCAATTACACATCGCAATACTAAGAACTTTTTTGAGAATTTTTACTGCTTTTCTTTAATATTTCCTTGAGAATCTGCAGCATAAAAGTTTTGACCAGGAGGTTGGGAAAAACCTGCCAGAATATACTTTTCGTCATCCATTTTTCCATGTTATGTTTTTGACCTCCAAATTTTTAGCAGTTTACGCTTTAAAAACTGTTCTGAACTAATCGGCTGCTCTTTTAGAAATGCTTCTGCATTAACAACCATCATATGGGTCATTTCTTCTACCTGTATCAAGTTTTCTATTAATGCATAAGTTCTTCCGATTCTGTTTAGTAACATTGGAAAGAGTTTCACAGCAGAGCTTTGAATGATTGGTCAATTTTTTGTAGGATCAAGTAGGGTATTGTTGAAAATATTTATTAATTTTAAAACGCACTTTTTCTGGTCACAAATACATACAAAATATTTAATTCATTGTCTCACCAGTACGATTACTGAGTATAAGGCACATTTTCAATACTTTATTGATGGGATTACTGGGTAATGCCATGGGTTTACAATTTGAATTAGGTCTATTGACCCAACTTTTAACTACAAATGCTTAGCAACTGCCTAATAAGACTATTTTTATTATGCCTTACCTAATTGCTTACAGGTAATGCTTAATATTTAATACTTTATATTCCTAATGAGTTGATGATTTCTTTGATTTTCTCTCCCAAAAACCTTATTATACGAATCGCTCTAGAAAATTATTTACTTTAAATTAAAATTATATTTTCCCTAGAAATTCATTACGAAACCAATTATTTCAATCATTGATTTTATCATCATTTTAGTTGTTTTCTCCATTATACTTGATAAATCAGCATGAGAATCTAGTAACTTTAACTAAAAAATAAAATAAAATAAACAATAAAAAACCAAATTTTAAGTTAATTACCAAAAATAACTCAACAAGACAATCTTCCGAAATAAAAAGAAACTCTTCGGTAGCAAACATATTTATTTGTTGTATGTGGTTACGCTTCAAATATTCAAAAAATTATCAAGACTTTCAATGTTGAAGAAGAAGGAAAAAAAAACCTAAAATGATGAATTATAGATCAACATCAAATAAACATATTTAATACGTTTCTATACCCTCCACCACCATAATTGGTGAAGAGGGTATATTAACTTTGTCATTCCGTTTTAACGCTAAGAAGGAATCATTGTAGACCCCATAATTTTTATATCATATCAAAATCTGAGTCGATTTTTCTACGTCCATCTATCTGACTCTCCTGCTGTCTGTGAAATTTAGTCTTCAGATTTGTTATAGTCCTGAGAAATTTCTTATTTAAAACCAACAAAATCGGTTCAGTAAAGCACACAAATTTCATAAAATTGTCAATTTTAAATCGACAAATTAGAACGAAATTTTCCATACAGTTATGCTATATGTACTTCATTACCATTCCAAAAATGATGAAAATCGGTTCAGTAGAAAAAAGTTATAGTAACAAATACAACTAATTTTGTAACTCATTAGTTTATTCATGTTTTTATATGCCTGTGTGTCTATGTGTGAGTGTGCATGTACGTAATGTATTTGGATTAATGTATTTATACTTCAAACGCATTTGTAGTGAAGGGTATTGAAGGTACGGCAAGACCGAATATAGCATTCCTACTTGTTTTTGTAAGTTTAAGGGAAATAAAAATAAAAGACAATTTATTTCCAAATCATATAAAAGTAAAAACTATTCTAGCGTTTCCTAAAAACTCAAACTTATGGTGTCATAGAGGGGAGTTAAATATTCACAGCTTTAAAGGTTTGACTTTCATTTTGTTTTGGTCTTTTAAAATTTTTAAATTCAGATTATGATTGGTCTTATTATAATTTTATTTTTCACTTCACTTTAAGCTTGAGTGACTTTTCTTCTTCTTCTTTTTTTTAAATTATTGTTTAATATTTTTAGAAATCTTGTGATCAGGCCAAAGACATTTTCCTTATTTTACTTTATTTAAACTTCTATTGAATTTGAATATTTTGATTTAAATATGATTAGTTTTTCTCCGTGTGTCTCTGTATGTGTTATCAAGTTTTCGTCATCTTTTTGGTTAAAGTAAAATAATTATTTGATTTTTCTTTTTTTGTTAAAAAAGTAGTAGAAGGTGCTATGAAAAGCAATTTTTATGTGATTTTTTGCACAATATATTTTCATGTGAATTTGTTTTAGACTTTTTTCGAGAGGGGTCTGCACTTCTTTTATTTGTTATAAATGTATTGAGATGGTAATTATAGTATGTTAGTTTTCCTATATGTAGATATGTTAAATTTGTTGTAATTGTAGGAACTAAAAACGCATAAAAGACGACAAGTAACAACAAGTGTTGATGTATTTCAAAATACACTCGAAGAAAAAGTGAATGTAAATGTGAATTATGATAAATATTTAATCCATAACATAGTTGAAAATTTCAATCATGGTTCTCAATATTATAAGGTAGACGATAGTCTAGTTGTAAGTTTCTATTAAAGACAGACTCGACGTCATCCATTCTAAAATGGGAGCATTGTGTAAATCATTATCTATAGCATTGTTTAAAGATTCCTTATCATCATTTTCTTTATCATGATTTATAGCGTTCTCGCTTTATCCAGAGCAACTTCCACATATTGATCTATAGCTAGGCTATAGTGCTTTTTCTATTGCGTAAAATATTGCCTTCTCGCTTTATTAACGATATTGCTGATATCCTTGACGACAACTAGTCTAGAAGAAATCATTTTCTATATCATGATTTATAGCGTTGTTTGAAGTCTTTTCATAGCTAGGCTATAGAGCATTTTCTATAGCGTAAAATATTGCCTTAATATGGTATATAGCTTCGCCTTCAGTCTCGACTATAGTACAGTCTTAAGCATCATCTAGAGTCTGGGCTGTAGCCTGATCTACAGTTTGGTTAAAAGCCTCGTTTAAAATGTGGTCTACAGCTTCGTTAAGATCATAGTTTATAGCCTTATCTATAGAATCCTATACAACCTAATTCCGTAGTTTCTTAATAGTTTTGTCTTAAGGCTCATTTATAGCTTCGTGCGGTCTATAGTGCAGTCTACAGCCTTGCCTATATTGTGTTCTATAGCACCATCTTGTTTATATGGTATTCTATAGCAGACTATAGCCTCGACGAAAATGTGTTTTATACTAATATCTTCTTTATATAGTGATCCGTAGCATTGAGTAGCAGTTTTGGCTAAAGTTTTGGCCACTCTATAGACAGTATATTATAACGATGTTTATAGAATTATCAATACATGATATAGAGTCCCTTTTACAACTTGAACTATGACTTATACATCTATAAAGTGATATTTATCTGGTCTATTATTCTATAGCTTGGGTTATGCTTAGTTTTTCCCATTGAAAATTCTACTCGATGATCATTTTTCTTTGGCTGTATAAAATACTCATCAAAAGTATTTTCATACCTCTTGTTGCTTTAGTTCCAAAACGTCTTTGTAGAGGTTCACTAGTTGCTCTTTGTAGTAGCTAAACTGGCAAACGAAAAAAATACTTTGGTGGTTTTTGACTTGATGTTGATAACTCTCTGCTCTATTGTTTTAGGTGCTCGAACAACAACTACTACAAGTGTAACTATTTCTAGACTTTAGCCTATAACGCAACCAAAGCCTCTGATGTTAGTGTTAGTGTGGTGGTGGTGGTGGCAATATGTACAAGTATGTTTTTAGTATAAATAAAACAGGAGACATGCTCTACTGAACATGAGGTTCGATTAAATGTTAATGCTGGTTAACTCTGGTGTTTTTTTTTATATTTTTCGTACATCACTTTTTGGTAGTAAGTCGTTTGTTGAAGTATTTTGCTCCTATAAAACCGACTTTTAACTCAAATTCATCGGTTTTTGGGTTCACACATTGGTTTTATATTTGAAGTCGTCTTTATTATATTTATTTTTCTGTTTTTGTTTTTATTTCTTTTACAGGTTATTATAATTTAATTTAAGTTTGTAACATTTTAGCATAGACAAGTGGCAACAAAAGCAACAACTCTAACTGAGAATGATCATTTGTTAAACAAAAAAACTAGAGCTGACACAGAAGAAGATGAAGATGAGGAAGAAGTAAAAGAAGTAAGCAGGTGTTTTGAACTTTTTCAAGTCATTGTTTGTCTTTTGCACTTCACTTCATTTTGGGTGTAAATATACGAGGTCTGTTTCTGCTTTATTTTTAAGATTGACTGATTGTTTAACTTCACCAACTGCCAGTTCGATTTTTCCTATTTTATTTCCCCTCTTTTGGGTAGAAAATTACAAACATTTACTTAATCAGTCTTAAAGTACGATTTGTTTTTAATGATTTTGTTATTTTAATTTTGTTTTTTTTTTTTGAATTCACTTCACTTCACAAGTTTCTTGTTTAAGTTGGACTTAAAGGGTGTTCATTATGTTTTGAGGTTTGATTATGTTAAATTTCTTATAATTTAAATTATATGTGAAGCATCTTGGGTTTGTAATAAATGGTTAAATTATGCAAAATATTTTGGTCTTCAAGTGGATTTTTGTGTTAAAAGTTTAAACAATAAAATTCAAATAAGTTAACTTTTAAACAATAGTTAGTTAGTTACTTATTGCACTTCATGATTACTATATATATATATAGTTTTTTTCATATTGTAAAATCAGCGTAATGAATTAAAGTTTAATTACAATTTAAAGCTTTAGTTTTTGATTTCTTTAAACTAAAAAAAAATTCCTCTCATTTGCTAAGGTTTATAAAATTTAATTAATGATTACACAGCTTGATTTATAGTGATATCGAAATAATATATAGACACAACAAATAAAATTACAGCTATTTTTATATTTCCTATGGCGTAAACATCAATTCAACCAGATGATTTAGAGAGATTTGTAAGATTTTTTCAACAACAACAGTTTAGCGTTGAGTTGAGTTGGTTTTTAAAGAAATTCATACTTTTATCTACAATTTATCATATTTTCTAAAGAAAATAAAATTGTAATTAATACATTTTAAAAATAAGTATTCAATAAATAAAGTCTAAATTTAAATAAAATTGATTCAATTAAGCGAACAAAATCATGAATGAAATTAAATCGTAAATTTTGTAAATAAGAAATAAAACTAATTTAACTATCAAATTACAATTTCATACAAAAGCAATATAAAATTGAAATTAATCTCAATCGATTAGCCGATTTACTTGATTAAAGTCTAAATGTTATTGTCGACTATAGTCTGATGAATAGCCATGACTGTAGTCTGATGAATAGCTACGACTATAGTATGGGCGATGGTAGTGTAATCGATAATTATGTTTGATTGATAGCCTTGAGTTTGTTCTGATCGATCGATAATCCATGTCCATAGCCTCAACAGAAGTGTGATCGATAAATAATACTTTAGTCTGGTTCGCCTCGAGTGTAGTCTGATCTATACCCTCGACTTTAGTTTGGTCAATAGCCTAATATTAGCTAAATATATTTTCATTTAAGAAGGTTTTTTCAACATCATTTTGAGAGAGATTTCTTTGGGATCAGTTTTTCATCGCTTGAAGTTATTCAGAAAATTGTCAAGCTCCTTCACTGACACATTAAATCAGCCTTATGATATATCTCCTATACCGAGGAAAGTTGTAAAAATTTTCACTAAATTCTATTTTTCACTAAAAAGTACATTTTTTACTGAAATCGCATTAAAAAAATTGCACTTTTTTACTAAAAATTGCAATTTTGCGCTAAAATCAAAAATTTTCACTAAAATGGCAAATTTTAACTGAAATCGCAATTTTTCCACTTAATTCAATTTCTCATTAAAAATTGAATTTTGAATTTTTCATTAAAAATTCAATTTAACTCAAAAAATTTAGTTTCTCAATATTTAACTAAAAATTCGATTTTAAATTAAAAACTAAATTTTTTCACTGTAAATTTAATTTTTTACTTTTCACTAAAAACTTAATTTTTAATTAAAAATACAATTCTGTTATTTGAACAGCTGATACTTGAATTTTCAGCGAGCTCCTGACTAATTTATTCTCTTCCTACAGATGAAAACAACATGCACATCTTCAGTTCTTGGTTGGGACAGATCCAGTAAATATAATGATAATGTAAACTCCTGCTGGATCTATTTTCATATCGTATTAGTCTTCTAGTCAAATTTATATTCATTTCCAATTTACAATACATTCTTTTTTCTATATTTTCCTCCTTTTTAAAGTACCAACTTTAATGTCCTTTTTATGTTAACAAATCCTTTAAATTATTGTTATTTCTTTAAATAACATTTAATATTCATTGAATTTTAGAGTTTTATTGATGATCCTAAGAAAAGAATGGCACCAATACAAAAGCACAAACCAGCAACAACCGATATGTAACTCTGGTGGTAGAAAATAAACTTAAGATTTTTACGCTCCATATGTCACGTGTCCTAAAAGAAGCATATAAAAGTCCTTAAACTGACACACACACACACACATGTACAGACCAACCTAAATTTATTGTTGTATTATAAAGATTGAAAAGTATAGGAAAAAATAAACAAACCAGAACTAAATTGAAATTATAAAAAAATTAAAATAAATTTTAAAAATAATTTTAAAATATACTTAAACTTGTATAAGGACGAAAAAAGCTATAATGGTAAAGGACATTTTTAAGGACTTTTGATAGGTATTAAGGGGGAAGGGAGGACTTTTGTTATATGATTTTTGATTTGCCATTTTATTACCGACAAATTGAAAGAAATTTTATGACCAAAAATAACACACACACACACAAAAGGAACAATGCGAATAATACAACAAGGGATCTTTTGAAGGATAAGTATGTATTTAAAGATATTGTTACTTTTTTTAAGGACTATTGTAATCAAACATTGATAGACATTTTTTATATCAATATGAAGATTTAAATAAATTTAAATTTATTTTTAAAGTTTTTTTTTTAAAGAATTCAAAAATTTGTTTTCGAAAAATTTAATTATTATTTTTTGTTATTTTGAACAAAAACTTATTTAATGTAATTACTACAATGTACCTTTTGTTGCTGAAAAGCTAAATTCAAGTTAAAAATGTCAAGAAGGGAAAAAAGGGGAAAAAAATTAACTTGGAAATTGGTATTAAAAGCATAAGAATTGTTATTTCCAAGTTGACAATTTCATTTGTTGACAACAAAAGCATTAACGACAACCATTTGCATTCAAAAGTGCGCTATAAATGTTGTGATGTGTATAAATTTACTCTGTATATGTAAAAGCCATCACCTCCTTGACTCATTTAACTCCTCTTGCAATGAATGCGAAAAAAATAAAATACAAAATAAGTGAGAGTGTTAGTGAAGGTTCTGACGAATCTGGAATCCACTTCAGTGGTAGTTTTTAATATTTTCCATTAAACCTGGTATATGCGTTCAAATTTCATGATAATCGTTTCGACATTTCAAGAGATTTGTTTGGAGCGTGACCACTCTTCTTTCTCCTATTTTATGGTTTCGTTACATATACAGAACTATAAATATCCGACCTTAAACTACCAACTATAAACTGTCCCTTATAAATGTTTGACTTTTAAGTCTCGACTATAAGTTGTCGACATTAAACTTCCTCTCAGCAATAAACTCTACTATAAAATCTTTGATTATAAACTTTTGAATTTCTCGATCTTTTCGATTATAAACTTTTGTTTTAATATCTCAGTTAAAAACTCCCGACTATTAACATTCCACCCTAAACTCTCCATCTTAATCTTTCAATTATATATTCTGGACTTTTTGTTCTCAACTATAAACTTTCTACGACATTAAACTGTCAACGATAAACTCTTCACTCTCTCGACTATTGATTCGACTGACATCAGAAAAAGTATCGATTTTAAATAGATCTAAAGTAAAGAGTTCCAGGTCTAGAGTTGATACTTTATTAGACTTTGGTTCAGTAGTTTATAACCAGAATTTTATTCAAATATTTGAAGTTGTTTCAGATATCGGTTCAGACCTTTTCTCAACGAAGCAATCTGGGATGCTTTAAACAATAAATTGGTGGAGGAAAAAATATTCCCTGAAGGGTTTAAAATAAATTTTAAGAAATAGACTGATATAGCTAATAACTTCGTATCTGTTACCAGATCATTATGTATTACAATCTCAAAATACCTTCATATACCACATCTGCTGCTGGAGAGTGCAAAAAAAATAAAAATCAACAGAATAAAAAATGAAACGAAACATTTCGAAATTGAAGAAAAATAAACGCAAAATAAATTACAACTCATATGCAAACAACCAAATTGAAATAAAACACACAGACGCAGTATTTACAAGGATAAAGAAAAATTGTTGCAAAAAATCAAAGGGACATTTTTAACTACCGCCCTGCAAAAAAAAAAACCCTCAAATGTCGAGAGGGGGCAAAATAGCGAACACCAAAAGTAAAAGCTTTACAAAAGGAATACATAAAAGCCGCTTTCTAAGGATTCACAAAATTAAAAAAAAAAATAAAAGAAAACAAATAAAAATACCACCAAGAAACAACTCATTGCTACAACTGGGAAAAATAAATATATGTGTGTGTGTGTGTGTGTAAAAATTTGTTAACACAAACACACAAAACAAACGTTTGAAAATTGAAAAATTTCCAAACGATAAAATTTTATATTACACATGTATTAAACACAATATGTGTATGTATGTATTTATACACTTGCAATACTACTAACACAAGTACTCACACTCACACACGCATATATATATAAAACTATAAAAATAGAAATATTTATATACTTAAAAGAAATAAAATTTTGCATTAACATCTGTCTGTCCATTCGTCTGTCTTTTCAAGTTTAAATGTAATAATTTGAGGTATTTCAAGTAACAGTATTTTATTTAACTCCCTCTAATAACATTTTGCCCCCCAAAAAAAAATGTAACTACCAATTGTCTATAAAATTTCTACCAACATTATCATCATCATCGTCATCATCAGCATTTTCATTACAATCACCAATATGTGGTGGCTGAATGTTCATCAAGGAAGTTTGATTCCTTTCTCGTTCTATAACATGTTGCTGATTGCTGTCTTTTTGTATTTTAATGCTGCTGGTTGCTGACAATTTGAAATACAAGAAAATGCAATTAAAATATTTGTTTAAATTTTTCTATTACAAATAAGAAATACGAAATTAAACTGAGAAAGGAAAACATTATTATGTGAGAAGAACGTTAAATAGTGGAAGTCGAAAAATATGTATCGCATTTTCAATTTGTGTTTTCGATGTAACGCCGGTTTAAGACTACATATGTGGCCTTCGGGTGGGTTGTACTTAAGGCTGTAGAATCTCATTATTTTCTCTAAACATTAGTTCAAAGGTTACCAGATGTTAATTAATCGACTGTAAATTTCTTTCTATATGCTTTTGATTGTAGACCCTGACTATATATAACAGATTCCTTGTATAAACTTTCAGCTATTGACCTGTGAATTAATACCCTCGACTATAGACATTGAACTCCACGTCCTTGATTGTAGAATTTTAATAAGCGATAACCATCACTACTATCATCAAGTTGGCTTTAGTTTGGACGTGAGAAAGTTATGTTAACTCTAGATACTGTTCCATAGTTGTGCCAATTCTTGAATACGGAAACTCGTCTTAAATTGTAATAATAGAATCTGAAATATAGAGTTTACTTGAGGCAGTATTAATATTAATCTCGAAACTCCTATATAAGACATTGACCTTTAGATATTTGCATAGAGACGTATTTAAGCTTAATTTTAGGTTAACGATTGTAGACTTGATATTATACTGTTGCACGATTTGGATTTTCACTTGATTTTTTACCAGATACAATGAGAGAGCTGTAGACTCGACCTTAATGTTTATAGCTTTGACTTTAAGACATATTTTTCGAGATTGTATTGGTGTTTGGCGACTCATGCTTTAGACTCATTTGTGAAATTAATTTATTATATTCCTCTCTCTCTCCCTCTCTCTCCAGTAGAATATGTGTGCGCTTTTAAATGACTTATAATCCTTTAGTATAAATAATTGCTGATTTTAACTAAAATATTGAAATTTATTGTCGCTTTATTTTTTCTTCTTCTACTTTGTTAATTCCTATAAAAGAGTCTTTAATACCTTTGATTACCTATAAACGTTTTCATACAATACATTTTTGCCATACCATAGCTAAACAAATAATTCTTATTTAAAGTTAAACAATTCTATTGAACAATATCTACTTTTTAAGTGGAAAAGATGAAAACAATTTTTTTTTTGCGTTATTAAGCTGAAAAGACCAAAATCAACATTATTATTTGGCTCGTGTTACAAAATATTGCCCGTTCAAAACAAAATGTTTATTTGTAGAGAAACACCAGCTTCAGAACACATCATCATGGTAACAGTTCTCTTTTTTCTAGCTGCCACTACACAATGGGGGGGTCAACACAATACCCAGTAATTTTTCCAAACTGTCAAAAATTTATAATGTCTGGTAAAACACCTATATGAATGACTGAATGAGTGAGTGAGTGAGTGAGTTAGTGAGCGAGTGAGTGTGTTGTTACAATACATTTTTTGGTGGCAATACAACAACTACATGATCGCCCACCAACTGTGGCCAGAATAAAACGAAAATGATCACTACTAGAAAATTGTTTAATGGTTTCATAGAGGAAGAATTCCTCGTCCTAAGAAAAGTTGTGAATGTTTCGTAAGTAGATGAAGTGGAAAAAAGCAAATGAACAGGGTTTTTTTTGAGTAAAAAAAACCAGGGGCTTATTATAGCAATTTAGCCACTGGTTTTGATTTTATTATTTTCAAGGAATATATAGAGATATAGATTCTTATGAATATACAAAAGGTTGTTGTTTGGTTATTGTGGGTACTGGTCAAAAACAAAGTTATAGAGAGGATTGTTTGTTTTTTTCTCCATCATCTTTTTTATGCCAAAGACAAATGTCATTTGTAAGCATTGACTATAGACGACTGTCATGATTATTATCGCGCGATTATTTTAATATTTTGTTCTTGTTGTTGTTCGAATGCCTGCTTATTTTTGCTACGAAAAATATGTTAAGAAATAGCAGGCGAAATACAATTTAAGCTTGAAATCTATAAGGATCTAAAACTCTGTGGTAGGTCTGTCATAAGGCACAGAGGGGGAGAGGGAATGAGAGTCTGACACACAGAGACCCTTCTGAGTATAAATTTAACATGGTGTTAGTTTAAGAAATTAATAGTTGTAATGAGTGAATTTATAAGATCAACATTTATTTGTTAAATAACATTTAAAAGCAGCCAATACTTAGTTTAAGTTTAACCGGTTGTAAAGCTCAGGCAAACTGATCACTGATCTCATTTATCGTTTTATTAAAGATTAAATAGCCTGCAAAGAGCAAAAAGCCAACAAACAAAAAAATAAATAAATAAAGTAAATTCCTTTGAAAAACAGTCAATAAATGTCAGTTAATCTTATGGATTTTGTATTTTTTTCCATAAACACACACACATACCAATCAATTCACTCATACACATACTTTCCTGAAAAGTTTTAATTTAAATATTTTTGCAAATATAAAACTAACACAAACATTGTGTGTTGTTTTTTATTTACTCTCTTTCCTCTTCCGTGAGTTGGTGTGTCTTCTTCCATATGAGTGAGTGTGTATGTGTGAGTGTATGTGTGCGAGTTTATTTAGTTTAGCAAGATCAATTGCAGGTGATTTGTTTGGCTGTCGAAATTGTACGCTTATCGTAACTCATTACGAGATTTATTTTGTTCAACAAATCCAAAAGGTGTGATTTGTCTTTGTAGCATTTGCATACGACAATAGCAACAACAACAACAATAACAACAACAAATAACAAACTACAACAATAAACCCAGAAAATATCATTCCAATCGTTACCACCAAAGATCACTTACTATTGAAATACACTTAGAAAATTTATTTTAAAAATCGAAATGAAAACATTTTGTAATATTTGAATTGATAAAAATGAAATTATGAATATAAAATAAGTACTTTTTTACTTAATTAAGTTAAAAAATAAGAATTCAGCTAGCTGAATATCATAATAACATGAATAAAGTTAAATTAGGACTTACTTTTTTATTAAAATATATTAAAACTTGTTATTCAGCAAAAAGTTGTTGATAAATTAGTGAATATAATATTATAAAAATAAGGCAAACGTTTTCAGTTAAAAAATTTAATAACATTTTATACATTTCATTTATTCAGCAACTTTTTTTTTCAAATCGGCTCAATAAAATTAATTCGCTATCTGCATATATAACAAAATGTAGTGACACTCAAAATAAGCTTTTAATTCAAAATTCAGAAAGCTGAAAAATAAGCAAAATCGAGAAATTTTATTTTTATAAATCCTTTTATTCAGCTAGCTGAATACCTTATAATATTAACAAATCCTGTTATTCAGCTAGCTGAATACCTTATAATATTAATAATTTAGTTTTAAATTAGCTTTTTCTTTGCTTTTCTCTCAGTGTCTGAGATGATGTTCTTCTAAAAGAGATTTGAAAATATTTTCTTTTCTTATTATTGTTGTTGTTTTTTTATTTTGTGTGGTAGCGAAGTGGCCTGTTAAAGGTTCAATAAATTCTCGCATTACTTTGCATAATAGTGTAGATGTATGGCTAACTGTCTGTCCGAGAAATGTCTCTCCCCTGTGGTCCTGCATTTCGGTTATACTTATGGCTTTTTAAAGCTAAGAACTCTTTACTTTTTTCCCATTTTTTTTGCATTTTAAACTTTGTTTAATATTTTAGCTCTTTGTGGTCTATATGCATATAGAAATGTATATATAATTTTTTTTTGGGGAAGCGATAATGTGATTTATTTTGTCCATTAATCTGGTAATTCATTTGGTTTCACATGCAACATGTTCATGTTGGCCAAACTCATTTGTTTAGTATTTCAAAAACTATACAAACGAATGCGTAGGTATGATAGTCTGTATGTCCGTCCGACGATTCAGCTGATTGTCGGTCCAATTGTCTGTCAGTGTGTCTACATTTCATCTTGTTTGCATCGATTGCAATTCGACTGCTGTTCATCTTTGTCGTCTGTCTCTTAAAAATTGTTTCACAAAAAATGCGTTTTAAATTTCCTGTATGTATCTAACTGGGCGGCATATATATGTAACATTGTGTGTGTTTCAGTTTAGCTTTATGGTTTATAGGCCTGTTTAAGCTTTGGAATGCTTGTAGCGATCGTTGTCACTGTTATTAAAAACACATTCATTACTGGCTTTGATCATATGATCTTTCTTAGGATTTAAACTTTCTTTCCCTTTGCAGCCACTAGACCTCTTTTGCCTTAAGCCTTTTTAGTTGTTTTTTTTTTTTTTTTTGTTGCTGTTAAGGGGTGTAGGTGCTGTTAAGCTTTTTTTGCTTTCATTTGTACCATGTTGGTGGTCATTTATTTGGTTTCTAGTTATAGATTTAAGAGAGAGATTTGTTTGTTTGAATCCTTTCGCTTACAAATTTATATGTATGAGATTACATGAACTCTACAGGTGATTTAGGAGTTTAAAAAGGAAATTTATGATATTTATTGGTAGTTGGTTGCATTATTAAGAGTGTTGTTAGGAATGAGTTAATTGAGTTAATTGGCTTTTGTTATCTATAGACTTAAACAAAAATTATCTGGAGACAAAGCTCCAGGGTATCCTAAAGTGCCTTAAGCTTTTTAAAATAAATGTAATGACAATAAATGTTTTAGTAGTCTATAATTTATTAAAGTTATAAAGATTAAAGTATATAACTTTTTGGGTTATTGTCTAGACTAAACTGAATATTAATTGTGTTTTTTAGGGAAATTTTTTAAAAAGTCTCAAGCAATATAAAATACAAAGAGCAAGAGAATTGTATTCATGTAATCGAATAGAGAATATTTTAGCAGTCATAATACAGGGAAGGTACAATCCAATGAACAACAAAGAAGCACTTTCTCGCTAAGGGTGGCAGCGTAGATCATTGCAACATCTTCATGATTGTTCGGTTGACGTGACCTTTAAAAACTGGTGATTTCAACAGTCTTAATAGAACAATAACAACGTTAAGAAAACAGACATTTCGTCGACACTGGGTTTTCGTTACGGAACGAACTAACATGCTCTTTGTTCCGCACAATGTCTCACGGCAAAGTAGAGGATAATTAGCGTCATAAATGATTAGAGGAGTGTTCCCGAATCGATTAGGTCGATTGTAGAATCATTAAGTTTTTATGTTGATCTATGTTCATCTGGGAATTAATTTTTAAACAGAAAGACGTTTAATTAACTTCAGCAAACCGTATAGAATATATACGGTTTTTAAGCGATCAGTCAGAACTTGTATACTTTAAAAAGTGGACACGTTCAAACGCATGCTCCTTCGAATCACATACCAGATACAAGATAATTTGATGGGACTGCAACATGTATTTCTGAAGCCTCCCAGACGAGGAATAATGTAGCTCTCACTCAAGTTAAATATAGAAGGGGGAACAATTCCTTGCTAATGTTATGAAACCTGATTTTTTTAAAATTCCCAGAATAAGGACACTAGCAGATGGACCACAAGAGATGATCTATGGTCTCCAAGTTAGAATATCATTGAAAATAGCTTTGCATTGTCTTGACCGCATATTCCTAATATGGGTAATAGAGCCACAATAAAGTCAAGACATTTTTAATTTTATCTTCTTCTTAAAATAATGACAACAGTTTTTTTTAATCCCAAATTGTTTGCTTAATAACATTATTTTTGGTAATAATTTTTAAATTGACACTAACGTCATCAAAAAGTACTTTTTTTCGTTTATATAAGAAAAATTGTTTTTACCTCACATTAAAAAGCCGCATATAAAAGACAATAATTTGCGGTTACAAAAGTACCGAAAAACAAACAAACTTTGATGACCATTATTGGCATTACAAAACAACGATCATACAAATATCATCAACATTTTCAAGACGATTATGAAGATGGAATGATCATCAAAACTCCAACGAAAACTTTATTGGTTTGTGACCACAACGAATTATTAAAATGTTTAAAAAAATCTAAAAAATACACAAAATATATTTAGTTTGCTAAATTTATTGTTTTCTCTTTTCATATTAACCACAATAAAAATTTGTTCAGCCCAAAAGCTGTAACCATAATTTGCATTTCGATTCGATTGGTAAATTTTAAAAATAAGGAAAAAAATCTTGCAACAGCTAGACGCGTGTCCACCGACACTTTACACATAAATTCTAGGAAAACCTAGAGTTAATGTAAAACCGTCCCCAGAAAATCATATTAAACAAAAATCAAACTTCACCTAAATCACGTTCACATTTTTCCAAAGAACAACTTCTTTTCCTTTTCTTTAGATTCAAACGATCACTGGTCATATATATTTTTTTTTTTTAAACTTTAGTATTGATTTTGCTTTTGTCTGTTTATTTTATTTGAGTGTGCCAAATTTGTAAATGTAACACGATCGTGATCGTTTTGTGACAAATCAATTGTTAATGCCCTTAAGTTAAAAATATCAGTAAGAAATTGTAAAGGAACATGTTGTAGACTAAAACGAATTGTATGAGGGAAATATTTTAGCAAATATAATAAGAAAAGATGATTTAGCTTAAGCTAAGGAATGTTATAGATATTAACCATTTAAGAGGAAAATTGAAAATTCTTAAAAAAATTTGATATTAAAGTTATAATTTTAGAATTAGAAATGTTGCTGTGTGGAAAAATTTGAGCAAAAAATGTGACAAAGTCAATAAGATTTATTCAATGATAAAGCGTTACTCCTTTTTTTTCGTTACCATAACCTGCCTATGAACAATTTATGTGGTTGGAGATTTCTTCATTAATGTCCTTAAGGGATCATGCAATACACTTTATACCCTACACCACTATAATGGTTCGGGTATTAAGCGTTTGTACTGATGTTCGTAAAGTATAAAAGATTATACTTACCGATAGACTCAGAGTGACTTTGTGAGTCAATCTTCTTCTCTAGACCATGTAAGATTTTTTAATCCTCAACATAAATGGGTTGACATTAGTGTTATGTCTCTGTAACATCATTCATGTTAACTATTTTGTTACTTTACTCGAACAGACAGCCCAACTCAGTCCTTAATTTTGGATACGTTTTTAGTGCTCTTCATTTTTTAAACAAGAACCCAATATCTCTCTATTTGCACGGATTTGTCTCTTGTACCACTCAAGGGATAATGCCAAATTAGGCCAGAAAATAAGTGGACACATTATGAAGAATTCTGAATGGAAGTAGGTTTTTTGAAAACCTTCTTTGATGTTGTAACAACTAATTGGCTTTTTTGATCGCAACTGCATATTGCTTGCCATACTAAGAAGTTTTTGGAAAATTGTGACTGCTTTTGTGTTCAAACTTTTTTCAACATTCCCTCGAGCATCAGGAATATAAAATTTTTTACTAGAGAGTTACGAAAAGGCTGCCAGAATATAAGTTTCGTTATCCATTATGCAGCAAGAAGAAGTTTTTTTAGAAAACTTTACTTCAATTTCCGTGCTTTGTTTTTGGCCCTTAATTTTTAGCAGCTTTCCTGTGAGGAACTTTTTGACACTGGCATGTTTTCAAAGCCTGCTACGGGCTTACCTTTCGTACGCAAAGTCTAGCTACCGGAGCTCTTTGAAATGACTTTTTATCAATGGATAAGTTCTCGCAGTAGTGTTCAATAGCATGGGAAACAACTTGACGGCAGATCTTTAAATTCTTGACCAACTTGTTGCAGGACCAAATTGTGTTTTGTTGAAAATATTTAATAATTTTTGTATAGACTTTTTGTGGTGTTCTATGATGGTTACTTGATCAAGAAGAAGATCATATAATACTTGGGTTTAATGTTTTAATGAAAAACGTGTGTTAAGAATTTTTAGATCTCACTCCTTATGGATTTCATTGTATCATATCCAGGAACAATTGTTGCCAATTTAGCTTCTTAAAAATCCCTCAAATTTCGATTAATTTTTTAGATGCACTTCATAACACTTTTTCACTTTAAATTACTTATTTCCTGCGATTTCATTTAAAATACATTCTTAATAATTGTCAAAAAATATGTATGCGACCACAAAGAGATTGTCTCTTTTCATTATTTGCATTAAAAAGAAATAAATTTTTGTTCACACGCCCTCGTTTTGTCAATATAACAAAAAAAAATGTATTAAAATATTATTCTCTATATATATCATCATATGATCATTTCCAAATGTGATTAACACTTCGTTACTTCATTTATTGAACAGCACAATAACAACAACTACAACAAAAAAGTGTCAGTTTTAATTAAAATAAAAACTTCTTTATTTATGGCATTTTGAGACACCAGAAAAACTGAAAAATGAGAGAGAGAAAAAAAAAACTCCACAAATGTTAAATGATCGAATATTAATGCTGCATGCAACTTTGCTGCATTAAAACTGGTCATTTTCATTTACAACAAAAACGAAAAAAGATGCTAATTGAAAACCAACAAAAATACTTATTACTCAAATACATTGTTAAGTCCACAATACGATGTATTAAAAGGGATGGATGACATCGTAAATATTCGTTTAAATATTTATTAATATAATTTTTTTCCATTTGCTCTGGGTCTATAATTGATGACTATGATTGTCAATGATCCATGCTAAATGAAAATATGATGATGGTGATCTGTGATCCCTCTTGTTTTTATCATCTATCCATCCGTTTGTCTGTCTTCCTATAAATTTATGCTCATATCAAACTATTCATTCATTCATCCGCTTGTCTGTCTGTCCGTCTGTCTTTCTTGTTTGCATTTAATAACATTATTAAGTATTTTTTATTAATATTTCAAATTCTGTTTGCATTATTAATAAATACAAAACCAACAGTAAATACATTTATCAGTTAAGTTGCTTTAAAGTGTTTATAATCATCATCGATTCAATTAAAGTTCTTTAATTTGGTTTCATTTATTCCTTCCAAAGAAAACTTCTTTTTTCTTTCTTCTCTTCTCTTCTTACACATTTAAATTAATCAAATGTCAACTCAGAGGTCTTGAGTTGGAGGAAACATATTTATATGTACAATTTTTATTATAGAAAACATTTAATTAATTGGAAAAATATTTTATGGGATGTAGAAAATATTTTATATAATTTATATGATTAATCCAAGAAAAAAATCATTATTGATCACGGCCATAAAGAAATAAGAGAATATTGTCATTAATATAAGCAATAGTTTAATAAAGTATCCAATAAGAGTCCTCGTTAATTAATATTCTTGGTCTTTGGACAGGATGTTTCTTGTTCCTTAACTGCAAACATGTGAGAATGAAGAATCAAGCAGAATTCATCTCGAAGAACCATAATTATTCCTCTGTAGTAAGACAGACTTGTCGCGTTTCATTATTCATGAAGAGGGTATTCGCATGAAGAGGTCATTCTATTTTTAAGCACAGCATGTCCTTCATATTTCAATTTATCAATCTTCTCATCGTAGTCGATATGTACTATTGAACTGTATTGTCAAATATTATATGGCTGCATTTGCGATGATTATGGAAAACAGTGTGTAGGACTATATATGTTTCTCAACTCCCTTGTGACACAAATTCACATAGAAGTTGGATAAATTCTTATTATTGTCGATGTAAACTGTTTTACCGAAATTTGTCATTTTAGTTTCACAATCATGCAACATTCATGATCCAGGGACCATAAGTTACACACCATCTCCGTTTGTAGATGTTTACTGCTTACACATTTGTGAGCAGTCATAAACTACTTCTTACTATCGCTAATGGACTATTGAACTCTTCTTTGTAATAGCATTAAATTGGATACAAAATAATTCATTGATGGCTTAAATACAAACAATATCCGGTTCGTAGGACCATACATATTGCTTAATTCCAATTGTATGCCCAATTTAAAGAGATGCTTCCGTTTACTCAATCTCTAAACAAAGACAATTTTGCATTGCTAAGAGGATTATTGATCTGGTCTAACTAATTTCTAGAAAAAAGCAGTTTAGTATCTATAGTTGACTAAAACAACGCCCATTATGCGGCGGGGATGCATAAAATAGTTATATATTTTGTAGACACCTCTCATTAAATATACTTATGGCTTCCAAATACATTTAATAAACAAATTTTAATACCTTCTGCGTAGCTTTATATAACTCCATTGCGACCACCCATAATATTCGATTAAATACAATTTTCAATCAATTTCTTATTTAAATAATACATCCAATGACCACCCAGATTCATTATTCCTTCATGTAATCCAACAAACCAAATGCCACAAATATGAAAACAATTTGCTAAACCACAAACTATTGAAACGTGTTCGATTTAAATTATTCAAAAAATTATTATTTAATGTAAATAAAAATACAATTTGTATTAACGATTAACAAACTCGAAGTCAAGGGCTGAAGATTTAAAAAAAGACCACACATTTGACCTAAAGGCAGTCCAATCCTGCTTGACGTCAAAGTGATCGGCTTCCATTATATTTCAGCAGAGACATAAAAAACCCAACACAAATAAAGTAATCAAAATTTAATAGTTGATTCAGAAGTTAATTTTTTGAAATTTGAAAATTGAACGAAATTGCAAATAAATTGTATAAAAGCCACATAAATGCAAATAATATTTCTTTATTTATGTTTAATTTTTTTGACTGGGAAAATAAAAACTTAAATAAAATAAAGTTTTTTCTTTTTTTTTAATCGTAAGCAACAAAGAAGAAATTTTATTTAAAACATACGGGATGCCCAAGATATTGAAAGAAAAAGATTCATCTTAATAATAATAATTGTAGCACGTTCAAGTAATTTTAGTTGCTTTTAGAGAAGTACAGGTATTTTTCATACAGCTGACTTATTATTTTATGTGGATTCTGAGTAGAGATTTAGAAGAGTAAATTTGTTAACCAGTGAACATTTTTAAGAGAATTTATTACTTCCTGAAGAGCTTATTTGTGCAGGCAATAAAGGTGATACTAATTTGGTAATTTTTATCATTAAAGAAATGAAAATGTTTAATATTTCATAGTTTTTTGACTATTGAAGTCTCCTAAAAAAAGATTTAAAATTGAAGTCAAGTGTTCTTGCAGCATAAGGTATGACGAAACTTATGTTCTGGCAGATTTTTCGTAACTTCTTGGTCAAAAATTTTATGTTGCTAATGCTCGAGAGAATGTTGAAGAAAAGTTTATGACTCAAAAGCAGTAAAAGTGTTCCAAAGAATTCTTGATATGGCAAGCAATATTCAGTTACGGCAAATGAAACCAATCAGTTCAGCCAACGGGATCTTTAAGTAGCGAAATTTTCATAAAGGAATGTTTGCAAAAAAACTTTATAATGAGTCCAACTATTTTAGCTCTAATGTGGCATTCTGTTGCTCTTGAGTGATATAAGAAAAATAATGTGGTACAAAATCAGGAAAGGCAAAAAGGACCAGTAAAGTGATACTGGACTCTTGCTAAAAATTTATTGAAGGCACAAAAAAGTATTGAGCAATAAGAAGTTTTCCTAAGACAAAATGCATTATTAAGTACAAGAGAGATATTTTTCTTATGATCCTTCTAATGGAATAACATTCATTAGTTTTATTTAAGTTTAAGTACGTAAAGGGATTAATTTCAGTGCATGTAGTCCTTTTAGTCGGATAATGACTGATGATATTTTGGTCCTTCGAACCGGATAATGTAACAGCTTTTACATATTTTAATTTGCTAAATATCTAACTAAAATGTTGTTTGGGTTATAAATTCATTGTGGTAAATATATTTAAGGCAGCTTTTAAATTATAGTTATATGACTGGATTTCTTTGTTTCTTTTGGTTTTTTCATTTAATATGTTTTATAATCTGTTTCCATTCATATTTTTTAATGGTTTATTTTTTCAGAAATCTTCAAGTGTTTATTTAGGGTGCCAAAACACAAACAGTAGCATTTTATAACAATTTTTTTTCTACCACACAAAAACTTCATTATAATTATAGCAATTTAACGCCATTTTTTCTTAATATTTTCTGAATTTGTTACTGTTACAGAAAAAAATTAAATTCATGTTTATTTAAACTTTGGTATTAAAAAAATTAATTTTTGTTAGTTGTTAAATATTTTTCGCCACAAAACACTTGTTAAAAAGACCCATTTTGTTTTTGTTTGAAAATGAATTTTTCATTTGTTTTAACTTTGAAAGACTTTAAAAGGGTAAAAGTTAATACCTAAAAACAAAAAAAAAAAAATAATAAAATAAAAAAAAAAAATAATAATAAATTATTTAAATAATGCTTAAATAACGGTTTAAAGTAATTTCTTAAGTCTTTTATTATATTTAATATAATTGTGAAAGTTGCACTAATTTGTTTAAATAAAGAAATTTTATTATTTTACTCATAATTTCTAAGAAAAATATTAATTAATAATAACAATTAAAAACTTAAATTTTAAAATAGTTAAATCTTTGAAATAAATTTAATTTCTTTAATTTTAAAACTTTCAATCATTTGAATTATCTTATAAAACCTCTTACTTTTTCCATTTTGCCAAATTATTTTCCATTTTTAATTTTCCTTCTAAATCTAAATGTTGCATGTCGAAAACTAATTGAATTTGTTGCCCCAACAAAAAATTCTCTCAAAATATTCAATATGTTAATCAAATAAAATTTCAAATCTCTTACATACCAGCACCCACTTAACTAATCACATGATTAATGATGGCAAAAATATTCTGAATGATTCTATTAAACTAACAAACAAGCTATTAAACGAGAAAATTAAAATCTTGCAACATATTGTTGCATATACATTGATTCATTTATAACACAACATGTTTTTATCTCGCCCGAGTAGCTGACGCTGTCAATTTCATATGTGACGCATGAATGACAGGTACTGACAGGTGATAGATTACAGTTTTTTTGTGTTTTGGATTTGAATTAAGTACTCTCTTTTAAATACTTCCCTTTTTATAAACAATGTATCATAATGTTGGATTCCCCTGGCTTGTCATGTTTTCAATGATTTTGTGAACAAAATCTAAGACTTTTCCTTCATCTTCGGAGGTTTATTGAATTTTTGTGAAAAAATCTTTATGAGTTTATTTCATGTCTTTCAATAATTGTTTTATTTCTTTTTTTTTTTTTTTGATTATTTTTTCTGGGGTGATATTATAATTATCACGATATTTGTTTTTTTGTAGCTTATTGAATATTTTCCATTATTTCAATTTTCTTTAGTCTAATTAATCATTAACTGGCGGTGATTTGTCGGTAATTTGTTAACAGTTTTCTTTAAGACTTTCATATTTATAATTAACTAAATAGATTTTAATTCTTATTCTCTTTATTCCGCTTTCTTTATTCTGGTGTTTTAAAGAAATGTCAGATTTTTTGTTAATGATCTTAGTAATAAAAATTCTGAGGAAGATAAAAAGAGTTTAATAGTTTCCGTTAGAATATATAGGAAATTTTGTCATGCGGAAGTAAGAAAACATGAACATTATTAGATTGATAATATTACATGATCAAGTTTAGTACTCGAATTCCATGAATGGATTGATTAAACTTTAAATAACTTTATGATCATTGTCTCCACTTTTTTGAGCAGAATTGTGTAGACTGTACTCCAAACGATCAGATGTCTACCCTAACCCGTTAGAGTATAGTCTACTCTAACCCGTTAGGGTATAGTCTACTCTAACCCGTTAGAGTATAGTCTACTCTAACCCGTTAGAGTATAGTCTACTCTAACCCGTTAGAGTATAGTCTACTCTAACCCGTTAGAGTATAGTCTACTCTAACCCGTTAGAGTATAGTCTACTCTAACCCGTTAGAGTATAGTCTACTCTAACCCGTTAGAGTATAGTCTACTCTAACCCGTTAGAGTATAGTCTACTCTAACCCGTTAGAGTATAGTCTACTAGAACCCGTTAGAGTATAGTCTACTCTAACCCGTTAGAGTATAGTCTACTCTAACCCGTTAGAGTATAGTCTACTCTAACCCGTTAGAGTATAGTCTACTCTAACCCGTTAGAGTATAGTCTACTCTAACCCGTTAGAGTATAGTCTACTCTAACCCGTTAGAGTATAGTCTACTCTAACCCGTTAGAGTATAGTCTACTCTAACCCGTTAGAGTATAGTCTACTCTAACCCGTTAGAGTATAGTCTACTCTAACCCGTTAGAGTATAGTCTACTCTAACCCGTTAGAGTATAGTCTACTCTAACCCGTTAGAGTATAGTCTACTCTAACTCGTTAGAGTATAGTCTATTCTAACTCGTTAGAGTATAGTCTACTCTAACCCGTTAGAGTATAGTCTACTCTAATCCGATACAGTATAGTCTACTCTAACCCGTTAGAGTATAGTCTACTCTAATCCGTTAGTGTATAGTCTACTCTAACCCGTTAGAGTATAGTCTACTCTAACCCGTTAGTGTATAGTCTATTCTAATCCGTTAGAGTATAGTCTACTCTAACCCGTTAGAGTATAGTCTACTCTAACCCGTTAGAGTATAGTCTACTCTAACCCGTTAGAGTATAGTCTACTCTAACCCGTTAGAGTATAGTCTACTCTAACCCGTTAGAGTATAGTCTACTCTAACCCGTTAGAGTATAGTCTACTCTAACCCGTTAGAGTATAGACTACTCTAACCCGTTAGAGTATAGTCTACTTTAACCCGTTAGTGTATTGTCTACTCTAACCCGTTAGTGTATAGTCTACTCTAACCCGTTAGTGTATAGTCTACTCTAACCCGTTAGAGTATAGTCTGCTGAAACTCGTTGGAGCATAATCTATTATATCCCGTTATAGTGTTCTACCATAGACTTTACTCCTTTAAAGTATATCCTATACTAACTTGATGTAGTATTTTATACTTTAACCGATTAAGGTATAGTATCCTTTAACTGATTGGAGAATAGTGATTATTGCAAAGCCTAAGATCCTCTGCAGTCTATTCTCCAGTCTATGTTAATTTAACTCAAAAAGCTTCATCCTTTACATTCTCATAATATTCCTTCTTATCACTAAAATCTTAAACATTTTAAACAGCAAATCGTTTAACACTTGATTGTCAATATTTAAACAACTAATAGTTTTTTTGTTTCAACTACAAATTGATACTGAAAATGAAGGAAAATGTTGGCAACTTCAACATCTTTACCAGCATTTGTTTCGTTGGTGATCATGCTGCTTAAAATTACAAATATTCGATTTGTAGTTCCTTTGCTGGTTGTCTATAAGAACCAAAAATACTCTCGAAAACATGCAATAGCTGTTTTGTAAAGGAGTCTAGGAAAAAATGCAAAACGTATAAAAAAGCACCAGCACTTTATTGTACAATTATTGCATTTTGGTGTTAAACAATAAACTTAAAGAGGTGCTGAATGTCTAGGAAAATCATGTAGCACATTTATTACAACAACTAAAACTGCTACAAAATACAACAACTATAAATGTTATAGCAAAAAAAAACTGCTTACAAAACTAAATACATAAAGTTTTAACATTTAACATAATTTGCTGCTCTTTGATAAATTTTTGTTGATAAAAGGTGTGACATTGGCAACATGTTGCTAGGAATTTAAGAAAAGTTAATAAAAGTTTGTCTAGAGTGTAATCAATAGACTTGAGCTGAAATCAACCACTACGATTTTATTTCTTTTAACGTTTTTTGTCTGCTCAAGAAATATTTCATTGATGAAATTCATATTTAAAACAAAAAAATTAAAATATTTGAACCAAATTCATAATCACAAAATTCGAGGTAAATATTTTAAACTCTTATGTAGGTCTTCAATCCAACTTAATGCTGAAGTCTCCAGCACCGTGTCACATCTACTAACCTGCTGCGTTTTCTTACTTATTTGGTGTTAAATATACTGCACCCTAAGTGTTTGAGTTGTATGTGTGTGTCTTCAGTTATAGACTCACATCCTCAGCGTCAACCTCTAGTTAAAAAAAAAAAAAAACAATGAAAATCGTGTGAATTTCTACTTATGTTTCTTTGTCTTTTGGTTCTTCTGTATTTTAATAAATATGGTTTTATTGTGTTTTTCCTTTTTGTGTGGACCAAAATCAGAAGAGAGAACAAATTATGACCTGATCGTTGCTGTATTGTACGTGTGTGTGTATATAAATGTGATGTATTGGTGTCTGTATTTTGGTTTTCTTATAATTTAAAAGGTTTTTTGGTGATTTATAACTTTGAATCGTATTTTGGAGGTTTATTTCACTCAAATTATTTTTTTTCACTGTTTAATATTAAATTGATGTTAATCAATGTATTAGTAATTATTTAATAACACTGAGAGAAATTATAGTGCTACACTTGCTTTAATTTTGGATATATCCGATCTATACGCCAGACTATAGTCTGATCTATACGCCAGACTATAGTCTGATCTATACGCCAGACTATAGTCTGATCTATACGCCAGACTATAGTCTGATTTATACGCCAGACTATAGTCTGATCTATACGCCAGACTATAGTCTGATCTATACGATCTATACGCCAGACTATAGTCTGATCTATACGATCTATACGCCAGACTATAGTCTGATCTATACGATCTATACGCCAGACTATAGTCTGATCTATACGATCTATACGCCAGACTATAGTCTGATCTATACGATCTATACGCCAGACTATAGTCTGATCTATACGATCTATACGCCAGACTATAGTCTGATCTATACGATCTATACGCCAGACTATAGCTAATATTTCTGCTTGAAGATACTATCTTTCAGTGTACTCTCCTCCGTTAATATCCTCTTGAGTTTAAGGACCTCATTATTCATTTTTTTCAAGCCTTCGCTTTTCTCAAGAAACATACAGAAACGCATACAAATAAATTCAGACTACAGAAAGGAAAGAAAATATTTCCCAAGAAAGTGAAAGTAAAATTACAACAATAAATTAGCCAATAAAAACCAAAATACAGCCAAGAACATATTGAAGGTCGGTATTCTGGCTTGTGATCATGGAACCATCAATTCTCATTTCTTTTGTATTGGGAAATAAAAAAAGAATAAACAAAAAAAAAAAAAACAGTTACAGTTGTATTTGATTATTTTTAACAGGTTTTTCTTTTGTTTGATTATTGGGTTCAGATGTTCTTGAGACATTTTGACTTATTACCATGTATTTGTCAATATTGGACATGCTCACTGAAAACATTATGAACCACATGTGCAAGATCGATAATATATTTTCTTTCTCTCTCGCTCTCCCTGTTTGCATTAGCTCACAAGCATAAAATTCTAATGAGACCCGTGGCATTACTAAAGATGTGATTTTGATTTAATCGATTGTTTAAAAATTAAACACAATTTAAGTTTTGTTGTTGTTGTTGCTGTTGTGGCGTAACAGCAGGTAAAATTGATCGTGAGTGAGTTTTTAGGGTTTGTTTTCTTTAGAACGTGATTTTTTTTCTACCAACATTTATTTTGTTATTTTTAATAAAATTTGTTTGTTTTTATAAGATCAATGTGATCGAATATATTGCTTTATGTTTGTGTTTAATTTGTTTTATAATCGTTTTTATTTTATTGGACTTTTTTAGGTCTAAAATATTTTAAACGTTGTTTGCATACAAAATTAATTGTTGATCATATTATTGTTGTTAAAGTTGAACAAAGATTAAGTGGCCCCCATTAAAAGGTTGTGTTTAACACATTTTTCATAACATAAAACAACACAAAATTATTGGTAGATTTTTTTTCGAAAAAAAACTAGATATTTTTGTTTAAAAATAAACTGATTATAAATTAATGGGAATAAAAATTGGGAGGGGATATAGAATATTACATAAAAGAAATTCGTTAAAAATTAATTTGAATAAAAAGCTTTTAAATGTTGCGAAATAGAAGTGAGAGATGTTATTGTGAATTAATTGCTGCTATAAATAAAAACCGAAACAGAGTGATAGATTTTTCAATTTTATTTGTAAATTAAGAATTAATGTTGTCTACTGTGAATTAATATCAATTAAAGGTAGTAACATGATGATATATCACGGATTATGTAGACAGTCGTGTAGACTGAATCATACCACGTCCGACTACATATTTTAGACTGCATCATAGTCTATAAGAAGAGAGATAGAACAATTCCTAAACCTCCGGGACATGATATGCAATTGGCTCAGGCAGAATGTATGGTCCACATTATTTTTCTACAACAAATAGAAAGCATTTTCAAAAGATCTCATAACACATCTGGTAGGAAAGCTTACCAATTAGCTTAGTTCTCGTACTATTTGGTACGAAAAATTAAGGCTAATACATGTTTAAAAATCTACAAGGCTCAAACAGTTCCAGACAGGAACTTTGCAAAAATTTTAGAAGTCTGAAACAGTGGACGAAAATTTAATATTGAAGAAATGTTTGGGTCCCAAAGCAAATTTCCAAATTTCCCAAAAAGTTCTTAATATGGCGTGCAATTTGCAGTTGCGGCTAAAGGCAGCATCCATTCACAAGACTTTATAACTTGTCCACTTATTTTTAGCCTTATTTGGCATTCTGTCTCTATAAGCCCTTGTGGAATTTGAAGCAAGAGAGGCAAATCCTATAAACTGACCGGAACTAAGGCCAGTTGAGAGATATTGGACTCTAGTTAAACGAGAATTGAAAGCAGAAAAAATATTGTCAAAAACAGAAACAGTTATTAAAGCCAAAAATTAGGAACCGGAAGTTTTAACGCTTCTCTAATCTCTTAAATTATGTGATCACTTTTAGGCAAATATCCAGCAAACTTGTGAGAGATTTTTTCAAAATTAATTTATATTTTATATTTAATATTTAAAGTTAATTTGTTTTCATCACAAAATGACATCATTTTCATGTCATAATTTACTATTTCCGTTTTTAATTAAACAAAAAAAAAAAAAAAAAAAAAACTTTTAAATTTATTATATTATTTTTACCAAAAATAACATTTTAAAAGAAACAACAGTTTTATTTTATTTTATTTTTTCAGTTTTATTTATTGTAGTTGTTGTTGATTTTTCGGTTAATTTCAAGAAATTACTTTAATATTTTAACAATTCTTAATAATTTGTTTTAATCATTTTCAAACTCTCTTTTTTCCTAACGTTTCGCTGGGACGGTAAGAAATCATAAAGCGGTTAGAGTCTTTTGCTCTTTTTTTTTAGAATGACCTCATAAAAATTTAAACGCTCTATTTCTTGTTACTGTTCACAAATAAAGTGTCATAAAATAACCGCTTTAATTTCCTACCAAAATAATAATAAAAAAAACTAACATCTCACAAATTAAAACAAGTTCATAGAAAATGCCGCAAAAACTGTTAACTTAAATTGAAGAAAATTGAAGTTTAGAAATTGGGTATTTGGCGGAACAAAACACTTAAACCAAAAACATTCCAAAATAAAAGAGGTGTCGCATGTCGTTTAATTTCCTAAAGTATAAAACTCTACTGGACAGAGAAATGAAAATTAAATTAAAGCAAAAGACCTTTTTTTTTTTGTTAAACTGCAAAATTTTCCTAGAATTATTTCAAGCCAAGTTAATACTTAATAATGAAATACTACTACAACAACAATAACAACAACTAAATATTTTTTACTCAAGATGATGTATTTGTTCAAAATCATCCAGCACGTACGATTTATATTTATATTGTTTGGTTTGAAATTTTTATGGCATTTGATTTGTTTTTCGCTGAAATCGAGCCATAAATGTGAACGAACATTTATTTAAAACAATAAAATTAAAAAAATATATATATTTTTTGTTGTTTTCATTTCTTATCTAAAGATTTCTGAAAATTGATGTTGATTTCTCAATACCACAAACGAAGGTTTTTGTTTGAAAGTGTATGAGTGAGAGAGAGAGAATCAGATTTTAGGTTTTTAAATAATTTATAAAAATCTAGAGGAATAAAAAATTAATTTAAATGATTAAGAAAATAATTATGAGTTAAAATTGTTAGAAAATTGAAAGCTTAGGAGGAGCTTTAAAGCTTTTGAAATCTCTAAAACAAAATTAAAGGATTTAGGCTTAAAGTGTTCCAAACCTTTCAGAAAATTGAGAAATAATTTTAGAAAAATTTCGTGAATGAAAATTATTTTTCAAAAAGCTTAAATAAAGACATGGGAAGATGCAAAAACAACTGCAGCAAACCATATAAGATTGAAATGCATTGTGAAAGCCATATGCTCCCAAGAGAGGTTATGGGAAAAAATCTTTAACTTCTAGTTGTTCTCCCTTGAAGCTTAGCGTCTGGAGAGTTTTTCCACATTATTTCAACTCTTTTAGGATGAGCTTAAAAAGCTTTTACTTTAAGTTTTATTAATAATGAAATTTTATTGTTATTTAAACATTTTTTTTTAATTATTTCATAAAAACTTTATTTTTTAATCTCAGATTTCATTAATCTTCTCATGTATTTGTTCATATTCTTTCAATTAAATATTTTGTCTGTCAATTTTTAATGTCAACAACTTTCAATGTTTAAATCGAATCATTTAAATGATTGTCATTATTTTATTCTATAAAATTAAATAAAAATTAAAAATTAAATAAACGAACAAATAAAAAAGTTCTGTATCAAATAATGACATGCACGCGTTTATAAAATAAAAAAACGAAAATAATTTTTGAAAAAAAAAAACGAATAAAAAATTAAGAAACTTCTAAAGAGTCATAAATGCAGTTAAATAACAAACAACTTAAAAAAAATATTATTTTGTTGAAATTAGAGATAAAATAACAAACTACAGAACAGAACAAACAAAATGTATTAAAGATTTAAGAACAAAAGGAAAAAAAATAACTAAATAAATATGAAGCATAAACACGAAACCCGTGTTTTATACGAGTTTGATTAAATTATTAAAATAAATTGACATTTTTAAGGCGCCAGTCATGTTCCAAAAAATTCCACTCCCCTCAAATGTTAGAGAGTGAGATAAAAAATGGAAAAAAAGGTATTGCTTTTCACAAAAAAAGCTTATTTTAAAAGGGATTTAATGAAGAAGCTTTTGAAGAGCTTTTTAATTATCTTTTAAATTTTAATGTGCTATTAAAAAACAAAATATCTTCTAAGAAAGCTCACTAAAAAAGCTCACTGCATATAATGAATTCAATAATTGAAGCCTATTTTAGTTACAGCTTCTTTTAATTTAAAACTTATGTAGAGCTTTAACTCAAAAATTTAAATAAAATAAAAAGCTTTATATAAGAACCCACAATTTTTTTAAGCTTTAAGTTGAAAGCTTTTGGCTTAGACTAAAATGTTCTTTGATTTGGTTTTTTTCTATTAAAAGTTTTCACTATTTAAACTTCAATTCAAAAGCTTTTAAATATATAGTTTAAACGATTAATAAGAAGTTAGTACTAAAACTTTTATAGGGGAAGCTTTCACTATGGAAAACTTCTAACAAAGTTTGTTATTACATAACGATCAATCCAAATGATATTGTCTTGATATTGTTTAAGCTTTAAATAATAATGTAAATTTCACAAAGTCACTTAGTTTGTCTAAGGCTTTATAGCATTTTTTGCCATGATTTATTCATAATTTTTAAAACACACTCAGAAACATTTTGTGGCAAAGTTGAATGAACTTTTTTTAAAACCAACTTTCTTTTAAACTTGTAACTTCGAAAAAACTTCATAGAGAGCTTTAATTAAAGTACAGATTTAAATAATGCTTTCAAATATTATTTCTATTTTTTATTGATAAAGTTCTATAAAGGCTTTCAGTTTTTCTTCCTAATGCTGATTTCATTTTATTTGGGCTTTTCATAAAGCATTAACGAAACCTTAGAATTTCAAAACTCTTTTAAAAGCTTCTCAAAAAACATTTCACTTCCTTTTCTAAAATTTCAATTAAGCTTGACTTAAGGTTTTAGAAAAGCTTGATATAAGATTTTATTTTAACTTACAAAATAATTGTAAAAAAGCTTTAAAAAAGATTCTAATAAAGTTCTCAAAACTTGATATAAGCTAACAATTACGAGTAATCTAAGCTTTTTATAAATCTTGATTTAAACTTCTAATAAATAAAACTATTTAAGCTTCCAATAATGCTTAATCTATGCTCTTAATGAAGCTTTTCCTAAGCCTATAATAAATTTTGATCTAAGCTTTGAAAATAACTTGATCTAAGCTTTCTAAGGCTTTGTATAATAAAGCTTTTAATAATGCTAATCTGCTGATTTTAATTAAGCTTACTGTAAGCTTTCAATAAGGTTTGATATTAGCTTTCTATTAAGTTGAATTAAGTGTAATTTAAGCTCTCTTTCTAATATTTTTTTCTACGTATTAACATGACTTCAATCTCCAATTTACAGCTTTTCTTCAAATTAAATTTTATTTTTCTCAAAATTTGCTCCCAGTGTCACTGTGTTGTCTCGTTTGTTCAGACTTCCAATGAAATTGAAAGCAAGTTCTTGGTAGTTTTATTATAACATTTTTTTTTTTTTTTGATAAAATACAAAGACATAATGATGTTGATGTCGATGAAGAAAAGATGACAATTGTATGTTAAATTCATGTAGATTTCATTTGACAAAATCTGATAAAATAAGAAGCAGCATGCATACATGACTTAAAAAAAGAAATGGAAGGAAAAAACAAAGCAGACATTAGTGTTAACAAATTAACAAGAATTTTTTTTTGTTAAAGTTTTCATGTCAACAAATCAAGCCAAAACCAAAAAATACAAAAAAAAAAAAATCAATAAAACCAAAAATCAAAACGATTCCAACAAAAACGATTTTTATATTATCATCTTCATTATTTTAACTTCTTCAAAATAAAGAAGAAAACAACAAAAAATACTTTATTAAACGACCGCAGAAGAAACCTTTCAAAAATCATTTGTTGATCAAGATATTTAATAATTTTATTACCCGGTCGGCTTAAAGACCAAAGACTTCACCGTTTTTGTTTTTTTTTTATTCATAATTTTGCTGTTTGTTTTGTATCTCTTGTGTGTGACAATATCTGACATTAACGATCTTATTCTTGTGCGGATTTGCGTTTCTATTCTCGCACATTCATGTAAAAGCAGAGAAAAATAATAATAAAATAATAAAAAAAATTATGAATATTGGTAAAAACGTACAAATAAAAAAAAAGAGTTTCGTATATTTTCTTTAACTGTTTATAAAATGTTTAAGATTTCAATCGCAAACACACAAATCGTTCAGTCGTTTTTTTCTGTCTCTTGCTCTCTAGTGACGTTGAGCGCTACGTTATGTTAAAAATATCTTAAGTTGAAGGTGGAGTCGTATCACAACTTAAGTTGAAAAGCTTTAAGCTTTTTGCATTATTTTTATTCCAAATAAAACGAATTTGCTAAATTCTTTCGTTTCTTTTAATTAAGTTCCAGTGTAGGGTGTTTTGGGGTTCTTGGAACAACTTGTAATTATTATTTTGGTTATGATTACAGCTTTAATATTTTATTTTTAATAAACCACCAACTACCAAACTTAACAAGGATCAGTTGTTTTGGGTTTTTTTGTTTGTCTTAAAGACAAGATTATTACTTGGCTTACAACACTCCTTGAAAGCTATTCACACTAGCGGCGAAAATGTTCAATGATTTTCTTCGCCGGGGGGACTACAGATCTTCAGATTGTATATAAGTTTGTGTTGCTATACCTTGTGACATATTTCTAATGTCTTGCTTACTTTTGTGGTACCAGTTGTAGACAAAATAACTCTGAAAGCTACGTTTTGGCATTCTAGTTTGTCCTCCAAACAAGTCGATAAGATATGCTACGATTGTCATCGATTTTCAGAATACTCTTAGTATGACTTTTTGCCAATAATATCATTTTTTTACTGAAATTTCGTTGGTAAAACTCTAGTACTTCCTGAAACTTAGTTTCAGTCTTTCTGTAAGAGTGGCCTCTGGAGAAACAGGGATAGTTGTGACTTCTGCTCAAATATGGTCTCACTGTGAAGTTGCATTCTCTATAGGGTTCAGTAATCTATAAATCGGTAGGTGTTATACATATAGGCTCCACTACCAACTAAGGAAAGATCTCATTTATATGGGGTACTGAAATATATGAGCATGATATACATGGAGTGACTTTACAGTTGGGTCATGAATTTGTTAGCTAAGTGCCTTATTGTATATAGCCAAAATAGGCAACTGTTATATTTTCCCGTTAATGTGAACCACTTCGACCAATTTAACTCTCACACTCCAAGTGCAGTTAATAAGTTAACTTGTTTACCTCAAAATAAATGCACAAAAACAACAACAACAACAACAATAACAGCAACGAAAAAAAGAAGTAAATAAGTGTCAGTAGATTTTGAGAGTGTATAAAGCTTTGCGCTGCCTTGTAAAGTATGATGCGCATGCGTTCATGACATTTTTATGATGCTGACGCGTTGTCGCACTTTGTAAAGGCGGCGTTTTAAGGTATTAAATTGAGTTTATACATACACTTAACTTACACTTACTTACGAAGTGTTGTACGAGTTTGTTTGATTATTATTGTTATTTTTGTTATTCGTTGTCTGTTTTTTGGACCTTAAAACAAATCAACTGGAAACGAAACACAACTCAAAGCACGGATTCTTGTATGAAAACGAGAGATATAGATGATGATGGTGATGGTGTGTTTGGTATGTGTGTGTATGTAAATTTGTTTATACACTTATAAGCTGAGAATTTTAGCGTGTTTTGAATACATAAATAGTTTTTAAACAAAAAATCTTATATTTTTCAGAAAAAAAAATCACAGTTAAACACAGCTTAAGACCAGACCACAATCAACCATTCAAAATATCGTGTTAAAATTATTGTGTAGGATTTTGTTTAGAGTAAAAGAGTTGATATGTGTGATTTTTTTTCTTAATTTTAACAAAAAAACTATATTTGAATTTATATTTTTGTTAATTAATTGGTTTAATAAAGACATCATAAGTTTGGGGTTTAAGGTTTTGTAAATTAATTAAAATAATATTTTTTGTTTCTTTTCACATTTTCTGTTTGTTTTGAAAATATTTTATGAGCCATTAACCCACATAAAGATGTCACTTTGTTTTGTCATTGTTAAAAGTGTTAAATGAGTGACAATAATAAATAACTGAAATATTAAGTAAATTGTTATTAAATAAAATAAAAATCATAATTTTAATGAGAAATAAATATGAGAGAAATTTAAATTCGGCTAAAATGAATTTTAAACATGCTCTACCGATAACTCATAATATCTTCCATTAACGTCTGTCAGTTTGATCAAACAGATAATTTATCTCCCATTTAAAATCGACCACACATTTTCACACCTTATTTGTACTCTTCAAATTTCTTTTAACAAGAACGCAATATTTATCCACTGACCTTAGTTTCGGGCAGTTTGGAAGATTTACCTCTCTTGGTAGAAATACCACATTATTGTTCTTGTACCACTCAAGGGCTTGTTCACCATAGTGACAGGATTTCAAGTCAAGCCAAAAGTGGACGCATTATAAAGTCCTATGAATGAAAGCTGATTTTGTTCGGTTCTATTTTTGACCTTAGAAACATTATATGGTCCATATTCTGCCTGAAACAGGTTTTCTATTAACGTCAAGATCTTCTGGTACTGTTTGTTTGACATTAAACTTAATGCTTGAAAAAAAGATCAAATAATACTTGGATTAATCAATAATAATACTTGAGCAGCCATTGTCACCTTGTGTACAATAGGGAGACAATAAAACACAATTTTATGTTCTCTCGATCATGAAATAGTGATCGTAAGCGATCGTTAAGTACTAACATGATATGATACTTAATCGCCTAAAGTGTATGAATAGGAGACCGTAAGTTTGCAAAAAAAGGTGGTATAGGCTGAGGGATCCTATGATGGAGGAAATTTCTAATTTATAAGAAATTTCTTTTATATTTCAAATCTTGTTGGATTTTTGTTTTCTAATTTTATAACAAATACATATAAACATATGTATGTATGTAATGTGTTTGATTAAAGGCCACCTAAGTTCAACGAAATAATTTTTAATTTCTATTTCAGTTCATAAATTTTAAATTTTCTTTCGTATATAATTTTTATGAATTGTCATTAAATTTCTCACTAAAAAGAATCTGTATTTCATCGGCTAATAAAAAAGATACTATTCGTATCTAAAAGTGCAGCAGCATGTTTGTGTGTGTCATAAAAAAAAAACGCATACACAAAATCAGCAGTTAAACACCCATTTTCTTTATTTTATTGAAAGATCTACTCAAAATGTCTGGATATAAAAAGACAAACAAAAATCGGCAGTTTAATGATTTAATAATGTTTTGGTGTATTACGGAGGCGTTTTTCAGTTGTTGTATATTATTTTATTTATTTTCTATGAGCCACAAGATTATACTATATCTCTTTTTTATGTATATGTATGTATGTATGTGTATTATTTTTCATTCACCCCTTTCTAGATTCTATTCAAATGTATATAAAATCATTAAAATACTCTAAATATTACAAACAAGGGAAAAAAAACAAAAAATCAAAAAAATCAAACAAATCAGCAGAAGAATTAGAAGAATAAATGAAAAATAAAAGCCGCCAGTTTCACAATCTTAACGATCGACCATCACACATTTTTTTGGGTAGCGTGTAAAAGTATACAAAAATTCTATGGCGTTTTGTCTTTCTTTTCAAATTTTTTGTTTCCGAATATATGGGACCACCAATGCTGAATGCAGGCTTTTTACACTTTACTCGTATTTTAATTACTTCGACACATTCTATATAGTTTATCTTTTTTTTTTAGCCAAAAATAAATGACTATAATGAGCCGAAAATTCTTTTAAGATTTCCTCTGAGCAGAGGAGTCATAAAATCAGCATTATTTCATTCATGACGAAATTGTTTCATTTCGTTTCTGTCTTAACATTTTTACAGAGAATAAAATTTTTCAATAAAAATTCTATTTTAGCAATAACAATTTGGAAAAATCTCGAGAGAATTAAAACATGATTTCTCAAAATATGTTAATGAGGACAATTTGGGGGTTTTAAAGAATGTCATATTGATTAACCAGTGATCGTGACCAATTTAAAGGTGAAACTTAATCATAACTAAGGCGAAATCTTTATAATAGTATTTGTATATACTTCGAAAAGTCGGCAGGTAATGTCATCTGGAAGCCGCTATAAATTTTATCAATTGCAAACCGATCTTACTCTAAGGTGATTCGCGTTGGCCGCAAATTCTGTATTGTTAGGAAGAGGAAGTTTTTCAGCTTTATTTTGCTTTAAATCGGTTATCTCCTAATTTGGTCTAATACTTTTTAGTCAATTATATGTTCAGGTTGGCGTTTTAAAGTTATTTCTTCTCGTGTAATTGAATTCACATAGTGATCACCAGAAATCAATGTGATCAATTGCGATGCCAATGGTTTGCTAACACTTGTTTCTTTACACAACTTCCAGTTTGCCTTCCATGCGCTTGTCTCAATATATGAACAATGATGAATCACACAATCGTTAGGCTTCTAAACTGATCATTGAAAAAGGAAGTCAAGAAGAACTCTTACGAGATTCCTGATGAATTTTAATTTAATATATTGGACTTTTAGAAGATATGGAAAGGAAAGGTGTGGGAAAACAATCACTTAAGACTCTATTCCCATGATTCTTTAAGTTTTAAATATATGTGAATTTTGCATTAATCGATAATAACTAAATGTGACATATAAAGTTTCACGATCGTGTGCGAGTATCTCCTGTGAGGGCTTATTCCCACTCTACGATAAGCATAAGGAACAAGCTTCTAATTAAGCACCAGCTCAAGAAACTTATGAAACCATCACACTTTAATGACATTTTCGTTTTGAAGAATTCTTAATCTCAATAATTTCACACCATTTAAAAATACATAATGCTTCAGAGCAAAAACAGACTTTCAATATTTTAACCAACAAATAGCTTGTTTGTTGTTGCTACTTTTGCTGCAAAAAAAAACAAAAACAGAATGTTGTAATTTAACGACAATATAACTAAAGAGAAAACAAACATGCATTTGGTTGCCACACATGATTTTGTAAACTGTCAGTTTATTTAATTTTGTTGTTTTAAGCTAAAGCTGGTGTTTGTTTAACTATAAAAATTATACAAACTCTTATAAAAAAGATCGGTTTGACTATTTTCTGCTGTTTAGTAGTTAAATAAACAAAAACAACACATCATTTGTAGTTCATTTTTTATTTAGCAAAAACAAAAAAGAACAAGAACTATTCTACTAAAAATAGTAGCTGCCACAAATGTATATTGAAACCTACGAATAGTTTTTGAACATAAGTATCTATGGCTTAAATGTTCGTTTGTTTGTTTGTTTGTCAGTCTTTCAAGTCATCCATCTGTCCGTCCGTTTGACTATCTGTAAAAGAAAACGTTTATTCATAAGACATCCTAATACAAATTCGATACTTTTGTAAAACTCTCAAAAGTTAACAAAAAGAAAGAAAGGATAAACCATCACATTCATATACATTTTTTTCTGGTTTAAAAACGAAATAATCTTTTTTTTTGGACGGAGCTACAAAAACAAATAGTACACAACAATAACAACAAGACCAAAATAAACAAAAGGTTTCAAATGTGTTTTTTTTTTTTTTGGTACTTGATTTTGAATTCCTCTTTTTTTATTTTGGTTATTTTGTGATATTATTTGTTTTGGCTCCACAGTAGCCATGAATTTCCATGTACAACATAAAAACCGTGATCTGCAATTTGTACAAAACTCCAAAAAGCAACTACAACAATAACTCCAGCGACAGCAATAAGAGTAACAGATTAAATAAGGAGGTGGTTGCATTTTATTTTTATTTGTCATACACTCAAGAAAAGTTTTAGTGATTAATTAAATTTTACAATTAAAAAATTCTTCAAATTTCACTGGTGGAACTTCCGTTATTGTCGTTATTTCCTAAAGTCGATCAGGCTCGCCTTCGTGAGTTTTGCTTCTCGTTTTTACGCATTGGTGAATGTTATGGCGTCGTGGTTCTATGCATTTATTCGATTATAACTGGTGAATACCATTAAATACTTGACATTGTAAGAAGGGACTCCTCCTTTCTATGCCAAATAATCGGAATCATTGTGTGATGATCCTGCCATTTAAACTAAAGAATCCAACAAACTTTCAGGCTTTAGAATTTTTAATACAGTTATTCCTAGAAGTTGATTACTACAAATTGCATTATTATGCACTGACATCCTGTCAAATGTGTTATATTCCAAACGAACATTTTTCGGTTTTAGATGTTTCTAGATAGATAACAATTATCTAAGCGATTCATGAAGCCCAGTTTAGTTAAGCAGATTTGAAAGGCTTCCTGGCAACATATGAAAAAATTCAATTCAATTTTAGTTCAACATCAATTCTACTTCAATTCCAATTACGTTCCGTTCCAATTTAAATTGAGTTCTATTCTGGCAAGGAATAATTACTGCAAGCTCTTGATAATTATCAAGTTTGGCATAGTTAGGTTCTAGTTCCAATTGCATTTCAGTTGAATAGAAATTCTAGTTTAAATTCAAGTTCAGTTCCAGTTTATTTCACTTCAACTTCAAATCTAGTCCATTTCCGATTCTGTTCTGTTCTGTTCCATTTCCGATTTTGGCTAATTATTTAATTTTTTCTCGAGTGTTTAGTGACATAAAACTTATGGTTTAAGTCTAAGATGTTATAAGTATATTGTTGTTGCTAGTTGTCAGTTACTTTACTATACGAACATACTGCAATAGTTGCTGCCATCAGCTATAGCTTTAGCAGCAGCTAAAATAAAATTTGCGATCAACATACAATTGCGACAGGAAACAGCTTCTCTGAGATCCGACCAAACCAAAAAAAAAAAAAAATAAAGAAACAAAACAAATTGTGATGGTAGTAAAAACAACAATGCAAACACAAAATAAATTAAAAAATAAACTCAACTACGAAACAAAGTAAAACAAATAAACGTTAAAAACGAAGTTCTTAAATTTCAATTTCACATACTGGCAGCAACAATAAAAAACGCAGAAAAAAATAACGACGTTAAAACACTTTAACAGGCAACAGTGTTGCCAAAAAATTATGCATAATAAAAATTTGTCATGTTATAGCTGGTTGTTCGATGTTTTGTTTTCTGTTTTTGTTGGAGTTGTGTTGTTGGCAATGTTGTGCTAATGTTGACTTTATTGACCATATTGATGTATTGATCGCTTGCTGCTGATAAACTCCAAATATGAACTTCCTTCTCAGGCTGAGAGGTAACAACATGCAATTTTATATTGCAATGATATTGACGTTATATAATTTATAAAGTAACAGCAACACAGCATCATTATCATCTTGAAGCCGATCATCATTTGTTGCAGCAAGCTCCACTCGATCGTTCAACAGAAGCCTCTCTGTAGTATTGAACCTCTTCATGACTCAGCTGGTGGTAATATGATGTGTTTGTGTGTTGGTGTTGGGGAGAAGAGAGTTTTATTGTTTTTTTTGGAGTAACGTTTTTTTTTTTTTGTTGTGGCATTGTTGTTTGTTTGTGTATTTGATGTTGTCGTGTTTGTTGCATTTGGCACTCATGCTGTTTGGTGTTGCAAATTTGTGAGGTGTTCACACTAAATGAAAACAGACACATGTCAATGTTTTTTGATTTGAATTGAAGTTTGCTTCATTCAAATCTCTGTTGCATGTTTATTGAATTTGAACATATTTTTTTTTGGTTTTTATAACTGAAAGTCTATGGAAATCTAATGATTAGAATTCATTTAAAAGAAAAGAAAAAAACATTTTTGTGTTTCTCACATTTAATTAAAATTTCAAACATTCATAATCCAAATGTGTGCAAATTATACTAATTTCCTCATTAATTATGTGATATCATTTGTGCTCCATAAATTTGTGATACCACATTTCTTTTACGCCGAAACTCCACCTCATCTCAACTGTCATTTAATTAATTTTGCTAATGATTTTTGCGAAAGTGTAACGTGCTAATAAAATCTGGTCAATACATCTTTCTAAAAGCGGTTAAAAACGTTTGATCTTATTTTAAATGATTTTATGGATTTTATTGTATTTTCCATACCCTTCGCAATGACTGATGTGATTGCAAAGCTGCTTCTAGTAAAATCAAATAATCAGTCATCAGTTAAACAAAAACAAAAAAAATGGTGAACAACAACAAATAAACAAAAATCATTCACTCACCTTCTTCTCTTGTTGTTGTCGATTTTGTTGGATTTTAACACATCAAAGCAATGAAATGCAATAAAAATTTTATATACGACACATGATCGAATAAACAGATAAATTCAAAAACAAAAATAATACAATCACAACTAAACAACTCAAACCGAAATCCCAAAATCAGTCAACAGTTTAAGCCACCAATAACTGAAAACCGAAATAAAAAAAAAGACGGCAAAAACGGGGCAATAATCATTAAACAAAAATCTCAAATAACGATTATAATGACAACAATGATGAAGCTGATGATGATGGTGATGACTACGATGATCATAATGTTGTTGAATGAATTTGATAATATGGTCTGATGTGTTGTTGATTATTATACGCTTTCTATACTTATACTTCGGTTTTAATGAGTTAAAGACATTAAAAAAATGTCACTCTTTATTCGTTGTAAAAACGATTTAAAATATTTCATTTTCGCCAGCAAAACGAAAAAAAAACACCTCAAAAAAATCAAAACTGAATTATCAATAATACGATGATGGAATTTGTGATTAACAGAAATAATTTTATTTCCTGGGAAATTTTGAAAAGAAAGTTTCAGAAATTAGTTTTGTATGTGAATAAAACTGGTTTATATTTGAGAGCATAATAAACATGTTAAATAGTGCTGCAAATAATAAAGCCAAAGTTGATTTTTATGCCAAAATTTAGATTGAAAAAAAAGTTTTAGATCAGTTCTAGTACATGTTTTTTCAGGTCCAGTTCAGGGTCTTGTTTAGGTTCTAGTTCAGGTTCTAGTTCTGTTTCGATCTCAGGTTTAAGTTTAGGTTTTGGTTCAGGTTCTAGTTCACGTTCTAGTTCCAGTTCTAGTTCTGGTTCTAGTTCTGGTTCTAGTTCAGGTTCTAGTTCTGTTTCGATCTCAGGTTCAAGTTTAGGTTCTGGTTCAGGTTCTAGTTCAGTCTCTAGTTTAGATTCTAGTTCATATTTTAGTTCAGGTTCTAGTTCAGTTATGGAATCACTTAAATTTCTGGGTTAAAATATTAACTGTTTATAATTTGTTAATAATTTAAACTCGATTTATATTTAGGTATTTTTATAAAAATTATTAAGAATTATTATTTATTCTGTAAAAATCTCTACATTTCTTAGTTACTATTTTTATCAGTTAATAACATTTTCCCAATTTCGTTTAAAATTGTTTTTTTTTCGAAATTAAACTACTTAAACATTTCCATATAATAAAGCATTTTTCTTTATGTCTTAAACAAACTAATTTATTTGGAAACCAAAGATACTGCTCCCATTTTTCTTTTTGGATTCCAAAAATCAGTAGTTCTTGCTTAATGTTTTTTTCTGTTATTTTTCTAAAATTTCATGGGTAAAGATTTTTATCTCGAAAACAATAAAATTTTTATTTTATTGTAGTATTTTATAGATTGATAACTGGCTACCATTTTTTTCCATGTATTGTCACCGAATAAACAAGCTCCAAACACTTACCACTTAACAAGACATATTTTCACGCTATAAATTTTCCCAATAAATGAGAAGAGATACTTTTGTAAAAATATAAAAAAATTAGAACATCTTAGTATTAAGAAATTTTAAGAAGCCACCAAGAAGTATAAGATTTTTCTACCACTTTTTTTGTGAAATAAGTTACTACTGAATATGAGATTTAGATACAAGATGCGTGATGTATCTTATTACCATCAGATAGTGTATATGTCAACCAAACTACAACAATGTATAAAAAATATAATACAAACTATATTTTGTAAAAGGCGAAATATTGTATATGACCGTGTTTTTCTTAACGGTTTATAAGGAAATTCAGGGCTAAAATCATGTCACCAATACCATTTAAATACAGATGAATGGGAGAGTTATTACTATCGATATTAAAACAACAACTTATAGAGTAACTACAACTATAACAATAATAGATAAAAATCTATGAATATTAGACAGTGTATGATATAAGTTATGGCACAGTTTAAACATTTAAGTTCAAAATTTTCAATCTCTTTTTTCACTTCATACACTTTTTTGCTCTTTTCCATACTTCTTGAATTTTTTTCTTAGTTTTGCTTCTTATTTAAGATTTTTATCTTTTTCGTCCTCAAACTCAACATCAAACATTTCAGTGTTTGAGTCTCGTTTATAGATTTTTATGAGCTCATAAAATCACCAAAGGATTCAATTATCATTTCATTGATTCCTTAGCGACTTCCTTATTTTCATATTCTATGTCTGAATGTTTAATGTTTATAGTTTAACTAATTTTTATGACCTTTTTGAAAAAATAAAATAGATTTAGTTGACTGTTATTTTCGCCTGAAAATGTTACTTTTATTAGCCAAATATGATTGTCTAGCGGTAATAAAAACTCAGCAGGCCTTCTTTTTTCAGTCATAAATTTTCTCTTATTGAAAAAGTGTTGACATTGATGCTGGCATTGATGTCTCTTTTATAGTTTTAGAAATATTAAAAATTTGAAATATATAAAAGTAATAAATATTTATCAGAAAAATCTTTAAATTTTTAATATTCACTAGCACCTGCAAAAGAGGCGACTACTGCAGTTTTTACGTACGATATTAAGGGCGTCTTTTTGGAAATAAAAACTCCTTAAGCTACTGGAATATTTTTTTCATTTATATAACTTTCATAAGATTGATATCAGTTCCATAGCTTAACTTTCAGTGGAGAAGATTTAATTTCATTCTGACCGATTCAAATTAAAGAATCTAATTATTTTAGATAGAAAAGTCCAATCGTTTTGGAATGGAGCGTTTAACTGTTATATAGTGGGGAGGCTAATCATTACAGATGGTTTAGCTTTTAAATTGTAAACCGCATTAAACTAAAGATTCGAACCATTTCAGAGCAGAAAGTCTTAATGTTTTATAATGCGGAGTCTAAGAAATACAGAATAGAGAGTGTTAGCTTTAGACTACAGAGACTTATTTTCATGAGATTGATATTGTAGCGGAAAAATTTTTCATTTCATTCTGACCGAATTAGAATAGCGTGATTTCATCTTTAATACTAGAGTGTTTCTAGCGTTTAGACTGTAGTCAATCTAATGTTTAGACTAGTGTGATTCTAGCGTTTAGAGCAGAGTGATTCTAGCGTTTAGACCAAAATGATTTCATCGTTCAAACTTAAGTGATTTTATGGTTTAGTATAGTTTAACTAAGTCATTCTATCCTTTAGAACTAAGTTATTCTAGCGTTTAGATTGGATCATCTTTAGCTTTTAAAGCAGAGAGAATATAATGTTTACAATTGAGAGACCAAGCTTTTAGATGTATTTTAGACTAGATTGATCCTCTAGTCCTTTAATAAAATGAGGAAGATAGAATGCGATTAAGGTTATGTATAATATTTCCTAATTTTTACAATACAAAATAACACTCTTTCATTTATATCGCTTAAAATATTGAATTCCATTTTCCAGCTTTTAAATCCCCTTCCAACATTCCTCCAAAATATTTAAAACTTTACTCCATAATGCTGGATTTTTTTCCTTTGACAAACTACAAGATTTCCATTTCATTTAGTCATTATTTTATTGGACACTTTAAACCACCTACGTACTAGAACGTAACACATCCTCAGTATAAACTCATGTAAGAAAAAGATCTGGGAACATGTTGTCATGGTCGATATTGTGTCTGTATGATGACTCTGAAGTGTGTAACTAAGAATTTGCATTAAAAAGTAATTTTACCACATTTTTTTGCGCTTCATTTTTAGTCGAAGCTGTTAAACATGATCACTTTTAAAACTAAGAGGGACAAAATCTTAAAAATACAAGGTACTTCTGCAATAGAGTCTATTGAAAGTAGCATTTAAAATGTGTTAGTCTGACTGTCTGTTTGTATGTTTGTGTTTCCATTTGATTTCATTTCTTGTTTTTGGTGTTAGCATTAACATAATTAGTCAAATACTTGCAACAAGATGCAAGGGACCTAAACATGTTAGGATGAATAAGCCATAAATTTGGGAGGGGGCAGCAGAGGAACAGGGAAAATTGTGTGGAAAATGCTGGCGAGAAATTGTAGCAGACATAAAGAACACTTTGGCGTTTAACAATATTTTTTATTTGTTTATGTTTTTAGTTTAAGTATCTGAGGCAAACAAAAAAAAAAAAAGAAAACATAGATCGGTACTTTGCTGATTTTATTTATTTGGTTTTCTTTTTTTAATTTCTTATTTGCAATGTGTTAAATACTGTCGTTACTACTTAGAGTTGCTTAAGAAATAGACATAAATTAACATAAAACTAGCAGAGAGTCTTAAATTTTGTATAGAACTTTTAAATTTTATTTTTTTTCAAAGTTTGTTAAGGAAAAACCATTTGAGAATTACTTTGTTTTATATTTATATTTAAAGTTTCGTTGGTCTACCACATACTTAATTTCAAATTTTAATCGCCCACACTGTGTCAAATCATTTCTCCGTTCTTTTACTTTTCTTTAATCTAAGGAGGGCCTTAAGTTATAGAAGCCTTTTAAACGCCTACTTTCACAATTTGATTTGCCATAAATTTGCTTTAGAACATTTTCTTAAAGAAGACTCTTCTGTTAGACATCAAAATGAAACAGAAAAATCATATTTCGTTTTGAAATATGGGGAAAAATATAAAATTGCTAAAAATAATTTGATTTTAATTAATTTATTACATTTAAAATCTTGTTAACGCTGGCAGTTGGTTGTCAGTGATTGTGTCAGTCAAACCAAAAAGAAAACGAATTATAAGTGTGAAGTTATTTTACTGATGAAATATTTACTTACGAAAAAAAGTTTGGAATATTGAGAAAAATTGTCTAGAAACTAATAAACTTAAGTCTAACCTTAACATTTACCCTCAGACAAGATATTACGTTTAAATTAGAACCTAAAATTAGGTTAGAGTCTAACGTTTAGACTAGGGTCTAACGTTTAGACTAGAATCTAACGTTTAGACTAGAGTCTAACGTTTAGACTAGAGTCTAGCGTTTAGACTAGAGTCTAACGTTTAGACTAGAGTCTAACGTTTAGACTAGAGTCTAGCGTTTAGACTAGAGTCTAACGTTTAGACTAGAGTCTAACGTTTAGACTAGAGTCTAACGTTTAGACTAGAGTCTAACGTTTAGACTAGAGTTCAACGTTTAGACTAGAGTAACGTTAGACTAGTCTAACGTTTAGACTAGAGTCTAACGTTTAGACTAGAGTCTAACGTTTAGACTAGAGTCTAACGTTTAGACTAGAGTCTAACGTTTAGACTAGAGTCTAACGTTTAGACTAGAGTCTAACGTTTAGACTAGAGTCTAACGTTTAGACTAGAGTCTAACGTTTAGACTAGAGTCTAACGTTTAGACTAGAGTCTAACGTTTAGACTAGAGTCTAACGTTTAGACTAGAGTCTAACGTTTTGACTAGAGTCTAACGTTTAGACTAGAGTCTAACGTTTAGACTAGAGTCTAACGTTTAGACTAGAGTCTAACGTTTTGACTAGAGTCTAACGTTTAGACTAGAGTCTAACGTTTTCACTAGAGTCTAACATAACTTTTATTCTTAAGTCCACTTGATCTCAATCTTTAACTTTCAATAATTTAATTCAGTTCAAATAATATACATTTTTCCCGAGTTTATAAAACTTTAACGACTTCTTTGTCTGTGAAGGGGGATATCAGAAAAAATGCTTTAACAAAAAGAAAAAAGGAAACATTAAACAAATTAAAATATGACATGCGCGCATGTTTTATACGGCGAAAAAAATTAATACAATATATATAAAAAATATAAAAAATTATTAATTGCATATGAAAATGCAATAAGCAACAATGATTGTGTATATATAATTTTTATTTCTTTCATTCGTCTGATATTCTGAGCAGAGTGTTCAGTCAATGGTGTCTGATGTTAAACGTTTTATTTTGTTTTGCTGTTATTTTTTTGAAGCCTTTGACAATGTGCAATAAGCGTTGATTTTTTATGGCCTTCAAATTGAAGTTTTAGTTTATTTTATATGCGCTACAGTTGAGTTTAAGAGAAGTATTCGCTTGGAGGATTATTTGGTAACGCAAGATTTTTATTTTGAGAAATGTTTTATAAAATACTTAAAATCTATGACAATATTGAATTTATTAAAAATATAGCTTGTTTTTATATTAAGTATTCTATATGATTACGAATGTAAATGACACATATTATTCCACGATCATAGCGGAAATCTATTTCTTATATTTGTCGCCACTATCAGAGATGCATGGATTTATCCTAAATTTTTCTGTTTTAAACATATTAAAGACCTGCTCTTTGGTCGAAATAATAAATAATAGACTGGTCGATAAACTTGACTGTAATAACTTCATAGAACTATATAATAGTTAAGAATATTGACTGAGCAATAGTTCACTATTAACTAGGGCATAGTCTGAATAGCTGACTAGAATATAGTCTTGTCTAATGTTGGATAATTGTAGTCTTGCACTTAAAACTGTTATAGATCTGTGTATTAATTGGTCTATTGTCTGAAGTATTGACTGTATTGAAAACGGTATTGGCAATTGAGTGGATCATATACTGAGCGATTAATAAAATTATAGACTGAAGGTTTAACCATACTATGGATAAGTCGATTGACTTGAATATGGTAACGACAAATGACTATTAAAGATTAAAGGAACAATTTTTATAGACTAAATTACAGCGGCTGACTGCAAAAAAGTTTGGATGATTTGGCTTTACAATAGTCTGGGGGATTGACTATATTATAGTTGGAGAATTGTAATATACTTAATTTTACAAACTTTAGTCAGTTCGGTCAGTCTTAATCTAGTGTCAGTGCTATAATCACCTCTGGTTCAACACAAAGGCATTGACTATTGGGTACCTTGTAAGCTCGATTTTCTTTAACCTAGTATCGGTGCTATAAGACTTGTGATTCAACACTGAGGTATCGAGCCTTTACAGCTCGATTTTCCTTTCTCTGGTAGCTCATTTTTTAGTCGTTTTGCACTTCAAATTTAAATTTTCCTCCAACTATATACATATATATTTTATGTTGCGCTTCAATTTTTATATTATTATTAGTGTTGTTGTTGTTCTTTTAGCAGATTTTAAACAGGAGATAATAATTATTTCAATATGTTTTACTCAATGACGGCAACTATAAGAAGAAGAGGTTGCAAAATAAGACAGAAAACAAAAAAAATATATATATAAAATAACTGAATGCCAATGTTAATGCCATCATTCTTTGAATTTCAGAATGTATGTTCAGTTCACTTTTAGTTCAGTTTCAGTTTTCTTCTTCTTCTTCTTCTTCTTATTTTTGGTATCGTGTTATAAATTCGTTAAATATTAAATGGAAAAAAGACAAAAATATACATAAATAAATGGGAAAAGGGCAACAGATATTGAATGATACGGAAACTTAAATTGAATTTCTTAGAAATTCATTAAAAATGATTTCACTTATATTTTTTTCTTCTTCTCATTTATTGTATCAGTAACACATTTTATAGAGAATTTGAACATATGTAAAATATTAATGAAAATATTAATGAAATATTTATTATTGCAGACTAGAAACGAGTTGCAAACAAAACCCTTGAGTTTGCAACATGTAAGTGGTCTCATTTTTCAATTCATCAATTTATAATTTCAATTAAAATTGTAGTTTTTCTTTAATCATAAGTTAATTAAATTTTTAATTAGCCTTAGAGCCGTTATATAAATTAATTAAAGAAGTAAGAATTTTGTGAGAGAGTATGGCGACTCTTAAATACCCTTCACCAAACTCACCAAGAAAAAAATCTTGAAAACATTTGTATTTATTAAGGGTTAAACTACATCAGCTTGGATTATCGTTCAGAGCATTAGAATACCGGATACTGGCAAGACTAAATCGAAATTAAATCGTTAATAATCACAGGTCATAAATGCCTTCGGGATATACACTTAATTTACCCTTAGATTTTTTTTAAATACAAATTAAATGATTATTTTTTCTATCAAGATTCTAATACTTAATTGTTAATTTTGAGGTAAAATATTCAAATGTTTTAGTTTCTATTAAATGCTGTCATGTGTATCACCATGGTAAATTTTACCTTTATAATGCGTATCAAATATCACACTTGATGTTTCTTTTCATTTATTCCCGATTCTATGATTTTATTTTGCTTTTTTAATTTTAAAACATCTTCCACATGACTATTTCATCAATGCCTTTTGAAGCGAAATGTTTATTACGCCTCATACTAGCAGCTAAATCATATATATGGTTACGAGTGACTGACAGAGATATAGACAGACAGACAGTCGTACAAATAGATAGACAAAATTACAAGTCAGTCAGCTAAAATAGATAGATTCTATTACGCTTAACATTAAGTCAAGTATATGAATATAGTGAGCAAGTGAAACGATATATTTTTTTATTATTTCTCTATTCTAAAAATCAACCATTCGTATAATTGTCGATGCGTTAAGGTAATTGTACACCTTTCCATAGACAAATAAATATCTTTATAGATATACAAATACCAAGATACATATGTTATATGTGTGTTTATACCTCCTATAAGCTATAACATCTTCTCTTCCGCAAAAAAGTAAAGTCCCCTCTTTACCTCTTTTAAAAGTATTTAAACATTTTCTCAGTTAAATTTTAAAGCCCAAAGCAAACAGCGACAAACAATCAACCAATCCACTTGATACTTTAAGTTGTATTCTATAGATATTTAATCTAATGTTAGCAATAGATACAATTGCTAATAATGATGTTACTATTCATCTTCATGATTAACACGATGATTTTAATACTAATGACGATACTGATGATAATGATTATGATTATCATGATGATGGTTTATCGTTGTTATATTATTGAATAGTAAATATTAGTAATTGTATCACTTTAAGGTGTTTCTTCTACATTTTTCCTTCCACTACAATTCAAGTGTTTCTTTTCTATTGTTTGAATAAATTTTTATTTGTAATTGAGGAGGAAGTTTAATACGGATTTTATATTATTGTGGTTATGCGCTGATTTGCTAGATTTAATTTCAATTAAGTTTTTTTTTCTAAATTTCGTTATTGTCAAACAATTGCTATTATTAGTTATTAACAGATTTTGTTACTTTAAGATGTAATTATAAATGTTTAATTTGTAAATAAATAAGACATTTTCCTTTGAAAATTCTTTGGATTTTCAGAGTCAGAAATAGTTCTCTCTATGCCATAAGATATGAATTTGCTTGTACTAATAGCTGCGGCTTAAGTTTTACTTCCAACAATCTTTACATCTTAATTGCGCTCTTAAACATACTTTTCTCTGTAGACTTGACTCTAATTATTAGTCTGTCTAATAGAAATGCATGGACCTGTTCCATTTTCTTGAATAAAGCTTGTCTGTAGACTAAAGCCAGCACAATATTCCTGGCTTTATCCTTTTTACAGACTTGACTATATTCTGTTCTATAATCTTGACAATACGTAGCTTTGCCTACTATAGACAGCAGACAGTCCTTTAGCCTGATTATACATTTTCTGTAGTTTCTTGCAGTTGTAGTAGAGAGTACTTTAAGACTGATTGTAGTCCTGACTATAGATTGTTTCATAGTTCTGGCTGTAACAAGTCTATAGTCCCGACTATAGTCTTGATTAAGAAATTTTCATTATCATAATATCCTTCCAAATATTCTTTTAAATCTGTAAAAATCTCCATATATAAAATTTTTGAGTTGTATGAGATTTCATTTTGTGCAATCATAAGACCAGCTTCAATCAAATAATAATCATAATAATAATCCTTTGACAATAGAAGTGCAAAAACGAGAAAAAGAGGAATATATTTCAACCCTCTTCAATATAACATCTATTTAAAAAAAAAAGGATAATAATGCTGATGATGAACTACCAAACGTTTAATGTCACATTGTAGCTAAAATGCAAAAAAAGATATATAAAATAGGAAGATTATGGTATAAAAGAATTGGCATAAAAGAAAAATATTCCCTCAAGATTAAGGTTTACCAAAGGAATTACACAGTAAATACAGCAGCGAATTTTCTTTCTTTCTTTTTTGCATTAAATGTAGTCAAGCAAAAGGAAATTGGTTTATTTTGCTCGATTAACTTGATATTTAACATTAACACTTGTCAGGAAATAAAGGCAAAAATAAAAACACCAGCAGCAGCAGTTAGAAAATTGAAAATCAATTCTAAGAATATTTAAAAAGGAACAAGGTGAATGAACTTATTTGGCGCAGAATTAAAACTTAATCTTACCTTTTATTTCTTGACCTTTGCCAATAATAATATTTGGGAATATTTCACTAAAAATCTTAGACATTTTTATGCAATTTATAAATACTTTCCCGTGGGATAATAATGTTCAATGATGAAGATCAATTGGTGTCACCAAAACAAATCAATACCCTAAACACCACGAGAGAGAATTTTTTCACAATTCCCAATTTTCGATTCTTTAACTTGTATTAAAAAAAAGAGACAATTTAAGTTATTTTTAAGATTTAGTTTTTTGTTTTTGTGTTGATATTTCAGCAAATAATTGGCAAATGAAAATAAAAATCAAAGCTTTTGGCAACTTTTTAACATCTGGTTCAGCAAAATATAAAAGTTGGCCGAAAAAAAAAAATATTGTTGAGAGGGCAAAATGCAGAAGAAATCAAGTTAAAAATATTTTGTTTAAACAAGTGATCATGTTAAATGCAGCTTAAAATTTATTTATTTGATCTTGCCGTCTTTTCAATACTTTTGAAGAAAAGGATTCACGATTTAAAGTTGTTACTTTTTTATTTTTGTTAAATAAGTATGTTTGATCTTTAACCGCTACCAATCGAATCTTGGTTAAAAGACAATCTAGTGGTGATAAAATTATTGGAATTACATCGTTTATTTTACACAAAATATTTATTATTAAGGCTGATCATGTAAGCAAGAGGATGTAGAGTCCTGGTAAATCAAAATTGGCTTGTTTAAGTGAATACCTTTATTGATATCGGCAATTTGATTGTTTGCTTGTAGCAGCAACATAAAACCAACATGTTAAAAATCACTTTACTCAAATCGCCAAATGTAATTAAACCATGTTTTATTTTTCTTGCCAACCATTCTTTAGTGCGTTTGTATTATGGCACAGATTTAATACCATCAATGAATGGTGAGCGTTGCTGCTCCTGCTCCTGCTGCTGCCAAGGGAATGCAAAAAATGTCGTCAAATGTATTAAAAAGATGAGAAATAAGTGGCCACAAAACAAAAAGAAAAAACAAGAATAAATGATCCTCGATATGGACACGTTTGCTTGTATTTACAAGGAATCATTGTTTTTAAATCTTTCGTAGTAATTATTGGTTCTCACAATGGTTTGTCAATAATTGAGCTACTTCCATTAAACTCTTTTAGTTTTTTTTTCTAAAAACTTCATTTTGATTTTTTTTCTGGAAATCGGTGGTAAATGACTTAAGTTTTCTGTTTCTGTATTTTTCATCTTGTTTCTTTTGTAGATAATTTTTTCCCTTGTTGTTGTTTTTATTTTCTGTTATTTATTTCATTTAGAGTTGTTGTTTTACTATTATCAATTATGACAAATCTTTGCGCATGCTTGCGTTTTTTAAATGATTTTTTTCCTGAAGTTTTATTGAAGTTTATTGTCATATAATTTTCCTTCCTCTTGAGAAGTTGTTTTATGCCTTCATAATGCTGATTTAATCATTAGTTTTTTTTTATAAACACACGAGTATGTTCACATATGAAGTGTTGACAATCTATGGTTGATTTTCTTTTCTAAAATCGTTTACACTAACAATGGAATTTTAACAAATGTAATTTCGAGAGAAAAGACTTCTTTTCTAAAATATACATGAGATCGAATTAACTCAAGACACTGGCGTTCAGTTCGGTTTGAATCCTTCTATTGTTATTATCTCCTTTATAGGATCCTTAGGAATTATTGTATTGTTTATTCTTTATCAAATGATCGAAACCCTGGTCAGAATAAAATCAAGGACTTGATTTAGTGAATCATGTAGGTGCTTGAAATATCCTCTGTATATTCTCTCCCCACCGTCTCATTGCAATATCCCACTCAATTTATGTTCCTTTCTTTTCTCTGTGAGTGTGAATCGAATTTTCCTTAAACTACTCAAAGCGCCTTTAAGTACACGCCTCTTTGATTTCATTACTTTTCACATTTCCAGTTGTCTTTTGCTTAACTTTATTTTATTAAAAAATAATGTTTTTTTATTATTATAAAGAGGTAAAATTGTTTTAATTGTGGTAATTACATCATAGTTTTTCTTTCATTATTTCTTTTGCTGTCTTTAGTTTATAATTGATCCAACAACAACAACAACAACAACAACTGTGTGTGTGGGTAGTGAGTTTTGTGGTGGCCATTGAACGTATAACTATTGAATAGAAAAATACTGAAATGATTTGAAAAAAAAAAGAGTTGTCACTTGGAAAGAGGAAAAAAATGTAAGTGTGCGTGCAATGGTTGAAGGGCGTTCACATTGAGCAGGCAACCAACCAATAGATTGGAAAGAAAAGCCGACGGTTTAAGTAAATTTTGAAATTAAAGCAGTCGATTTAGTTGTGGATTTATTAGGAGGGTATTGGAGCGGTAATTATCAGATTTGGTTTAACGCTATTATTCTCATACATTTCAATAGCTTTTTAGTTTTAGGGAAGAGTTGGCGGCATTGTCTATGTTTCTTCATTGTTCATTCCTTCATTGAGTTAAATCATTGTTTATTGTAGAATTCCAAAATTTTAATCATATCTGCCCCAATTAGTCCTCATAGTTTTCGAAACTCATTTCTTTTTTGAATTTATCCTAAAATGTTTATCTCTTCTCTTTAGATCCTTCGAATTTTGTTGTCAGTTAATCTCCTGCTTTGGTTGAACTTTGAACGTTAAAGTTTACGACCCCTTTTTAAACACTCAAGATCCAAAACTCCAAATTTATTTACTGAAAGTCCCATAAAGTCTTCGTAAACCCTTTCATCCGAAATATTCTTCTATAACAACCCCATGAAGATCACCATATAAAATCTTGCTTTTACAATTTCCATTCTTTGAATCTCATCACATCTTCAAACGCTAAAATTCCAATTTTGTTTCAAAATACTGACAGTTTCGTGGTTCTCATTCTCATGATTGGCACGTTTGCCAAATGTTTATAACTTGAACTAAAAAAAAAAAAAAAAATCAACTTAAAACACTTTGAATGACTGACATTTGATTATTGGCTTCCAATTCATGGCATTAATTCTACATATGTTGGGGGTTAAATACCAATATGTACAACAGTATAAGTTTATATTTTATTTTTTTAAAAATCGTATACGAATGATGTATAAAACGATCATTAAGTTGGCGTGTTGCTTCAAAGAACTTCTGCCACAGCAGCCATATAATGTTGCGGGACGAGGGATGCTACTATGAAAACTGCTTCTGCTGCTGTTGGCCTGGCTGGTTTGGTTGGCTGCAGTGGAAGTTCAAATTAAATGAAATTGAAGCCACACTTTTTGTAAGCAACAAATATAAAAACATTTAATTCTGTTTTTTTTTTGTTGTTCGTATCATTTAAATATATTTATTTCCTTTGGATTTGCAAAAATTAAATATATTGGCGGTTGAATTTAAGTTGATTTATGCAGAGGTTCCCAAGGTTATAAAGAAAATGCAGATTATCTTGTTCTGATCGCAATTCGCCTTAAGACATTCTTGAGTTTCCCGCCACGTATGTTGCTTCAAGTATCTTATTTTAGCTTTCTTTGGAATTCAATTTTGACAAGTTCGAATTATTAATTTCTTTCTGACACTTTGTGAATCTCTTTGAATTTTTTTCCATGAAATGTTTTTTTTTCTCTTGCATTATTTGAATGACGTTTTCAAGCCAATTCAATTTGTATCATTTTAGGTTTGGAGTTCGTTTTAGTGGTGGTTTGGCAAGCAGTTATTAAAGCATTTTTCAGTATTTTCCATCTTAAAACTCCCAGACATGAGACATGAGATCGATGGCTTGAAGAGAGCACAAATACCACCATAACAACAGCAATATCAGCAGCAGCAGCAGCAATAATAAGTAACAATAACAACAAAATAATGTTTACTGGCTTGTCTTTCAATCTGTCTATCCATAAACAACAGATCGTGTACTGTCTTAGTTGTCAGTTGCCATTACTTTTGGATTTTCACATCACTTGCTTCCAGACAAGTTTTTTTTTTTCTTTCTTAACTTCATATAAAATATATATTTGTAGTTTGTAGTTCACATTCAAACAAATGGTCATAGTAGTCTTAATATCAGCCAAAGTCTTAAGGTGGTAGGAAACCATTCATTCAGTTCAGTTCAGTTCATTTTTAAGTTTCGATTTTTATATATTTTTTGCAATTTTTTTTTTTAATTTTTTAATATACAATTTTACTTAAGTTTAACTGGTTGATTGACATTTTGTGGGGAGAGCGAGAGTATATGAAGAAAAAAAAAACACGCCTACTTTTAACTTTGAAAACCTGGTCGAGCTAGTTTGAAAGGGTGTAACTCTAAATGAAAATCAAAAAGTATGAAAATACAAAATATTTAATGATCATTTTCGTAGTTTTCAATAATGATGGTTTTTGAAATGATTGATTTGGAATAGAATTAGTTGTGGACATTATATCCAAACATCACTGATGTTATCTACAGCAAGATTGGAGAGGCCATTGTATGAAGTCATTATGATAAAGATGAATAGTTGTACATTGAAAGTCTTTAGCGAGGAATAGTTCCACTGCAATTTTCAAAGGGAAATAAGAACAAATAACTGATAACTGAGAAGATGATTTAGATCAAGGATCTACAGGACAAGGTAAATTTTACCAAGAATATTTCAGCATCGTAAAATTTCGACATAGTCACTGTACCATTGTCCGTTATGTCTACCAATTCGGTCTAAATTACTAGATTTGAGTGTAGTAATAACACAATATATGAAAGCTTTACATGAGCACCATTTTGACGTCAAACGGCGGATGTGATTTAACGGTGGGAAGTATATTTCCTATAGAGCTAATAGAGTTTCTATTCTTTCCCTTGGAGTTCAGCGTTAATGACTCCTGTTATAAAGATTTACCTCATCTCTGCGATTTCAGTTTCTCATTCATTTCTCCATTTATTGCTCATAGTTGGGTAACGATCTCATGTCCATCATAATTAATTTATTATCTTCTAGTTTCAAAACCTGATACCTGAACGAAACCAAGAAATGGGTTAATATTACAAGTTGGTTTAGCACTTAGCTTTTTTCGAAGTTGCCAGACATAAGTTTTTGGTCAAGTTATTATTACATTACATGGTTATCAACCCATCGGTTCGACAAATTCTTGTTCTTATTTGCCAGAAAAACAAAATTTGAGGATTAATTTAATTTTAAACGATTGTTCTAAAGTTCAGATCATAACTTTGAGGTCTTCATGAAATGGGCAGAAAGCTAAAGTCTGGCTTTCAAATTATTTTATAAATATAACGGGTGCATTCGTGTCATTAAAACTAAAACGATAAGTTATGTTAAGATTCCCATTATAGAGATAAAGATGGATTCTAAATTATCTACCAAATGCCTGGAAACAATTAGTAAATTTAATTTAAATTGGGTGAATTTCGGGAAGCGTTTCTTAATCGACATGATTCAATTTCACTTTTAGTGGTTCTGTTCTACCGATTGCAACATAACACCCAAACTTTTTTCTTAGTGTAATATTTCAATTTTTTGTTTTTTTTTTTCGTAACCGTGAGTGTGTAAGTTATCGATTCTAAATTTTATTTAAATTATGGCCTGGTGAAATACAAACGATATGAACTGAGCAAAAAAAATAAAGTAAAAAAATAAACCAGAAAATATTTATTTATATTTGCGGCATTTTTACAAAGTGTTTAAATGTTGATTGTTGTGATTGTTTTGAGTATTTATTTGTTGATTTTTTATGTTCAAGCCAAAACGTTTGCAGAATTTTTAATTGTCGGCGTTAAATAAAACAACAAATAAAGCTAAAAAATTATACAGAAATACCTTAAAGAACAAACTACAACAAATGGGGAGCTTAAAGACAACTTAATACATTATTATTAACAAATTTAACAAGATACAAAAACCATATAAAATTTACACAAAATCGATTAAATATTTATTTGGTTGCGTACAAAATAACAACATAGAAATTATGCGAAAGCAATATTTAAGCATGGGAAAATAACGCGATATCAAGCCAAAAGCTTGAAAGAAGAAAATTTACATAATAAAAAAATTTTACGTAAAACACACACACACAAAAAAACCTTGAACTTGTTTATAGATAACAAATTAATTTTAATTAAATTTCGTTTCCCATTTTTTGTTAAAGGCTTTCTACCCTTATTAATGAAATTGTCTTGAAATATAAAGCAGTTGCAAATAATTTTAAATCGATCTGTTGGAATTAATAAAACTCTCAATAAATCCTCACATGAAAGCACAGCTCTACCATATTGTAGAGTTACCAAACCAATAGCTCAAGCCAAACAACCGATTATGTTGGCCAATTCCAAATGGCAACAGTAACAACCAGCAGCTTGAGAAAGCACAAAAAAAAAATCAACTTGAACGAAAAAGCTACTGCCTCATAAATTCAGACACAAACAATCGATCAATCATGTTGTAGAAGTTTGACAAGCCAGCCGCTTTAAGAAATGAAATGAAAATAAAGAAACGTTAAATTGAATGAATGTTTGACTAAGTTTTAATATGCATATGTGCTCATTATTTGACATGAATGTATGAATTAGTGATGCTAAGAAATGGTTTCATAAAAAGGATATAAAAGTAATCGAATAAAATCCTGGTATCTCCTCAAGTCTTTAACAGTATGAATGATGTTTGATTATAAGCATCTTCGTTATCGTTGTTGTCCTCAAAATCTAACATTCATCTTTCCGAAAAGATATTTGTTTATCGTGTAGATGACAATCTATTAAAAATGAATTAAGAACCTGAACCTGAAAAGTTATTTCCAGAGATTCTCGATATATCTTTTTCGATGAGAATCGCTTGAGGGTGAGACTTGTTATCCAATCCATTTCCGAAACGATAACATAATATTAAACTATTCCAAACAATAAGAGATTCAAAGAAAGACGTCATAATACTTTTCTATACATTTGGTTCCAAATGCTTTTTCTAAACTTTTTCTTATAACTAACTTATTAAGGGTAGAGAGAAGAACAGTGAAGAGAAGTAAAGAAATTGCAGTTTTAAAGTGCTTTCTTAGAGAAGAAATATAAGAGATCAATAAAGATGATTTCTTTTCAAATCTGAAGATAAGAGTTTTAAGGAGTGTCAACTTTAGTAATTTGGATGGAACATAGAGAGATGAACAGTGAAAAAAGTGAAGAAATTGTGGATTTTATATGTTTACTTTGGAAGGCTTTTTAAGGAATCGTTAAGGGGATTTCGTAAATTCATCTACTGAGAGTCTAGTTAACTTTTCAGTTCTCCTTCCTCATGTGTAAATCCCTCGGGTTACTCTTTCTTAATGTTTTCAAAAAGCTTCATAAACTATAATTTAATTCAGCTAATAAGTCTTGTATAACAAAATCGAATCCAATTAATCCTTCGGATTACATCTCGAACTCCTGCTCACATAAACTACGTTTGATGGTCGAATGGTTGATTGGTAGCAACATGAGTTCGCACACTCTCTGATCATGTTGTGTTTTTTGATATTGGTTTAGGTTCATTGTTGTTACAATTGTTGTTTGTGTTTTTGTCTTAACCAACTCCAGCAGTTGTTGTCGTTATTTTTACCAACAAAGTCTTTAGCTACTTGACAACAATTACACAGCAAAAAATTCTCATATATTTCAAAAACAACTGTATTTAAACATGCACTCAAAAACAAAATGTAAAACCTTAAAATAAAATGAAAAAGAACAAAAGATGCTGGTCAAGCGATTAATCGATAACAAAAAAAAACGTTTTGACTTTAAATACAAATCAAAAATATCCAGAAATAATCATTTTCTGTTGAAAACTCTAAAATATCTTTAGAAGCACATTGTCATCACCCATTTGCTCAAGGGAAACCAATGTTGAAACACACTTTATAATCAATTATGCATCAATTTTTTTTTTCTCAATAAATAAGATAAAAATCGCAAAAATGAAATTATTAAATAATTTAAACTTCCAATAAACATTTGTTGTCATTTTATGGTTTATTTTCTTAACAAAAACTCCTCACAAGAGGAAAAAAAAGTACTTGAAAAAATTCTCTTGCGTTTAACGATTTAACGTGTATACAGTAGCAACATGTTAAGACACTGGTCGTCATATTGTCTGTCAAATTGACATTTGAAATATATAAATGATTAAACTGCTATAAGTGGGAATGAAGAACCAGAATTTTAGACTCTTCGGCCTGATGCCATATGAGAAAAGTATTTACATGAGTCTTGAGAAAAACCCACGTAATTTGTTTTAATTTTTTTCTGCTGTTATCGTCCAATTCTGGAGATGGTAAAGGATTCGAAATTTGTACCCTACAGTGAATCTGAAGTGATTTTATTGAGTTTTATAGCAAACGAAATTAAGATATTTTGAAATGGTCTTTCAAACTGGATGATTTCCTTTGGAAGTAATGCAAGTTTGATTCTACGAAAAGATATCCAAATCTGAGTTGCTCCACGCTATTCCAAAAATCATTGAGAAAAATCGGGACTTTATATGGGAGAATGAAAGTATTTTTTTCTCCATCCCACATCACAATTAATTTAATGATAGAGCATTCTTAAGTCGCTTACAGCTCTCTAACTTTATATTCATATTCATATATTTATTGTTATTATTTTGTAGTCATTTTATTAAATAATGCCGATGACTTGACAATTTTCATAATTTCAATTTGTTAACTGGTTGGTTTCCCCTTTTTTCTCCTTATTTGCATGTGTGTGTGTGTGTGTGTGTGTGCTTCTTGGCTACTGCTTCTTCGGTTGTTGTCTTAGACTTGAGGTGAAGACAAACATTAATCCTTATTTTTTTTTCAACCTGTTACCTCATACTTTAGGATGAGTTGTTGAATTATTGTATTTGTTGTTGTCAGCTGTTTAAATGCTGTTTTTTTCTCTTAATGTTGTTGTTGCTATCAACAAGTATCACTTGAAGTTGGCGGCAATTGAAGAGTTTAACTTTAGTTTAGTCATAAAAAAGAAGAAGCAAAAAATTAAGAAAAAAAACATTTTTGAAGCCTTTAGCCACACATAGGAACAGCTTAAATATAAGACTTGCTTTTTTTTTGGCGAATACACTTTTTCTTAATAAAAATTCTTTATGAATTTCACTTAAATGTCAAAGAAAAACGAAAAATCAAGTGCGTAAAATAATGGATTATATAAAAAAAACTATATGACATTAACAGAAAACAGCTGTAAAAACCAGTAGTCAAACCGTTTAAATATGAGTTAAATAAATAGTTTTAACTTAATTTCAGAATTAAAATTAAAGTGAAAACCTGTAATTAAGTAATAATTTTTTCCATTTGTCAATAGAATACTCTAGAAGGCCTCTGAAGTATGAGAATCAATACATTAGCTGCCGCAAACAGACAATAAGGCGACAAAAAAGTCATTAGCGATTTTGAAAACTTTTTCCATCAGATATACAACAATTTCGCATGCGATAATTTTATTCGCGATTTGTCAAGAAGGTGGGAAACCCTCATGACCTTCCAACAGCTTCAGAGTAGAGTAGTAGAAAATGATTTTGAACTTTTTCGAGAATTATCTGTTGTGTATTCTTAGTTGTGCCACTTATATTTATATACTTAAATAATGATAAACTAATTTCGATTTTACTTTTCATATAAATTATTATCACTTTATTTTAGTTGCTTTCTTTATAGCTTTTCTACTCCATAAGATTTCATATTTATGTTTCTCATAAAATTCTTAAATTTATGTTTTATATTAAACAATTGTGACACTTTTGATTAAAGCAAATCTTTCCACCAGCCATTCACATAATGTGACTCACCTATAATCAATACATTTCCACCCACTGGCCAGTCTACATCAATCGTTCGTAACTGAAGTACAATCAGACATGAAGAAGTTTAAGTATTCATAAGCCATCATTGACACAATTCTAATTGTCAATAAAAATTAAAATTATATGCTTAAATCGTTTTGGATTTTTATATCTTCCCATGATTGCTTTTAATAAGATTTTTTGTTGGTTGAAAAAAAAATTTTAATTTTAACAATTCAATTAACATTTAAACTCGTTTCAATAATAAAATAAAAAAATACAAATAATAAAAATAAATATAAATTAAATTTACATATAACAACCTGAGAAAGAGAGAGAGGGAGAGAGAGAGAGACAAGAGAAAATATATATATCTGAACTCATACATTTTCTATATACAAAAAAAAAATAAAAATCAAATCCAATAAATCAATGTTTAACAGAACAAAAACGTACTGAAAATGAATTAAAAATAACTGAACAACTTGTTCAATATGACAAAAATAAATATCAAAATAACAAATAAGAATACTATATTCATCTATGCCGAATCCTCAATACCCTTCACCACAAATGCATTATGTTTTGTACATACACACTCACACAAATACTTACAGACGTATGCACTCAACATACGTTTTTCTTAAATATTACACAGACACGCTTAATGAGTTATATTTTTGGCTATAACTTTTTTTCATTTGAACCGATTTTTATAATTCTTGGAATGGTAATGAAGTATATATAAATTTATATTATGGCAGAATATATAAGTAATTATTATGGCAAAATTTTATTTAAATTTGTCGATTTACAACTAATAATTTTACGAAAATTATTATAACCTAGAGATTGCCCCAGATATCGGTCTTTATCTTTTGATGTACTGAACCGATTTTGCTGATTTTAAATAGGAAACTTATTACAAACACTCAGTCCAAATTTCATAGAGCTCTGACTATTATTGTGGATGCGATCGTGCCAATTACAGACAAGCAGACCGACGTAGCTAAATCAACTCTGATTTTGATTTGATGCATGAATATATATATTATAGGATCTGAGATGATTCCTTCATAGCGTTACACACAGAACGTAAAATTTAAAATACCCTCTTCACCACTTTTGGTGGTGTAGAGTATAAAAAAAATAACTAAAATACAAATCTTTTATAGTTAAGTATTAAACAAATGTTGTTGTTATTAAATTTTCTGATGGTTCAGTTCGTTTTGGTTTGATTCAATACTTGAGAGTTTGAATTTCAAAATTGTATTGAATTGAATTGTTATGCATGGCTGGTAACTTCATACAATTATGCAAAATGAGCTGTCAAACTTTAAACTTTTTTTAAATTTCAAATTGACAGTTAAAAGTAACAATTACTAAATCAAGTTTATTTTTTATTATTTTCTTATTTTATAAATTTATATCGTTTAAAAAATAAAACCGCATTTATAAATTTATTTCTTTTTTTTCAAATTTCTTTATAAAAAAACACTCGTCAGAAAAAAGTGTTAAACAAAATGTTTTATTAAATTGAAAGTATTTTTTTTATTTTAATGAATTTTATGATTTGTGTGTGTGTGTGAAAGAGAGAGAGAGAGAGCGAAATGGAGAGAAAATTATTTTATATTATTTTTATTGAATTTCGACATTAATTATTATGCCCGGCACATTAAGTTGTTAAGAAAAAATAATTATATGAAATTGTAAGCAAATTAATGTTTTTATTGATTTCAATTTTAGAAAATAAATAAAAATCGATAAAAATTCAAAAGTGAGTTCAATAAAATTTGTAAAATAATGTTAATGACATCTACAAATTATAGCTGTTCAGAAAGTAATAGAAATAATATCACACTCTATTAATTCCATTACATATCAGACCAGCCTAGTCAGACCAAGTTAGTAGACCATTCACGAGGTTTCAGGTTAGACTTCAGCCAGTTTTTAAGGAACTTAATACTTGCCAAACTAAAGTATTTCAAGGAATCCAAAATATAATATCCGATAATGCTGCTTAAAGAAAAATGAATTGCAATATGTCAACGTAAGATAAGTCTACATTAGTATAAGGAGTTGTCCGCCAAGCAATGCTAAATGAGGGGCATTTGAATGAAATTGCTTCTAAAATTATAAGTACAGGTTTTTTTAAGTTGTAATAGAATTATTCTCTTAAACTTGCAATAAACTCCAAACTGCTGGTCCATCAGTGAAAAGTTTAAAGGCAAAACCACATGAGCTCTCAGATTAGAACTCAGGTTAAAGTCAACCTTTTAGTGCATACGAGTTTTCCAAGCTTCCACAAGTCTCTTAATTTATTAACTAAATCGTTTACCTTTTCATTACTGACCATTCCTTTATGATCCGTTACCCAGGAGATCTGTGCTATTGCACTTGTGGAATAATACAGAATATTACATAAAATTGTGTTCACTTTAATGGTCGTCATATCTATGTTCTAATTTAAACGAGATACTCTGACCCAAATTAAAATTTATCTGAACACACATTGCAAAAAATGAGAAATTGAATTGTGATTCGTTAGTTATACACCAGCATCTTGTATAGAGTATGAGGCAAAAGAAAGGAGAAATTCTGACGGATTAATAAGGGAGATGGTGGGTGATGTTTATAAAAGCAGTTATTTATTTCTCAATTGTGAAATAAAGGATGAAATTTAAAATTAAAACATTTTCTGAATATGAAATCAATTAAATATTTTAGTGTTACGATTGAAGAAAAGTTGGACTTGTTGCTTGCTCCTCTATCAGTGTCGCCAGTGGATATAGAAGGTAAACGCTTTTAGCAAAAGTAGCCAAAGCCATCAGACAAGAGAAATTGAAGTTGAGTAAAACAAACTTTAGTTATGATAGAATTTTCGTCTTATTCCAAAGATATCTTCAGTTCCATTTTTTTCTTTACTTCAGCGGAAAGGAGATAGAAGACTTCCCAACAAGTTTAATGGACATTTTGATTCATTATGGAGATGTTTCTTCTAATGCAACGCAAACTCGAGTCATTTCATTCAGTAAGGTGTGGACATGAGGGAAGACATTATCTCCCTACACAATTCTTACAAGTAGATGGCAAATGTAGAAATTATTATCGTAAATATAGATACAACGAATATTCGAAATACAAAGTTCATCAGAGTTAGAAGATGCCGAATTTGGTTGCACATTTAGACTTATTTAGATGATGATGAGGAAATACACAAGGAGAAAAATTGATCAGCAATAATCAGACATAAAGAAAAAGTCTTCAACGCCAAGCAACATTAAAAAGCCTGATGGTCTAAATGACAGGCTGGGCTGTAGGCTAAACGATAGACTGGTCTATAAACTAATGGATATAACAGGCTATAGACTAGAATATGATGCAGACTGGATATAGATTCGACTATAGACTGAATTATACAAAAAGTCTATTATCTGGTCCTTGCTTAATACTAGATGGTAATAGATTAGGATATTATCGAGGTTAGACAAAGGATCATTTCCATTTCTGTTACTATAAATTTTAAATAAAATAATAAATTTGAAAAATTGTATTTCATAAGGAAACAAAAAATTCATTCATTTCTGTTAACATTACCCTACACAATATTAGTGATACATTTAAAACAATTTATATGGTTTTCAAACAACAAATCATGACAGAAAGTTCTAAGCAAACAACGTTATTTAAAATTGGTCCTTCTGACAGGAAAAATATCCCTAAGAGAGGAATTTTGTCACTCTCTCTCTCTTTCTTAAACACTTGACTTAACATTTTAGAATGTATATAAATCAAAGTTTAATTAATTAAATTTTTAATTGATTAAGAGTTCATTGGCCTTGCTAATCTTTTATAGTCAAATAAAGCAATTTTTTCGGTACAAAATATGACAACTCAACTCGATTTTTAATATTCTGTCTTTAGGGTGTCCTTGATTCGTCTTTAATAACTTATAATTAATTCTTATTTTTTTAAATTTTTAATATTTTTCTTTTATTTTTACAATTATTAAAGTTCATTCATACGGGAAGTGTAAATGATTTCTTATGAATTAAATTCAAAAAACCAAAATTAAAACCAGAAGCCAGTTGTTTTTAGTCTGTTAGTTTCTTGTACTTCTTTCAATTTTGATTTTATTAAAAAAGACTACATAAAATACGACTTCTTAATATCAAAAGTCATAAAAAAATATGTTTTTTTTTTGGTTTAATAAATCACTTCAATAAAAAACCACAAAAATACTTTTTTTTACACTCGTATGTATTAAAACAAACAAAATATTAAGTTAAAATTCAAAGAAATTTGTAAAAAAAACCTTAAAAAAATTATGAATGAATGAACTTAAAAATAGAAGACAAAATTTAAAAAAAGACTAAAACTTCAAAATAATAAAATCATAAAATAATGATAAAAACTTCAACACACAAACTCACTTATATTTAGTTTACTTAGTGAGAGATGAGATTTTTTTTTTTGGAAGTAAAATAATTAGCATGGGAATACAATTTAAACAGGAGTTTAAAGTGTAATAACTTATGAACGAGTAAAATGTATTTATGAATTAAACTAAATTTGTGTAATATTTAATAAGTTTAACTGACTTAAGTTTTAAAGGGTTTTAATACAGACAAAATGAATAATAAAAAACACATGTGTAAGTTTTTTTTTGAAAAAGTTATGAATGAAATAGATTTCATTTACACTGAAATAAATTATGAACTAATAATAGAGGTTATCAGTTGGCTACAACTTTTGCAACTTTTTCAATAACTTTATAAATCTTTTCGCTTTATTGTAAGAAAAAAACTTGATTATGTGATTTTGACATATTTTGCTTAGCAAAGTTTTCCACCTAAAAAAGTGTTTATCAGAATGATCTCCTCTTAAATGTATAAATTTACGGATCAATAATGATTTACAGCTGTAACGCTCTGTCACAATTTCTATTTTGATTGTCCAATTCGTATATTTCATACCAAAAACCCTCGTTCGAAACGTCTGAGTTTTCATTTTGAATTTAAAATGAACGATTTGTTTCTGGTCCTTCAAACAACATCACATTCAGTTGGGAAAAATCGAGATCATGGAGAGATCTCATTATACAATTTTTATCAAAACGCGGAAGTTGCGGAAGTAATTTAATGAAAAAACACTAAGAATCTCAGTTCTACTCAGTCTATTGGAGTATGAAAAATGCTGAAAATTCATGGATATTTCTACCCATTTCGGAAGTAAGAATGAGTATGTAGAGGTCTCTCTCAATCCTTTTCAGGAGACAGAAAATTCTCCTAGAATTTTCATATTATTTAAAATTATTTTCATTTAAACTGTAATAAATTAGGAACTTATATAAAAATTAAAGTCTAAGTTTCAGTTGAAACTAAAGACTGGATTAAAGCTTAAGTATGATTTATAGTCTATGCTGGCATTTAGTTTAAGCTTTAGCTTGGCATAAAATATAAACTAATATGAAAAGCTTATAGTTGATGCGAAAGTCTGAATTATAGTCTAAGATAAGCATGGCTACAGTCCAAAGTTCCGCATATATTTCAAGCTAAAGTCTGGCTTACAATCTTACCTAAAGCTTAGCTCATAATGAAAACTAAAGCCTGGTTATAATAAAAGCTTAATGATTATAGACGATGCCAAAGTCTGAATTATAGTTGGTACTAAAGCCTGGCTTAAAGTCTAAATTAAGCCTGACTTATGTTCTAAAGTTTTATTTTAAAATTTGGCTGGCTTTAAGTCTATCTAAAAGCCCTGCATTTGATCGCTAACTAAGCTTGAAGTATAGTTTATACAACTATAATTTATAGTCTAATTTAAGCGTGGCATACAGGCCAAAGTTTGGCATAAACTTCAAGCTAATGTCTGTTATAGTCTAATCTAAAGCCTAGTTTATACTAAAATTTATGCCCAGCTTACAGTCTAATGGTTGGCGTTTAGCTGAAGCTAAAATCTGGCTTATAGACTTTTAAAGCTTGGCTTACAATTCACACTAGAGCCTGGATTATAGTTTATACTAAAGCCTGGCCCATAGCCTTGGTTAAGCCTGGCTTACCATATAAACTATATTCAAAGCCATAGGCTTTATAGGCAAAATTTGTTCCTTATCTAACTTATAGTTTATCTTCTAATCTCATTCTTAATAAACAACTCTTATTTTTTGCGGTGTCTTTTTATTTCGAATTTTTCCTATAACGATTTCAAAAGAACCTCATAAATTGGTCTAAAGAGACCACCAGTAATATTTTTCTATGAAAATAATAAAAATATTCATTAAAAAGATCCACAAAAATTATTATTAAAATAAAAAAAACCAACTGATAACAAATTTTATTACATAAAAAAAAACAGAAAACTTGAAAGAAATATAAAAAAGTAATAAATTTATGATCTTTTTTTTTGAAAAAAAAAACTAAAAAACCAAATTTTGATTCCCATAACTATATTTACGCATTAATGGTAACACAAGAGGCAGCAAACAGTAGCTCTAACTTGGTTAAGTTTATGTCTTCAATTTCAAAATCCATTAAAAACCAAAAATAAGGTAACTAACAAAAATAACAACAAAAACAAGTAACACACGGAGAAAATAATAATAATTGTAATGACAATAAATTTAATGACAATTTTAAACAGTAAAAAACAAAACTACAGAAAAAGGTAACAATTTATATATGAAAGAAAATCTACAGCTACATACACATACATACACACACACACACACAACAAAACATGTGTGAATGACTTATTAATGTTATAAACGAAATAAGAGGAAAACAAATACCAGTTAAAATAGAGAAAAGACCAAAATTAAATTATTGGTAAAGTCAGTTGTAAAACCGAGAGTTTTGAATGAAAAATATAAAAATATTTACCAAGACAAGTCGTCGACTTGTTAGGAAAAAAAACTATATTTAAAGCAAGTAAGAATGCTTTATGCGGCTTATGGCGAATCTTAAATACCCTCCACTCACACACGTTATGATTCAATCGCACATCACCGCACACAGACGATTATAATATATATAAAAGTATTTCCTAAATATAATACCGAAGACATAAAAATTGTTATATATTTTGGTTATACTGAACCGATTTTGATCATTTTAAGAATAATGTTACGGTAAAATTTCATTCTAATTTGTCGATTTATAATTGACAATTTTATGAGAGACCTCCCCTGAATATAAAGGTTGCCTCAGTTATCGCTCTATATCTTTTAATATGCTGAATCGATTTAGCTAGTTTTAAATAGGAAACTTCTCAGGACTAAAACATATAATCAGGCCAAATTTAATTAAGCTCCGTTAATTAATGTGGATGAAAGCCTGACAGCTTAATCGACTCAGATTTTGATTTGTTGTAAGAACATAAAAACATTATGGGATCTAAGATGATTCCCTTTTAGCGTTACACACAGAATGACAAAGCTAATAGACCCTGTTCATCACTTGTGGTGGTGTAGGGTATAAAAACACTTGTTAATGATGAGTTGTTTTTGATTTTTCATAAACTCCCGTCATGTAATTTAAAATAAAGAAAAATTATTACTTTCGTAGAAACCTGGTAATTTATGGTGGGAATATGATTATTTTTTTGAAAAAATATCTAAATATCTAATTTTTCTTTAAAACGTATTTTTCGAGGGGGGTTTTATTAGGCGACAGAGCGTATAGTTCATAAAATTTTTATATATAAATATAATAATTATAATTGTTCTTTGGTTATTTATTTCATTAATTATTATTTCTTCTCTTCAAAGTTTTAGAGTCATGATTTTATTTTTAAATATTTCTAAAGAAAATTTGGTCACAAAAAATTATAGTTACAATTTTGATCAAATATCATGATTAAATTTGAATTACCTAAAAAAGAAGTATAATTACCGCCAAAAGAGCGAAAAAAAAAAAAACAAGAAAAAGGCATAAATATAAATAATTTAATTATTTCATAATAATTTTTGTTTAATTATGAGAAAGTTTTTAAATAAATTTTGATTTAAAAGCGGGACTCAAAAATAACGAAAACGATAAAAACTTGAAGATTTACGATCATTAAAAAATAAATCAAAATTTTCTAATAAATTTCAAACTACAGGTGATACAAAGAAAATAATGGTAATTTGTGATTACTTAAAATTTTCGTAAAAAGCATAATTTTTCACTTAAAAGTAATTTTTTAAATAAATAATATCATATGTTTTATAAATCAATTACAACCACATTCAAAAGGTGAGGAGATAATACTCCACACTGAAGATTATACCGTCAGGAGTCTATGAGCAAAAGGTATTATGAACTGATAGACATTTAGTGCTTCTAAAGCATTTATTATCGATTCCAGGTTATTGAATGCACCTTCAACGTAAATTGCCAGAGTATTTCGGAGGAAAGAGGACACTAATTGGGTTGAAGTCCTTTTGCCCTGTACAAGGTACACCGTGGCATAAAGGCATGGTCTTCATAAAGAGCATCGAAATTCTTTATTTCTATACAAAAAACTGATTTTCAAAATCTTTTTTAAAATTCTAATGCGATATTTTAGAAAGAAAGTAATCAAAATCTGTGATCAAAACTTATTTTAAATGAAATGTAATATAATTTAACAAATATCGTTATTTTTCATAACATACATATTTCCCAAATTGTCATTTTATTTTACTTAAAATTATTTTTCATTATAAGATTTTTTTAGTGATTTTAACGATAATCTGTGATTAGTATTTTTTTCATTAAAATGCTTTTAAATCGATTATTTTGATTAAAAATTTAAAATTGCTCGTAAATCGTTAATTAAAGGTAATAAAGCAAAAATAATGTAAATCTTTGTTCACCAAAATTAATAAGCTTGAAAAAAAAAACAATTATTTTTATTAAAATGCTGAAGTTCGCTCATTAAAAGAAATAGAAAGAAAATAACAAAAATCTGTGATCTTGTAGATTCTATTTTATATAATGATTTTCCATTTTAAGGATCTTTAATTTATGAAAGATCACTTTTATTCACTGCAAATTAATTGAAAAACTTTTTGTAGTTTTTGACAAATTGTCTCATGTTTTATGTCAATATTTTGTCAGTTTTATATTTTTTCCTTTGTCTTAATAAATATGAGACATTTAATATTAACATAACAATGACTAACATGTCAATAAGTGACAGTAAATTTTATATGACACACAAACAATTGTGATCGCAGGGAATCAACATTCTCTGATTATTCCCCCCAAAAAAATATATACAATAAAGTCGTTAAATGTATTTTATACACCTTCTTTATCTGTTATTTTAAATCTGAGAGTTAAAATTTGTTGTTTTTGTTGTTGTTGTTATTTTATTTATGCATAAAAATATTTATAAGATTTATTGACAAAAAATCATCTACGCCAATCCTTGAAAGCGCAGGCGTACATATGATTAAAATAAGCTTTTTTTTGTGAATTTGTCTGAATTAATATTGAAGTTAAAGGAATAAAAATAAATTTTCAAAAAGAACGAAAAATTTATTGATTTATTATAAAAACAATGAAATTTATGCAAAAATTGTGAAAACAGCAAGAAGAAGAAAAAAACGAGATATTGAATTTCATTAAGGAATAATAAATATTTTTATATGTAAACAAAAGAAATAAAAATCATATTAAAGGAAGTGTGTGATTAATTCGCCAAGAAAAAACACTGAAAGAATTTTTTGTTTTTCAGTTGGAGAAAGATAAAAAAAAATTTCTTTTAGAACTTTAAATTTGAAAATTATCTGGAATTTTTAATATAAAATTAATTTTTAAATAAAAAATATAGTTTGTGGTTATAAATATAAGTGATCACAAATTTCCATTATTTTCACTCTATCATTTTTTTCAGGATTTACCAATCAATCTATATTTTGCTTTCAACATTTTCATTTCAAAGAAACATTTTTTTATATTTTTGAATAATATAAGTGATCATAAATTTTAGCTATTTTCGCAAAAACCCCATTTATTAGCAATATAAAAACAATATTATATTTATAAAAAGTAATCGATTTTAATTGAAACAAGTAAAAATGCTGTATTCGATTAAGTCGTGAAGTAAATACGTTATGATTTGAACATACATACTCATATACACACTACTACGTATAATAACTTAATGGGTCATGCAATTAATTATATTATTCACTATAATTTTCTTTCTACTGAACCGATTTCGAAAATTGTTGGCATAGTAAAGAAGTACAAATATATAATTACTTCATTATAATTTACAGGTTTAGAATTGATAAATTCGTGAAAGTTCTTCCCTTTGTTATTGAGATTGTCTCAGATATCGGTCTATATATTAATATACTGAACCGATTTTGTTGGTTTTTAAAAAGGAAGCTTCTCAGACCAAATTTCATTGAGCTCTTTCAATTATTGTGAATGTGAGCGTGTCAACAACATGCAGACAGAAGAACAGACAGACTGAAATGGTTAAATCGACTCTGATTTTGATTTGATGCAAGAATTTAGATACATTATGGACTTGTGTTTATCAAAGTTGCTCACAAAACTTTTTAGTTTTTGCTAACAAAATCCTCCATTATTGATTTAAAGCTATTTTAAGTTTTTGATTAAAATATAATTAATTTTTATTTTCTAAGATCACAAATTCTTCTTATTTCATTCCATCTTATAATTCTTCATTTGTAGACAAAATTAGATTTTTAAATAGCAAAATTGGTTTTTTTAGAAAAATCTTGAAAATTGAAAAGAAATCAAGTGATCACATAATTTTGTGATTAACACTAAAAAGCCTTTAATTAGCAATTTGTTTTAATTGCAATGAAAAATTCTGATTTCTATTAAAATCTATGAAATCAGAGATTTTCATTAATTTTTCTCTATCTCCAATTATGTTTAATGTTTTATAGGCTTTTTTGATGTTTTTTGTTATCATAATTATGAAGAAAACTCTGAAGATTTATTTTTTTATCAAAATTAAAAATTTTTCTTTCTTATCATATAAATTTTGAAAAATATTTAAATTTTATCTTTTTAGAAGTTTCTCTCTTTATTTTCGATTAAGACTTATCTTCTATTTTTTTTTAAGAATCATAATCTTTAGTCATAAGTAAACACCCTACGCCTACAATTAACGCACAAAAAAACAACAAAAATAAACAATAAACGTTGGAGAAAAAACCCACAAAAGTAACATCAATGTTGGTCCGGAAAAACAAATATTTCTTTGGTGCAACAACAAGAAAATGAAACAAACAAAAGTAAACAAAACTGCAGCAGCAATAAAATATAATAATAAGAATATGTTGTTACAACATGTTGAACATACAAAAATCAAATAATCAAATAAAAATGATGGACGCATGTCAAACATAAACACACAAATGTAAGAAAGCCCGCATTCTTAATATTGAAGCTCAGGGGCATAACTGCATAAAGAGAGAAAAAAGACTTTATTTCAAGAAGTTGCACTATGATTGTATAGATATGATTGTGAGTGCATGTGTAAAGATTGTAATGCATTACCCAGCAAACAAATAGTATATATTGGTTATTTGTTTAAGCACTTGTTTACAAATTGATAATTATTTTATAGAAAATCCCCCGCACATAAAAGGGAGGCAAAAATAACATATTAAATACAAAAAAGCGATAATCGAAAGAAATGAAATGTAAGAGAAAAGATAATAAAGAATTTTAATAAATTTAAATAAACAATAAAAAAGTGATGGGCATATGAGATATGTGGAAGTACGCTATTCTAATTCACAACAAAAATGAAATAAAGGCGAGAATTTCAATCAATAATCGATTAAATTAAAAAGTACTGTATTATGAGTACTGTATAAAACATTAGTTTTATAAAGTACTGTACAAATATTTGTAATTAAAGCTAAGATGCGACTGTATACATATTTTGAATGAAGCTTAAGTACTTATTCAGCGTTTTAGCATGAGGCATGTTAAAGAATTCTCATAAAGCTTCACTTAAAAGGGCCTAAAACTTTAAAAAGTACTTAACAAAACTTTATAGGTACTGCACTCAAAAAATGCTATAAAAGAAGAAAGTCCATAAAAGCATATGAAAATGTAAATGATATTGGATATTTGAGGACTGTTCGGAATAAACTTCTCTCAAAAACTGTATTATCATTTGTAACTTTTAAAAGACCAATTGAAATAGAACATTAAGTTTTATTTACTCTTAAAAAGTACTGTACAAAATCTAATAAAGGCTTTTTAATGAAATAAGCATAGTGCACAATAATGCCCTTGATAAACCGTTTAAAAAGAAAATGTTAGTTCAACCATGAGCAATTTCAACCTTCAAAAGAATTAATCTTGTATTTTAAAATGTACTGTATAAAAATATTTAAGTGTAGAACTAAAGTACTCTTAAAACTCGAGCTATCAAGTCATTTTTAAAAAGCTATCAAAATTCGGAATAAAACCTTCAATGAACTGAACATTGAGTCCTACAAGGAGCAGTATAAAGGACATTAATGCAACATTAATGCAATAAATGCTTGATAAGTACTGTACAAAGATTCTCTTGAAATCAGCTTTAATGGAAATTTTCTGATTTAATTTAAGACTTACAAACGACATATAATATCGATATATAACGATTTGAATAAAAAGGTGTAGCGTATTTGACGAAAATTTTGTGATATCTTACATAATGACTAAAACTGATCTTTATAATTTTTTTTCATTGTTCTTTATTTTCGTTTTTTTCTTGTTGTTCTTGGTGATTTATCACTTTCTTCTATTTGTTGTGGAAACCAAACATCAAAGTTCTGATTTCCTTACAATTGTTTACATTGTTTACAACATAATTTACCTTATGTAAACTACAACCTGCTGAATTGTTTACTTAAACATCAAAAATAAAACTGAAAACAATTTTGAAGAAAATAACAAAATTGAAACTAAAATTAAATTAAATCACAGAAAGTTTTTGTTAAATTTTAATTTCAATACAAATAAGCGCGTGTTCAATATTTACTTAGTTTATGGGTTTTGGATTTTAATCACTTTATGTAGGAACTTGTTCTTTTCTTTTTTGGGAGGGTTATAAAATAATTTTATCAGATTTGTTATTTTAGTTTAAAATCTTAAGAGGATGTTTGTAGGTTTATATTTTTTTAACGAATTTTTATGAGATGTCAGGATATGACCAAATCGTTGTCGGTTTCTTTGTTAGTTTTCTAAAAATAACAAACATTTTCTTTTAAAACAAATATTTTATGAGCTTTAAAATAAAGTGTGATCTTGCCGACATTGATTTGTCCAGCCATATTAATGTATGGATGGCTTCTTTAAGCCGATATAAACAGAAACTAGATTTCTAGATTTGATTGTACTTAAAC